>CM056605.1:40445952-40613957 GCA_029721355.1 Tegillarca granosa
AAAGATATAAGAAAACAAGGTTAATTATTTTATTACAAATACATGTGGTCTTTTAGAATAAAACTGTGACCGTGGCTATGTCTTTTGTTCTGGACATTTCTTTCGACCTAATCTTCGTTCCGTTATCATATTAACAAATCCACAGTTTGTGCAATATTATGTAAGTAATTAGAACAAATTATCTTTCCCAACAGGTCTTGCAATATTTTCTTAATTAAAACGAAAATCACGATATCTTCTTTAGTAGGTTGAAAAGAGTCGCCTTACATGTTAAACTGTCAAATGCATTTAGCTATTTCTATAACATCTATATATCGGTATCTTCTTAATAATGTTGAAAAAATCGCCTTACATGTTAATGTCAAAATACATTTAGCTATGTCCTAAATTTTACACTTTAAAGGTCATAGGAAACGGTTTTTAATTTCCTTGAATTTTTTACTATGTATTTCTGATATAAATACATGCTTAATTTTCAATTTTTTAATTTTTTGGTCATTGTCCGTTTAAGAAATCGAGATTTAAAATCGACTATTACTGGATTACGTCCCTTGATTCGTGACGTCACAACTACCCAAGCTAATTATAGTAAGCCATACAGTATATCCTGACCTAGTTTACTAGCAATGGCTGAATCAGCAGATCTACAGTATGGGGATTACGATGATTTTGATGGTTATGACGACATTCCTGAGATTGACTGAACAATTACAGTTAGACCTTACATGTACGAACCTGTAAGACATGGAAATTGTTCAGATTCATCGGACAATGATAGTGAAAGTGCGTCTGACAACTCAGAGATTAGCGTGGATATACTTCCTCTTGAACAGTTGAAGAATGGTTACATGTACAAGATCAGTGGATCAAATAACGTATTTTAGTTAGATCTAATTAAAATAGTTTATTTATGAAAAATAAAATAATGACGGCATATCTTAACCCGTAACACTGATTCCTAAAATTAAAAAACAAATCGGAATGACGGGCATTGCATTTGTCGTCTTGTCTACCGACTCGGTGACTGATAGTATCATCACTTTTGATATACGTTTCTTTGCCTGGTCAAAACAACGTACTATAAATTCACTATTCATCACAGGATATCGTAGTCGGGGTTTTTTGTTTTAGTTTTTTCAATGTATACTACGACAAACGTAGTATTTTGGATGTGAATATACCCCTATTTCGCTAATAGAGCTAAGTCAAAAGAAATCTCAACTACTGGTTGCACACAAATAATAATTATTTTGCATTTTAATGTACGAATTTTTCTAATGATATGCGTATGTAGAACCTTTTTTTTGCGATTTTAGTGTATGTATAATGAAGTTATGACATGCAACACCTACCCCCCCCTTTAGAAAAAAAAAACCATATTGGCATAATTGGTCTCCTATTTTCTCCTGGGAAAATTATTAAAACTAAATTACCATTAGCAATAACCCGTCTTTCATATTATATATTTCCCTCTAGTATTATCACATAAAATAAAATTAATCTTGACCAGTGTGTAAACACCATAAATTTTAGAGTGATGTAAAATTTTGTCAATTCATTCCAGGTGTTCCTGTGGACAGTGTTCGACTATGTCAACCCCAGAAAAATGCTGTTGTTGTACTTCAGTTGCAGCTGTTAACGAGAAGGTTATTTCTGCCAGCATTAAATGTATAACAGAGCATGAAGGCTTCATTGTCAATTGTCTAAACAACTATGTTCTTGAGTCGTCATACTATGAATACATTCAAGAGAATGGTCGCCTTGGGGAGAATGAATTTATTCACGAGTATGTACAAAAATATAACCAAATAAGATAATTTTAACTAATGTTTTCTTTATTTTCAATGTCAATTTCCCCTATGATTTTGAAGTGTAGCTTCTGTTCATTGGTATGCATATCATATGCTGCAGTATAAAAGTAATTATGCATAGATATATCTCCCTATATATAAAAGAATTAACGCATTTATATATCAAATCACTGGTTTATTGATAAAAAAAATTATGTACCAATCCCAGATTGATCACATATTTACACAACAGGTCATATGCTGACCACTCATTTACACATCAGATCACATGCTGACCACACATTTGCATATCAGTTCACAAATTAATTTACACAACAACTTGCATATTTACACAACTCGCAGGTTGATCACACATTTACACAAATATCAAGCCAAACAGGTTGATCACATATTTACACAACAACTCGCAAGCCAATCGCACATTTACACAACAGCTAACAGGCCAATCACACATTTACACAACAGCTAACAGGCCAATCACACATTTACACAACAGCTCACAGTCCAATCACACATTTACACAACAGCTCACAGGTCAATCACACATTTACACAACTCGCAAGCCAATCACACATTGACACAAAAGCTTATGTACACAACAACTCAAAGGTCAATCATCAAATTTACCTTACAGCTCAGATTCATTACATTTACGACAATTTTCAACCCCTCAGATAACAATTTTGAGAATGATTACACTTTTACAAAACATCTCAGATTGTCAACACTTTCATATAAAAATTTGTATGACAAAAAAATTTACCAACATTACATTATATATGAGATATATACCGTTGTTGTTGTTGTTTTTTTTTTCAGACTGTATCGGTACATAGCCTATAGAAGATTTTCAAGATGGATTTGGCACATTCTTGGAAGAAAGAATAGACGCATACTTCCAGCTTGTGTTGTTATGAAAATAAGGGAACAATTCCCATCAGAAGAATATTGTGGGTTTAAATATCCTGCATAATAACTTTTTATATGTAACAATATTTCTCCAAATGTGGAATTTAAAGTCTATTAAAACAACAGATTTGATTTTCAATTATATCTTGTTTTGGTCGTCTTGGTGTACTTGTTGATAAAGGCCCGGGTCTTGCTCTTTCCAAGTTCCTATATATCCGTGCCTGTGAATAGGTTTGGTGAACTTGCCTATGTAATAATACTTCTTCCATGAGCTGGTCTACATAATTCTGAAATGAATTTAATGTAATAGTTATAAATAGTGAAAATAAATGTAACACTTATTCAATTTAGATACAATATTCTAATATTTTGAGACAATGACATTATTCAATTTAAAGATATATTATGTTTAGATGGATGGATGGAATAATGATGTTTTATGCCCCAGTCAAGATTCTTATCGCTTATTTCCAGGCAGGCAGTTCAGGGATGGTGGAGAAAACCAGAGTACCTGGAGAAAGACCACTGACATTTGGCAAGCGAACTAACATTTTCTCACACTAAAATCTGTCCCGAACTTGATTTGAACCTAAGTGATGAAAGACACCAAGATCATTAGCACCTGCTTTAGACCACTCGGCCACCCAGGCCCCTCATATTATGTTTAGATACAATATTCTCATTATTTTCAAGATTTTCTTACATCGGTTTATGTTACTTGTCAACATGCAGTTGCTATCAAAAGTTTTTATTGGGTAATGTTTATAATGATGCAAACAAGTAAGGTTTATGTACTTTTTCATGTCCTTACAATTCCACTTTTTTTAACCACTATTCCTCATAACAAGTGTAAAAAAAGTAAGCTAAGTCTGTTTCACTTTAACTTCTTTGGCAATTCCTTCCCCTTTTCTGCCCTTGGGATAAGAGATGCTATACATTGGTGTACCATTTTTGTCAACAGCTTGTTCTCTTGATGAATTTTCGTTGAAATGAAGAGCAGCCAAGTATAATCTGAAATTGAAAAAACAACAAAAAATAATACATGTCATATGCTTAAATTTTTAAGACTGTCATTTTAAAAGAAACCAAATAACCAGTCAGTGACATTATTCGAACAATGAACATGACTAAATTGTTTTGAGAGTGTATCTATTTTTTTTATATATGATTTGTCAACAGTTTATTATACTTAGTCCGAGAGATCTGACGTCGATTTTACATAAGTCGAAAAGTAAAATAAAATCGACGTCAGATCTCTCGGACTAATTATACTATGATGAATTTGTTATATCATCCTACCAATAATGTTTCAACTTTTGCTAGGAGACATCGAGTCAGAAGTAGTGTTAGGGAACAGAAAGTACTTTACTTTGTGCAACATTGAAGGCTTCATGACTAAACTGATAATCATATCAAACCAAATAAAATAATAAATCAAATTTTTGGTGCATTTTCTGCAAGGTTTGCAGTTCAGAGCCCCATCTGTCTCTTAAATTGTTCAGTGTATACATTATTAATGTAATTACCTAGCATTCATTTGTGAATGGAAAAAATGAACCATTTTTGGTGCAAAATGACACACAACTTTGTGAAATGCTTCAAGTCCAGAAGTTTGTTGTCCAGGAGAAAGCTTCTTTATGTCCTTTACCAGCATTCTGCCATTAACCACAGATTTCAATTCATCATGTGCCATACTTCCTAAAAAGAGAAAAATGTTTGTGTAAATGATATATAATATAGGAGAATTGGGTTATAGTTTACACCACATCCTTTTTAAAGCGGTAAATTCAATGATGGTGGAGGAAACAGGAGTTCCAAGAGAAAATGACAAACCTTCAGGAAGCGAACTAGCTTTCTCACACTAAAATGTGTCTGGAGAGGGTTTTGAACCTAGGCAGTGAGGCACTATGATCCACAAGTGCACACTATAGACTACTTGGCCACCGTGGCCCATATTTAACAGACAGCGTAATAAACTTTATTCCAGTCATTTATAGAGCGAGATTCTGACTGAAAGTGAACAGAAGAGTGAATTTGAATGCTTAAAAAGTTGTACACACAAGAATTATTCTTTGCAATTGTGAAAGGCTTGATTTACTCGAAACAAAAATGCTTGTTCATGTGTGTTTCTGGTAAACTTACAGACCCCAATTTTTCATGCCTACCAAAAAGTTTTAATGACAATATTTTCACAAGTACAGTCAAAGTTAGCATTCTTGCCCAATATGGTCAATGTAATTTTTTTTAGAAATGCCTACCTACCGACCGAAATTTTTCTAAGAGCTTCACTGAATACATGTTATTTTTTTCTTAAGCATTATTTACAATACAATTGGTTGGTGTCTATAGCTTAAAGTTATACATGTATAAAAAGAAATGAATATAAATTGTTTAGAATACCTTGCTTAATCCAAGCTCTTTCCTCAAGTGGACCATGCTGACATTCTTGAAACTGATCCCCATGTCCATGGTGTATATTGGCCACATGATTCAAAATGGATTGCCATTTCTGTAGCACCATTTCCCCATTACCATTGCTGCTCGCTGCACACCAGTACAAATGATTACTTATGGACCTTGACTTATCAGACAGGATTTGACAAGATTTCTTCTGTCCCTTCTTTTCTAACTTCTTATAGATTCCTGTAAATATAAAGTGTTTGGTTTTTACATCTATCGATATTGATTCCGACTGTTAAAAAATAATAGTTCATATAGTCTATAACTAATTATGATGTTTAATGTCCCAGTCAAGACTATTTTCTTATATCCAGACATTGCCAGCTATAGACAATGGTACAGAAATTTTGCCTGTGCGCTGCACTGATAGCATTATACAGCAGGTTCTTTAGCATGCTGTGCCATGACACGGGACCTCATTATTTTTATGTTCCCATCCGAAAGATCTGTGACTTTCATTCCGTAATGCGAAGTGCTTGGCCAAAGAACAGTCACTACCCACTTTCAAGTCTTGGGTCAGACCCGGCCAGGGATCGAACCCACAACCTCTCACTTATGGAACGAGTATTCTACCAACTGGGCTACTACAGTGGCTTTAAACAAAATGTACATCACTTAATTAAAATAGTGAATTTTAGTGTATTAATTGGGACAGATCGGACAAGTTGCAGATGATAATTGTTTTTAAAAAACCTGTTGATTCCAATTTCTCACTTGAGCCACTTCATATGAAACTATATAACAACAACTTGCTCATGAATCCAACTTATTATATAACTTGCATGGCTATAAATTGTAGTATTAAACATGTGAGAGACTTTTTATTTATTTTTTGGAAAAATTATAAATCTGATAAAACATGCTATTAGAAAAACAAGGGAATAACACACAAAATCAAAATTTTACCTTTTGCAACATGCCAAACATCAAAAAATGCTGAATCTCTGTTTGCTGATTTTTCATGTAAGCTTTCACTTGGCTATGGCGGTCAGTTACAATCTGTGATACCTTTATATCATTTTCACTGAGGTCTGCAAGACCTCTCTTTAATCCTTCTATCTCTATTGCATAAGAATTCTTCACTTCATTGCTCTGAAAACAGAAAATATATATAGTGTACCACTTGTTTAAAACAAGTATTACCAAAAATAACAGTTTGTCTGAATAGGTGGGATCCACATGCATTTAGAAAGGCAACAGAAATTTCAGATCCAGTGCAAGCACTAGTCTTACATTGAAGAACTGCATTTAAAACAATTATATTTTTCATATAATTTTGCTTATTGTCAGATTCACTGTATATAATAGGTCATCTACTACACCAAGTAATATTCACCTTTTGCATTTAATTTATTACTATTAACAGTGTTTATATGGGTGTACGGTATATCTAAATCCTGATTTTCAAAGAGGTCTAATCAAGTGACCATACAATTCAGTCACAATGCTGTGTATATTATCAACAGGATGAATAAAACCCCAAAAGAATAATATTACATTTAGGTATGATCTAATTTCAATGTATATTACCTGTACAAGTTGAATATTTTAGATTTCTGCAAATCCATTAAACTGTAGCTTCCATACTTGGCAGTGTGTCCTGGTGAGCAGCATCTGGCGTCACCACCTAAAATCATTGCCTCATTACTTTCTTTTGCTGCCTCTAACAATTCTAGCTGGTTAACTTGCCACACAGACTCTACCGCTGGTACCAAGTAAGCACTCTGAATGTTATTGTAAGTTCTGAGAGGAAATATCTCAATGCCTGCATGATTACACATGTTCAATGATTTCATGGGACTACTGCCAGAAAACAAAATTGCAGCACTTAAAATGAGATTGCCTATTGGCATAGTTCCAGATAATGGTTGACTCTGCCAAGAATAAAAATGACCACAATCGCACGTTGTATTAACAGTAATGTACATGTACCACAAATCATCTTCGTATGTTTTTGCTCTCTTCCACAAATATCACAGTTTTTAAACAGTAAATCCAATGCGATTCAAAAACAATAAACTTTCTTTCTTTTCCATGATCTATTACCGCTTCCTCTGAATTAAACGAAATTTCCTGTTCAATGATAGGGCACCAGTCTGGGTCGTTCTAATTGTCACATGTACCTGTGGAGACAAAACTTGAGTTGCCGTAAGCTCGACAGTCCCAGTCAATATCAGTCTGTGTTTCAATCAATCTGTTTCTTTACTGGCTCAACTTGGATATCAGCCTGCACTGCTGCATGTCTTCTTTGCTGAAAATACAAAACAATAAAATGGAATTGAAATGTCATATAGATATACATGTATATATATATCAATAGAGCACTATTATGTTGTTCTTTTCAACCATAATCATGTGGCTAGAGACACAGCTAATGCAAGTTTTTGATAAATGGCCTAGGTGTTACATTCCCCCTTTGGAGCAAGATCAGATGCCCAGGAAGAGTAAGCATGTGTAATATCAAAATTAAGGATAAAACATGAAAAAATGGAAGCAAATGAGGATTTTAGATACTATATTGGGATGGACACCAGAAAACATTTTCATCTAGCTTTAATAAAGGCAAAACTTGGATTAATTTTGAGTTGACGTTATTAACTACAGTTTGACAGTGGACGGCGTTTAACAAATGATAAACTTTATTTATCATTTAAAATCTGATAATATATCTGAATTGATTGAAATCAAAGACTGT
The DNA here is from genome assembly GCA_029721355.1 of Tegillarca granosa. Taxonomy (NCBI): domain Eukaryota; kingdom Metazoa; phylum Mollusca; class Bivalvia; order Arcoida; family Arcidae; genus Tegillarca; species Tegillarca granosa. The sequence continues at coordinate 40,453,828 of CM056605.1, forward strand.
AAATGTATGTATAAATTAAAACAAATTTTACTATACATTGACTTCCAAATTAAAATTTAATTTCTAAGAAAGTTTGTGAGATTAATCACAACCTATCAACTATGATATCCTTCAAATGCTCGAGATATACTTTAGAAATCAATTTACTACAATGCTTGCAGTGACTGTAAGGCACTCCACAAAGTCCTGATATAATTTATTTTTTGTTAATTATAATTGCATCAAAAATACTGTATAGGATTGTGAACCCAGGATTACAAAATCCTAATGAAAAAAAATTAAAATCATTTGACTTACAACACGGAAGTATGGTTGAAATGGAGGTGTCTCGGTAAAGCTGTTAAATGTTTTGTTTTCTTGCACATTAGCTTGAAGTGTGGCAATGGTACATGGCTCTGGATTGTCTTCTTCAATGTCAACAACTTCTGGACCAACTGCCATTTCTATCTTCTTCTCTTCAAGACCTTTCAAAGTCTAAAACACAAATTTTTTTCATATGATTTACTGTGATTGAACTAAAAATATTATACCACAGGTTTTCCACAACTTTTCAAAAATGTGGGTTTTTGTGACTCCAATAGAAAAATAAATGGGGTCTAGACATACCCATGGTCCCTGCAGCTGAATAAATTAAAATATTAATTAGCCAGTGTCTTTGTCATATGTTATTAAATTTTCCAAAATGTTTTATTGCTTTCTGTTACTGGTATTCAATTTGGTTGACAGATTTTTTTAAAGCCTGAAGAATGCATATGATGAATATCTTGCATTAAACATAATTTAATTTGAGCAAAAAATGTGTCTTGTAAGACCCTGTTCCATGATTAAAACAAAATATCTTTGTCATAATTTTGGGTGGAAGAGAGTTACAAAATTTATAATCTGTCAAAGTCTAAATAAAATATATTGGGGAAAATCATTATCATTCTAACTGAGATTATTATTTAGATAAAACTATATAGAAAAAAATTAAAAAATTAAAATAAAAAATAAAATGTTATGTCAATATGTAAAAAAAATAGTAATATTAATTTCTATAAATTGGCATACATACAGTGCATATGCCATACATTGTATTATCTAAAAATAAATAAATCTACACGAAATTGAATTAATAAAACTGTATATATAAATCAATATCACCAGGTCCCGAGATCTGCCGTCGATTTCATTTCACTTTTTCATTTTAGTAGATTTTCCAAATATCAATAGGTAAAATAAAATCGACGTCGGATCTCCCAAAGTGAAATGTAGTATAGTTTTTAAAAAATAAAAACGAACCTTGTGTGCAGTCATTTTCACGATCGCATTGGACTTCCTGGCTTTTGTCATCTCTTTAGCATTTTCTTCATTTTTCCTCTTAAAGCTTTTAAAATTGAAAATTGTGGGTATTGCATCCCCTCTCAGATACAATCGTGAATAGCCGCATGAACGTGCCGTTACTGGGTCCATAGTGAACTGATCGGGAGAAAAATGTCTCTCGCATAACTTGGCTGCATTTCCTGGTGAAAATTTACTCCCTGGGCTTATAATCGAGGTACCGGATCAAATAAAACAAACATACCAGTCCTTGTCCATATCATAATCCCAAAAACAAGTAAAAACTTTGCAAGCTGGCAAAACATGTTATACACTACTAGTTATACACGTGAACTTCCACCAAAGAAGTGAGGCCGGGTGCTCCGGAAGGGTAAGCACCTCCTGTCTAGCTAGCTACACCCGTCACGTGCAAGTCAATTTTGGAAATGAAAGGAACAAAGAGCTATGGTAAGTCAAATATATCCAGTATAAGTTGGGATACAGTGACTACATACTTGTCAACAATATTGTGATGACGGCCATAAAACTTTTTAAGGGCCCTGATTAGCCTAGGCCTGCAATATCCCTGTGTCAACAATTTAATTTTAAGTAATTTGCTTCGTTGCAGAAAGTCGCCATAGTGGGAACAAGCTCTACCGTACCGTATTAAAAGGAGTTCTAACTTTGAATGAAACGGGAACCAATCGCTTGCCTTTTTCTCGTTTTCTCGACAATTCCATATTGTCTTTCTTCTAAGGCATCGCTATAATCAAATGCGTCGACAACTTCTTCTCTAATTTCTACATCATTTTCAACACCTGTAGATTTATTTTCCGGTGACACACCTGGCACTTGCGTCCGCATTTTTTTTCATTGCCCGCGGTTTCAATATCTGTAACTTGTTCAAAACGGGAGTTAGTTTGGTGTTTGTCTGATTCAATGTGTCTCCTGTAATTTGATGATCTATTGGTCTGGTAATTACATAGGTCACATCGCAAATTCTCCAAATCCAAGCTCCACTTTCGTTTTGACATGCTCGGTCTGTCACCAATATAAACAAAGGAAAGACAACTCTGGTGCCTATATTACATCCGTAAGGGAATGAAACCTACAATGTTGCGCGATATTTCTTTTACATAAATATGTATCCTTTTTAATGCAAAATTATAAATTGGAGCTATGCTGTTGGAAATAAACCCAGTTTTGTATAATTTGGACTTGATATTTTGTGCAAACAAATTTTCTAGAGATAAATCTCTTTGTCAATTTTCTTGTCTCGTATCCCATCCCCTTCGGTCCATGTTCATGTTTACGTCTGCCCGGCACGTGCAATTGACAGATTACGCCAAAAAATCGAGCGTCTGGTACATGGAAGAACCTTGTGAGTTTCAGACAAACATTCGCATACGGTATGTATTTAATTTATTTTAATTAATCAGGAATTACTGTTTGTCAGAAATAAATAAATAAATAATAATAATAATTATTATTAGATTCTATCATTATTATGTGCTGTAGATCTAGTTTATTTCAACTGTCCAACGAATGTAATGGCAGTGCATACACACTTTAAAATACAACAATCTGACTGTCACTATTAAAATTTAAATTTGGCCTATATTATTATAATTATTATTATTATTATTAATGAGTTAATAATCAATGTGAAATAAATTTTAAAACATTTTTGCTTTAGAGCCTCCAATGGATGTACAATTCAATTTCATATTTTCTATCTTTTTTTCAAAATTGGAATTTATTACACAAGATTTTCCAAATGGAATTTTTTATTTCATTTTACTCATACCATTGAAATGTGTATTATTGTATCAAATTCAACTTGATTTTGCAAACTTCCTATTGTGGCGGGATCGTCTCAATGTAAGGGCTTTATAGCTCAATAAATTTATATCCCTTTTACTTAAATTGCTTAAGATTTTCTCGGGTTCTGTTGAGGATTGTGCCTCCGGCGATTTCAAGAAGTGAAAATAATAATTGAAGTTTTAACCCTTTAATTGGCAGAGGAATTTTGTAAATTTAACAAAAAATGTACCATAATTTCAATTCAAAATTTCGGACATTTGCAGTAAAAATGTTAATAACCAACCCCTATATATTTGGTATCTCTATATAACATACTACAACATAAATAAAGCATTTACACCACAAAAGGTTGACATTTCCACTTTTTTGCTTGATTTCCAAAACATTCCTACATGTATTATCTTTATTCCTGAATACTTGAAATATTTTTTTTTTGCTTACAAATTGAAGTTGGGCATCATTTAAATAATTACTACAGAAAGATCATTTCAAAATTTGTCTGTTTTCCCAAAAACTAAAACCATCAAATTTCATGTTTTTCTGGTTAAATTCTTAAAAGTAAACAAACGTTATATATAAAATTTATATTTGAAGAAAAAAAATAGACCACTATTTCGTCGCAATTTTTTTTTTATGATATAAAGATTTCATTACTATGAATCCATATATGAATTTTACCTTTGTTTAATAAAAAAGTATTCAAAACTATTTTCAGCTAAATATCGGTTACCATGGCAACGAATATAACAAAAATGCACCATAAACGAGAATTTGTATAAAAATACATAATTTTTTGACAATGTCTAGATATCAACAGTCGGAAAACGTGCATTTTGAACAAATGATTTTTATTTTAGCACCTAATAAAAGCTTACACAAAGTAAACTTTCGAAATTTTGCATTTTTCACATAAAATGGGATGTCGATTATTACAGAATTATCAGCTTATCGCATCAAAAAGAGAAAGTCATATTTTGTTATTTCAATGGAAATATTCACGTAAGAACACATTTTTTTTCGACTCAATACCTCAACAGTTAAAAGGAATGATGGAAGAGAAACATCTATATTTAAAAAACATACATGATAATTTTGTTTTTGCCAGAATTTTAATCAAATTTCCGTTACCATGGCAACATATTGCAAATATTCTATCAAAACCGCGAAAAAGCACGATCTTTTACTGTTTATATATTTCATGCAAAATAAACAGAGGTGCAACCCAGTTTTATTCGTTTTGTTATAAAATGTATAATTAGTAGAATTAGTAAGTTACAGATTGTTTTAAAATTTCCATTCTTGAACTTAAAATAAGGATCCATAACTCTTATTTTCAAAACTTGAAGTCATCTTACATTTTGAAGAAACTTGAGATAACAAATAATCTTTCCTAACCCCTCCTAAAAATACTGAATTAAATTTGTATAATTATACCAAAAACGTTATTCAAAATTTTTTAAAAATTTCTTATAAGTCAATATCTGTTACCATGATAACAGAATCTAGCGAATTTGGTTAAATCGTTGGAAAACCCATGTGCTTTCGCAGTACATGCACTTACCTATATTTGCAATAAGTGTCATGTTCTATTTTGAATGCATTATTTTAATAGAAATTCAAAATCAGCACATGCCATAAGTATCTGATAAGTACAATAAACGTACACTGCTACAACTTGTGACGTCTAAAGTTTCAATTTGGATCAAAGTTATGATATCTTTTTAGATATATGCCAGATACTTGATAAACTTGGTAATTCACAACCTTGGATCAGACTAGGTCAGGTATACAGGAAACAGCAGGTGAACAATATGCGTTTTATTCATCATACGAATGCTAAAAAATCGGCCTGACAAACTTATGGTATTTTTTGGTGTACAACTGACATAGTGTGGCAGGTGCGAGGCACCCCCTAGCGAGGTCAAAGGGTTGATGATGTAACTCCTAATCACCCTAAGTGACTTCAATGACCTCACGGGGTCGAACCTGATTGACGTAACCTAGATTAAAACATCCAAAGCCTGATGGTTAATATATTCGGGTTCGCTCACTAATATTGCCCTAGATGCATGGATCAGAGGTTACCTCAATTATACGTAGCCGAGGTACAGAGTGTCAAATTCGAGATAACTCAACTTGAAAACTAAACGAATAGCTCAATGGTATGCTGCCACCACCTCAAATGAGGAACAATTACTCTCGCAAAAACTCAACATGCTTGGATCCGCGAGCCAGTTTAGCTCGATATCTGTCAGTGTCTTATTTCTAAAGCTATCAGGTTACCTAATTTGTCTGAATTAGCTTTCTGAACTAGTCAGAAAGCCCCTCACAACTCAAAGAGGCAATTATCTGAATGCTCAAGTATTAATTAAGAAATGATTTTTCTATCAATTAACTTTAAATATATCTCAAAATCGAGATGAGAACGATCGCCAAAAATTACAGCTCGAGTGTCCTATGGTACCTAGGAGACTGAATAGCTATAAGAAATACATTAAACCAGATAAATATAAAAATACAGAGCACTCAGGTTATTACGACTTTGAAATTAAAATAAGATAACTGAAAACCAGAAGATTTCGTTAAAATTTATTATACATTTTATTCTAATTTATTTTCTTTTTATTTACAAAATATATACAAAACTCGCACACTACAATACTCACTGTCCAGACCGCCTTAAAACCCCCAAAAACTACGAAATTAACCCTATAAGTCACTGAAAACACTGATCTTAAAAAAAAAGGAACAATAATATCCTTTGTAAAATAAAAATCCTTTATAAAACAAAAACAAAAAGATACCAAACCTAACTTAAATTGGTTTCTAAAGGGAACTTACAATCCACAAAAATGACCACAAGAAACGTCCTACAGTAATCCTTAAAACCCTCCTCAATAAGGCTACAGAAATAACTTTAAAAATGTAAATAAAAAGATTCACAAAAGTAGGGCAAAAATGACCGCTCGCTGACCATATAGGTAAAAATTCCAGGCCGCGTCACCTGGATGAAAACAAAAGTTAGCGGGTCAAGGACAAAAATATGTATATTTACACCTAAGAGGGCTCCTTCCGCTGGAGATAAAACATGTGCTCGCGACAGAATTTCTTGCCTGGTGGCGACAAAAATCATCCACGGCAATAATTAAAAAGTGAGTAAAATTTAAATAAACTACGTTAATACGCGCAATTATATTCTTTACAATTTACCGCGTAAAGAAAGAAAATAATGCATGAATATTTTAAGTTTTAAATTATCAACGATAAATTATATAAATAGTGGATATTTACCCAAATTTTCTGACTGGTAATCGTCGAGAATATGCAATATTTCGACAAGTATCGTCGAAACAGTAAAAAGAAAGATTGCCGATATTTAGCTGGTATTGCTAAATTAAATAAGACTTCTTTCAAACTTGAATTAATAAAAACTTCTAATAGAATGATCAGGACCAGGTATTCGAACTAAGCAATCAGAAATCGAACTGCGATCTGCCGAAAATGCCGCGTGCACCCCTATTTATGTGACCCGAAACCAAACTACTTCAAAACACTTGACTACTGACCAACCAAGCAAGGACAGGTCAGAACAGCATCTTCAATAGATGTGTATTCAGTAAATAGGTTAATGTGTATTCTGTCCCCCCCCCCCCGGAATACAAAAGCAGCCTTGTTTTCATGTGGGTCGGGGATGAGAAACTTCTCTCAAAATTTTCCATCATGCATATTTTTTAAATTAATTTTGAATATCAGTTCTAAAAATAACCCAAAATATTGTTAAATAAAACAACATAAAATAGAAATGTAGGTCAGTCAAATTTATTAATCAAAACATCTATAGAAAACCCTAAATTCCAGAGGTCAAGATAACTTTTATCCCCCCTCCAAAAAAAATTTGCATATAATTTATAATATGTATACTGGGCCTTATTATGAAAATTAATTAAATTATAAAACAATTAAACATTAAATTAATAAAATTAATTTCTTATGTAATCAAATCTAGTCATTATTCCACCCTGTGACAATAGTTATAAGCAACACTTAAAATCATTGCCTTACAGATTACAGTGCCTCTCACCACTGGTTTCGAATCCTAATCGACTAATCGAGCTAATCAAGTAGATCCTAAAGTTAGAAAGTTTAAACATATTCTGAAGGTTGGTGTTTTTTCTCTGGGTATCCTTTATCATTCTTTAACCGATCGCTTTGACAGGGATTGAATAATAACTTTGAAAAACAACAAAACCACTTAGGATTTGGCAAAGTTACTGTTAGAAGGGTTACTTTGATTATTTGTGAACCAGATTCTCTTGCCTTCTTTCTACATATCTTGTTTATAAACAGAATCATATCAAACATTTGAAACAGTTAGCTTTTGCAACTGTTTCAAAATGCATTTTTCACATATTAATTATATGCATTTTGGGTGGGAAAAGTTTTTTCATCAATTACACTACAATTTTTAAAACCGACTGTCAAGTTTGTCAATACATTTTTCTACATTAGTGGATAGAAATAGTTATTTCAGACATTAACTCAATATTATCTAACTTATATTGATGCATTACCAGTTATATCTGACTTTACATGAAGAATTTTAATTGCTATCTTGAGACAGTATTTTAGTATTTATATCTCATAAACGAACCTATTCAAACCCTGTTCGTTTAACTTATGGAAACACAGCATTGTCATGTAAGCCAACCCTGAATCAACGTGCACGCGCCCACGCCCGCGTGTGTGTGTGTGACACTATCCACCGAAATCTAAGAAGAATTATTAACAAATTAACTTACAAAGTAAAGGCACTGCATTAATTACAAGGACAAGTATGCCTGAATATACTATAATACTCTAATATTTATAATATTAGGCTTGTTAGAATGCTTGAAATAATTTATTTATCACTGAGTTTGTGTAATGTTTTACATGTCATACAGGAATTGTCCTCATACTGCAGAATAATGGCACTATATTGTCATCACTTTTTACTTTTTTCGTCTTCAGTTGTATGGTTAAATCAGAGAGAGAGAGAGAGAGAGAGAGAGAGAGAGTGTGTGTGTGTGTGTGTGTGTGTGTGTGTGTGTGTGTGTGTGTGAACAAAAGTCATAGTCAGTCTCGTGAAAATTTGAGAGTTCTCAACGGACACACATTTCAGAGAGTGGAGACATGAAATTTTGCGCCCCAGTCAAGATTCAAGATTTCATTAAAGCTGTAAAATCCGGAGAAATGTTGGGACCAGGCGTACTTGGTGAAGACCACCGACTTTTAACATGCAGTCAAATTATTTTTTCACATTTGCACATCTTGAGATAGGGACCTAGACATTCAGATGCGTATTTTTGAACTATAGGTTTTTAAGTTATTTTATTTGTTTAGTGCCAATAAACGCGACTACAAGCATTTCAAAATTACAATTTTTTAATATTCTTTCCTTTGAGGATACTGTAATTGTTATTTCCTATAGATTTTTTAATTTTTATTTATTTTTCCATAAGTTAGTAAAAAAATATTTTCATACTTATATTAACCTTATTAACAGATATGAATTCTTTTTCCACACATACATAAAAATAGTGTTCAACTCTAAATTTAGATTCAAAGTTATTAGAATTAATACAAAAAATTGTATCTATTGGAATTTTACCAGTATAGATGTTTTTTCTGACTTTACCGACAGTAAATTTTATTTCTCACCATGCAAACGTTTGTGTTTTTTTTTTAATTATTATTATTATTGATGGCATTATCAGTTAATTCCCTTTTTTACTCAATCTTTGTAAAATAAAAAAAAATAATATTCACTTTTTTTGTAAAAATTAAAAAATCAAACGCCATGTACACAATTTTTTATAGTTTAAAAACTTTATGTACAAAAATTTTAAAAAATTCAAATTAGATTAGTTCTCATTTCTAATCATTATGTATGCATGTTTTTTTTAAATTTCTATAACTTCAATAATTTGTCCTTATTTTGTATCATTTTTTTTAACTAAAAACATGAATCCACATGGACATTATCTTATTTTTTGGTAAAAACGAATCATATAATTGACCCCTGAAACATATTGTCCTTATGGCTGTGATAAACCAATGTCCACGAACAGTTTTATTTATTTCACAACTTTGACTTTGTATATATATATTCTTTGTTGTGATATATATAAGTTATCATTGATGAACCCAAGCCGAACTTCTATATTTTTAGAAACACTGTACGGACGTAGGAGAAGACACATATTCTATGCAGTGAACATGTGGTGGATGCATGGGTTATACAAATATCAATCCAGGCATTCAATTGTTTTTAAATATGTATTATGCTGATATAAAGTAAAATATAATTTTTTATTTCTAATTTTATTATAATTATTTAATCATTTATTTATTTGTTTGCGCGGATGATTACCTGACACGAACTTGGTGTACATTTTGATACTCGACAGTGATAAATCCTCAAACAGATATTCAATCGCGGTCTACATTATAATTAAACTTGTATTTTGATTGTCCTGATATTAAAAAATATTTTAGAAAAGCATCAAATAAAATTTCCGATTTGTGATTGTGAAAAAAAAACTGTGAAATTGATTCTATCGGGATAAATTTACATCGACTCAAACATAAAGTTGTAATAATGACACGTAAAATTTTTAATTTTTAAATGCAAAATTTACCTCAGATTCATTTGCGGAAAATTTAAAAGTGTTGAATAAAATAATTTTTGAAATACAAGTTTTTTATATTTGTATAAAATAGAAGAAGAAAATCCTTTTTAGTGGCATAAAATTTGCGAATCAAAGTTCGAAATCCGCTTAAACTGTTGCACCGTTTAAAAGAAGAACGAAACGTTTTGCTTCCCAGGTGAGACAAAAACATCAAAATGAAACATGATAAAAATCAAAAGTGGTAGTTGTTCGAAGTAATAAATTCGATATTATTTATCGCTTAAATTATCATTTCTTTACAAAAATCAAACAACCTTTTCCTGCTCTTCATAAATATGTGGTTTTTATTTGGGTTTGAAACGTAATTCCAAAGTTTGAACGAATTACCTTTTCCATACCTTTTCGGGACTCCTAATTTTTTACTACGTCAGGAACGTGGCCACTTTGTAATTTTCAACTTGAAAAATCGAATTAAAATATATTTCGAATAAAAAAACTCAAAGAATATAATTTGTTGACAATTTTCTCTAGTTTCATATGGTACCAAATTTATATCAATAGGTCAAGTTTTAACATTTTTACACCAAACATTGTGCAACAGACCGTCCAAAAATCAGAATGGCGTAGTTTGGCATGTCTGCCAATTAAAGGGTTAAATTAATATAATTTATTAAATCAATAAATAATTCAATAAATTAATAAATTTATTGAATATAGAAATTAATAACAATTGATAATGTAATTTGGAAATTTGGAATGGACAAAATGATGATAAGTACTCTTCATGTTCTCATTTGTGTGCGTGTTTGTGTGTGTTCGGGTATAAAACAAAAGTTATTCCTTGGTTTATCTATTTATTTATTTATATAATTTTGTCCTGCAGTGATCCGACTAAGCACAGGTAGTCGTGCACTGGCTGACCTTCACAGGATTGGTTAATCTGTGCTATAAAATGGTATAAATAAAAGATAAATAAGTGAATAAATAGTAAGTTATAGAGTTAGAGGAATCTACAGGGACTTAGTTATGCGCTTTTAACTATGGCCGCGGCCCCACCTGACTGTAGATAATGTTATTGCGTACAGGATAAGACGGTAAAGTATTTAACATTGGAAGAATAGATTTTGCCAGCAGAGGATTTTATCATACTCACATTGGTTAAGTGCCGAAAGTATGGTATGAATTATAATTAACAGTCTAGGAATCTTGTAATTTTGCCAAGAAGGATAACTCTTTTGGTCTTGTACGCTTTTACTGAGATGTGAATGGTATTGACGGTCAAGGGGGAGATGATTTTGTTTACTATTGACTTGTAATTAGACTTGTAATGGTCCAGCTATGGGCAGTATAGCTGTTTATCATATACTTAGTATGGTATTTCCCTTGATACTCACAATTTGGACCTGCACAATATCACAGGTCAATCAGGCGATACAGGCCAAAATTTCCTAATGAAGGAAGAGACTGCTTGTATCGGCCCTAGGGCCGATACAAGCTGTATCGGACCGGCGTTCACATTTTCCCGTACTTTTTCTCAAATTGGTAACCACTATTCATATTTAACCTAGGTATAAATCATGATTCATTCAAAATAAACACAAAATGGGATTACTGTTTTTAAAAAATAAAAAAATACTATGATTTAATTAATTTAAATGGATTAAATTATCCAAAAAGGAGAAAATAAAAAAGTCCGCCAAAATGTCACACATTCTGTGTCATGCACTTGCATTCTAAAACAGTTTATTCTTCAAAATCAACATGGAGGAGTCACCTGGAGAAAGAATGTTAAATTCATTGTCAAATAGAATTTTGGAATTGGATGGCATTATTGAACGCCAAAGACATGGGCCAAGTGGTGACGCAGCTTTAAATATTCCGGAGGACACACAGGACTTTATAAATGGGATGAAAAATGAAAACACATCAAGAAAAACTGATGGCAACGTAAAAAAAAACTAAAAAAAATGGCTAGAAACGAAAGGGGAACACAGAGACGTTTTTGAAATCCCAGCACCAGATTTAAATATATACTTGGCTCGATTTTTTATGACGATTAAACAGGATAATGGACAGGAATATGAGCCGGACACGCTCCGCTCATTTCAAGGTTCATTTCAGCGATTTTTGCGCGATCATCATTATCCTATTGACATCATCAAGGACAAAGAATTCAGTCATAGTCGGGAAGTTTTGAGTTCGAAACAAAAGCAACTGAAGAAAATGGGATACGGGAATAAGAGAAGGAAATCACAGCCAATATCGGAGACGGATTTTGAAGTTATGATGGGCAAACAAGTCCTTGGTTTGGGTAAGTTTCTTCGTTCTTCTCAACCGTCCATTTGTATTTATCTTCTTGACCCTTTCTTGAACTACCTTCAAGTAAACAGAGCACCCGCTGGTGCACCTTTCAATAATGTAACCCACCAAAACGTTGCCTGTTTTGGTAAAACATAACCGGAGCACTTTTTGAACTCGCATGAGAATAAGTTAAATATCACCAAGTAACTGTTATTTTTAACAAGATTTATAAGCAAAGGTATCTTAAATCAGAGATGTATAAAACCCTGGTTTTATACATCTCTGCTTAAATGTAGTAATATGATTAATTTGAGTTTTTTTCTAAACTTTTTTAGCAAACCCAGAAGCCCTCTTGAACACAATATATTTGAATAACTCCATGCATTTTGGTCTAAGGGGACGACAGGAGCATATAAACATGTATTGGGGAGACGTTGAACAGAAAACCAACTCTAGTGGATGCAGATATTTGGAATTCAACGAAAGAGAAACCAAAACTAGAAATGGATGCAATGGTGAAACATGACCATTTCCACCAAAGATGTTTGGAAAGAAAGGTAAGAAAACTTATTATAAATAAATAAATAAATAAATAATTTTTTAATAAATAAATAAATAAGTAATGAACCTAATAATTATATAGTTATATATGTTTTTTTTCAACAGATGATCCCAACTGTCCTGTTAAAGCGTTTGAAGAGTACAAGAAACGTAGACCTGAGAGAATGAATGTCCCAGACACAAGATTTTATTTACAAATAAACCGTAACAGAAAAGATAATGATCCAGTGTGGTATAAGTGTCAGCCATTAGGAAAGAATTACATTGGAGGAATGGTCAAAACCATGGCAGAAAAAGGTAAAATAAAAGATAAATTATCTGTTTTAAATTGAAACTATAATAATAATAATAATAATAATAATAATAAAAATTCATCTTTATCACTTATCCCATATTTCATTTTCAGCTCAGATTACAGATAAAAGGCTTACCAACCACAGTGGCAGAAAGACAACCGTGACAAGATTACTTGACCAAGGATTCCAGGCAGCTGAAGTGATGTCTTTGACAGGACATAAAAATGTGCAAAGCATAAACAATTACAATACTGTTTCAGAAGCTAAACAACGGAAAATGTCTGAAACTTTAACTCTAGCCCCTCCAAGAAATGAAGCTTCAGCAACTACTAGTAACACTGATCTAGATTTAACAAATAGCACTATAGTCGATTATGGTTATAATGATTCAGATTTAAACAATATCATAAATGACTGGAATACTGAACATACAGACACAAACCAAATAAGTGAACCCTCAGTAATTGACCTGCCTATCACTATAAATCAACAAGGAATTGCTGTTTCTCGCAAAACCTTGCCCTCACTTAATTTATTTACAGGAGCTACTATAAATGGCAATATTTCTATCAATTTTAACAGCAAATAATCTTATAATTGCAAATAAAGTTGTGCAGTATAATTTTAAATTTGTCTGAATAGCAGAAAGAAACCTGAGCTTACTGTTTAAGTACATGTATATGATAAATAGTTTATTACATGGTTGTTTTGATATCGGCCCTGGTATCATGCCCGCGGGTGGTATCGTCCCTCGCCCTACGATACTACCACCCTTGTGCATGATACCAGGGCCGATATCAAAACAACCATGTAATAATCTATATGTATTTAAATGCAACTGTTATAAGTGTATTGGTCTAATCAATTATCAATTATCAAAACATAATCTCAGTAGATTATTTAAGTATTAATATGTTAATAATTAAATATGTGTGGGAGAATCGTCCGATGGCAAGGAGTTAGTAATTAACCGTTTTGAGTAAGCTTGAAGTATTTATTACAAATAAAATGTACTTTTACACTAGGAGTGAGTGAGTAATGGTGTTTAACGTCCCAGTCAAGAATATTTCACTTATATCGAGACGTCGCCAGCTATAGGCGAAAGTGCAGAAATTTTGGCTGTGTGTTGCGCTGATGGCATTATACAGCAGGGTTCTTTATCATGCCATGCCTGCCATGACATGGGACCTCGTTTTATTTTAAGTTCCCATCCGAAAGAACCGTGACTTTCATTTCGTAATGCTGAGTGCTTGGCGAAAGAACAGTCACTACCCACTTTCAATCTTGGGTCAGACCCGCCGGGGTTCGAACCCACGACCTCCCACTTACGGAGCGAGCACTCTACCAACTGAGCTACCGCAGTGGTACTTTTACACTAGGGGAGGTTACATAAAAAAGGTGCTAGGAAGGAAAAGTTCTATATTAATCAGTAGAACTTCGATGGCTCGAAGTCCAAGGGACTTCGACTAAATATTCGAGCCATCGGGGGTTTCGAATGATCGAACATCGAGATATTGATTGGAGGTTCATGTTCTCATGTTTACCGAGCGTCAAAGAATCTTTAAATTTGTTTTACATGTAAATAAACTAAAAGGTCAAGTAATGAAAAATCCAAATTAAAATTCCATTATTTATCACGAATTATTTTTTAAAAAATTTTGATAAGTTTGATGTACAGTCTTCATGGCCATCCGGACAGGTAACTTCATATCCCCTATTCCTCAACCATTGTCCCTTCCAGCACAGTTTATTCTTTATAGCTGCACCAATGATGTACTTCTTGTCACTGGTTGTCTCTACTGCTAGTCCAATGGCTTGATATGCATTTTGTCCTGGTTTTCTTCTACTTGTGATCTGTATAGAGTTGTATCTTACATCCATTGAAATGTTTAGTTGAGACGGATCTTCAACTCCTCGTTCCACATTGATTTCTTTCACTTGTTGAATCTTTGCTGACATGTCCCTCTGGTTCAATTCTGTTGTTGCCCTGCTAACTTTGTTTGATGTAGTCTGCATGCTTTGTATGGCTGGGGGTGGTACATCCATTGAAGCAAGTAGTAGTCTGGCCTTAGTGTTTCCTATTGGTGTGTCTTGAAGTCCAATAGCTAAGGAATAGTTTGGTGAAACTGGGTTGCTCCCTGGTAGGTTTGTCTTGATTTCCTTGTAGAGTTTGTACTCAGCTGACTGGAAATTACAAGTTTTACACATCAGTGTGTACTTCCAGCATATTCCCCATTTGTTCTGCTTGGTTTTTGTGAAATCTGGGTTGCTACAGTCACTTGCTTCATCTGTGTGGTATCTGTAGACATCATTCATCATCTTTAGTAATTCTTCATTATCTACAAGTTTCATGCCTTTAATCTCATCTTCTTTTTTCATCTGTTTCAGGTCAGGATCACAGAAAGAAGACTTGGGTCGCAGTATCTTAGCAGTACTAGTGTTTCCTTCACAGTCTGGAACAGTAACCAGAGATTTTTCTGGCCACTCACAGGGTCCGGTAAAGGGACCCATTCCCAATGCCAAAAAGCATACATTTTTCCCAATTATGTAGGTTAAAATTCCCAAATGATCCTGCTTTGAGAAACTTAAGAAAAAGTGAAAAAACTATATTTTTGGTGTAACTTGTATATCTGTATTTATGCACATTTTTGATTTATACTCAATGAGAATCTGGTAAAATGGGAGCAAACCATGAAACAATTATCTCAGATGTTTGTATTGAAGCCGGTCTATGAAGATATTGTGTTAATGTCTGAGTGATTTGGTACAAATGAGTGACTATCAGCATGTATCAAAATAGTAAATATTCGAGGCAAAATATTTGATGTGCTGACAATGGGAAAATTTTTAAAGTTTAATGAAAAATTTTCCCAAAATGTCGATTTTGTCAATGATTTTCCCAATTTCATCCCAAGGTCCCTTTCCCAAAATGGCCAGAAAAATCCCTGGTTACACATTCACCATCCAATCCTGTTTTGGTTACCTTTGAGTACATATCTTAAGATAGCCTTTTCCACCCAGTGGATCCAGATGATTGTACTTGGAACTGGTTCAGAATCAGTCTCCATGACATCTAGGTTTGCTATATATCTTCTATTAGGACCAGTCTGGTTCTTCTTAAACTGTGTAACTTTACGCCCTTTATCACCCTTCATGTTGCAGTCTCAAAACTTGAATGACCAGCCTCCCCACATTTCCTCTTTTTAACTGTTGTGGTTGCATATTGTCAGTAAGCCATAGGTATCTCCTGTAAATTGTCACACACCAACTGCCATCCTCTGCTTCATAGTTAAGTCAGAGCCAATATACATAACCTGGACACTGGCATGTGTAAAGGTAGAGTTTTGTCCCCTTGACTGTCTAGACTCAGCTGTTGTTAATTGGACAGCTAGAGGAATGTTATGTAATATACAAGTCAAGACACTTAAGACTGGGCTACTGTATGTTAATTCATTTGACAGGCACAGTCATTTCAGTTTTGAGATATGATTGGTTAAAGTTTGAAAAATAAAAATTTAATATCTAAAAAATATTAAAAATTATTAAAAATAAGTGAAAAATATGAAATTGTATAAATTCAGAATTTGAATGGTGTGAATAAAAGAGACTTTATTTGTGCTAAAAATCACACATAAATCAAGTTGGTTTGTTGGAAAAAGTATTAATTTTTTGCCCAATATCAATTTGGCCCCATTAGTGAGATTTGAACCAATTTTTCTATCTTAGTCAGTTTACAGGTGGTGTGGAAAACAGACTATAAAAAAGTCATTTGACAATAGAATCACTTGAAATTTTCATTAACAAATGTATAAACACATCTTAATAATGTGTGAAAATTTGAATTGATTCAGTTGAAAACTGAAAATCTGACAGATGGGGGGTACCTGTCAATGAGGGGCCATATCTCTCTTGTTGGTTCATGTAGAATCCTGAAATTTGGTCCATATATGCACTAGACAATGGACTTTAATACCTTTTATTTACTTTTTAAAAATTTAAATTTTTTATATGTTTAAAATATTTAAATTTATTTAAATTTAATTTTTTTCAAATTTTTAAAGATTGGGTATCCCTGGGCCCCCCTTTCAGCCTCATTTTCAAATGAAAAGTTATAATTGAGGCATTGGTTCAGAAATATCAAAGAAAACTGACTGAAAATTCCATTCCAGCACCCAATGGAGAATGTAGAGTGCAGGTTGACCTTGACCCTTTGCATAAATATGGGAATATTTGTTTTAAACACCCAGGTATTGGGTCAACCATTGCAGACCTCGCAGATTATCATACATGGTTCACCTGTAGATCTGTGCCATAATTGAAGATGTTTCGATTCAAATCACATCAATTTAGAGAGGCATATTGTTAATAATTACAGGCTGAAATGCAAGAACCTTGGATATTGTACCAGAGACCACCTTGTGGAGCCAGATTGCTGCCTTGACCTTCACATTTCCTGAGGTAAGTTTGTATAAACACCTGTCTGTCTGTCTGTCCGTCCATCTGTCTGTCCGTCCGTCCTTCCGTCCGTTCATCCGTCTGTTCGTCTGGTCTTCCCACCCTCCCTTATGATATGATTACAACTTAGATCTTTTCGAAGAACATGGATCGCCCTTATAAGGGCGGTTTTTGTTTGGTTTGGTGTTGTGTTGTCTTGTCTTGTCTTGCCTTGTCTTTCATCTGGAGCAGGTATGATCTAGCTGTCCTTTCTTGTAGTCTGTTTCAATTCCACCAGATTCTTTATATCTCTTGTGGGCATGGATGTCTCTCCCAAGTTGTTTTATTCTTCTGTTTTTCACCTCAGGTATTTTGTTGTACTCTCTCTTGTATTCCTCTGCTTTTCCCATCTGTATAAGTGAGTGTTTGGCTAATGGTGAGAGGTCCACTCCAACATTGGTACATTTTATAATTGTTGATTTTCCTGTTGTGTTATTGACTCTGTGGATGGTTGAAGCCACTCTACCTGGTAGGTTTCTTGAAAAGTTCACATTCTTTGGCAATGAAACACTGAGTGATCTGTTAACTGCTTCATTATTTTGAGTGTCTGTGTTCAATCTCATGTCCATGAAGGCCTCCTCACTCAACCGCATCTTTACAATCTCCAACATCAGGTCTTTATCTTTGTCGGTCATATTTTGTTAATTTATTTTACTGGTTGCCAAGTGAAAATATCTATTCCACCAGTTCCTTTGGTGTCCTCCTTCACATACTATGGCATGTCTTCTACACATAGAACAGTCCCCTGCGTAGCATCTTAAAGTGGCTTCCATTACTTTTGGTAACTTCTTCTTTATTTCAGTCATGTTGCCTGCATAATCATGCATCATCTTCTTATAAATCATACTGCATCTTGATTTTACATCCCTACTAAGGTCTAACTGTGCTTCTCTCTGTCCTGCCTTTGTTCTTTTCCAGGCAAACATCTGGTCACTAAATTTAGCTGATTGACATTTTCTGAACTGTTTTTGTGCCACATGTGTTGGATCAGCAAGTCTCTCCACACTCCAGTCTGGATTTACTTCACTGAATACATCATTTAGTCCCTCTGCTCCCCTGCCATCTAATCTGTTGTGGCAAACTTGATGTGGATTTCATCCATTAAAAACTTTTCAGCAAGTGTTTTTCCTATTTCATATTCTGAAAGTGGAACTGGCTTTGATAAGTTTGATGTACAGTCTTCATGGCCATCCGGACAGGTAACTTCATATCCCCTATTCCTCAACCATTGTCCCTTCCAGCACAGTTTATTCTGTATAGCTGCACCAATGATGTACTTCTTGTCACTGGTTGTCTCTACTGCCAGTCCAATGGCTTGAGATGCATTTTGTCCTGGTTTTCTTCTACTTGTGATCTGTATAGAGTTGTATCTTACATCCATTGAAATGTTTAGTTGAGACGGATCTTCAACTCCTCGTTCCACATTGATTTCTTTCACTTGTTGAATCTTTGCTGACATGTCCCTCTGGTTCAATTCTGTTGTGGTCTTGCTAACTTTGTTTGATGTAGTCTGCATGCTTTGTATGGCTGGGGGTGGTACATCTATTGAAGCAAGTAGTAGTCTGGCCTTAGTGTTTCCTATTGGTGTGTCTTGAAGTCCAATAGCTAAGGAATAGTTTGGTGCAGCTGGGTTGCTCCCTGGTAGGTTTGTCTTGATTTCCTTGTAGAGTTTGTACTCAGCTGACTGGAAATTACAAGTTTTACACATCAGTGTGTACTTCCAGCATATTCCCCATTTGTTCTGCTTGGCTATTGTGAAATCTGGGTTGCTACAGTCACTTGCTTCATCTGTGTGGTATCTGTAGCCATCATTCATCATCTTTAGTAATTCTTCATTATCTACAGGTCTCATGCCTTTTATCTCATCTTCTTTTTTCATCTGTTTCAGGTCAGGATTACAGGAAGAAGACTTGGGTCGCAGTATCTTAGCAGTACCAGTGATTCCTTCACAGTCTGGAACAGTAACACATTCACCATCCAATCCTGTTTTGGTAACCATGGAGTACATATCTGAAGATAGCCTTTTCCACCCAGTGGATCCAGATGATGTACTTGGAACTGGTTCAGAATCAGTCTCCATGACATCTAGGTTTGCTATATATCTTCTATTAGGACCAGTCTGGTTCTTCTTAAACTGTGTAACTTTACGCCCTTTATCACCCTTCATGTTGCAGTCTCAAAACTTGAATGACCAGCCTCCCCACATTTCCTCTTTTTAACTGTTGTGGTTGCATATTGTCAGTAAGCCATAGGTATCTCCTGTAAATTGTCACACACCAACTGCCATCCTCTGCTTCATAGTTAAGTCAGAGCCAATATACATAACCTGGACACTGGCATGTGTAAAGGTAGAGTTTTGTCCCCTTGACTGTCTAGACTCAGCTGTTGTTAATTGGACAGCTAGAGGAATGTTATGTAATATACAAGTCAAGACACTTAAGACTGGGCTACTGTATGTTAATTCATTTGACAGGCACAGTCATTTCAGTTTTGAGATATGATTGGTTAAAGTTTGAAAAATAAAAATTTAATATCTAAAAAATATTAAAAATTATTAAAAATAAGTGAAAAATATGAAATTGTATAAATTCAGAATTTGAATGGTGTGAATAAAAGAGACTTTATTTGTGCTAAAAATCACACATAAATCAAGTTGGTTTGTTGGAAAAAGTATTAATTTTTTGCCCAATATCAATTTGGCCCCATTAGTGAGATTTGAACCAATTTTTCTATCTTAGTCAGTTTTCAGGTGGTGTGGAAAACAGACTACAGTAGAACTTCGATAACTCAAATTTCGATATCTCGAATACCACGGATAACTCGAAGTCTTTATTTTGTCCCGACCGGTTTTCTTTATAAACTATATTAGAAAAACTTCGATAACTCAAACTTCTATAATTCGAATACCCCCGATAACTCGAAGTAAAAATTTGGTCTGTAGTTTAAAAATCTATTAAAATAAACTTCAAAAACTCGAATTTTTTGTAACAATGTATGATCAGTGGAGAAATCACATATCGGTTATTAGGCTACCGGTATAGTAGAGAAATGAACCGAGTAGTTCTTTTTATCTATCATATAAATTAGTATCAATTTACGGATTAATATTCAGTACCGTCACGGACAATTAAGCCTAACATGAACGCTAATCCCCGACTCTAATAAAAGAAACCAATTAATATGCCGCGGTCGATTACTTTTGACTTAAGTTCTCCAAGCTTAATTAAAACGACTAACTCAGTTGTACTCAAGACTCCATTAAAATCTTAAATGACTCATTGCACTGCTTTATAATTCCATTTACTTTCGATTTCCGATTTCGTTGTTCGTATATATCATGATCTTGAAATAAAATAACACGTTTCACACGCTTTTACCGTCAATATCAATTCTTTAAAAATTATTTATTATATTTTCTTTAAAAATTATCTTTTACTTTTTTACATTCGAGTACAGGTAACTGTTTAAAACATCAAGATTTCTGTAGCGGAAACATATATTAAGGTGACACCATTCTTGGACATCATCCTTCAACTTCGATAACTCGAACACCCCGATAACTCGAAGTCCCCAGCCCAGTCCCGACCACTTCGAGTTATCGAAGTTCTACTGTATAAAAAAGTCATTTGACAATAGAATCACTTGAAATTTTCATTAACAAATGTATAAACACATCTTAATAATGTGTGAAAATTTGAATTGATTCAGTTGAAAACTGAAAATCTGACAGGCATGAGTCGTACTTCCAGGTCAAAGGTTCCTCCCTCAGGAATGTAGTACCAGTGTTTTTTAAAAGTATTTTTTTTTTATTTTTATTTTCGAGATCTGTGTGGTCAGTTTGAATGAAATAAAGACATGTATGGAAAGGGTGGACCTTAAACTTGAAGAAACAGCCAGAGTCAAGAGTGTGGTGCATCTTGAAAAGCAGGTAGGATATGATGAGTAAAGTGCCATGAATACAGTCATTTTTAATCTGACATTGGATTCATACACAGCCTGTTTACTTGTTGCTAAGGTAGCGAAAAATTTCTCTGGTCGACATATGTCGAGCTTTTGATATGTTATTCAGCTCATTTAGATGAACATTTCCATACCAACATTTAACCTCCACTGATACTTAATGTTATTTTAATTCCCTACTATGTTATAATGTAAGCCTATGGAAAAATAATTGTAGAATCTGGCCATACATATTCCAAGGGCATGTAAATTACAGATTCTTGATGTGCAATCATACGGCACGAGCGACTGAGCTGTTTTAAAAAAAGTGATCAAATACTTCTACATGTTGTAATCGGATTAAGAGATTAAAGAACTAAGCATATCGACACTTCATAATTAGGTTAATACTTAATTAATTAATTAATTAATATCTGTCTAGATTAATCGTTTCGTTCCACTCTATTACGCTTGATGAAATCTGTAAAATGGCTTTAGCTTGTGTTTTGTTTACAATGACCAGGACCACATGTCCTTCTGACAATAATTGTATTCGAGCCAAAGAAGTTGAATTTTCACTAACTTTATACTTTTGAAAAATATTTATTGTTCGAGCGAGCTGGGGTATTCGAGTTAACGAAGTTCGAGCCATCGAGGTTTATTTACATAGGATATAATAGGAAATTGGTCGGGACCAACAGATGACTTCGAGTTATTCGGGGTTTTCGAGGCAACGATGTTCGAGCGATCGAAGTTTTACTGTATATTAATTGAAGTATTTATTACAAATAAAATGTACTTTTACACTAGGGGAGATTACAAAAAAAAGGTGCCTGAAAGGAAAAGTTCTTTATTAATTGTATAATTAATGATTTAATAAATAAACTAGTATTTTATAAACATTAATTGCAGAAACTTGACTTAACATTTTTTTATGAAAATAATAGTAAAATATAACATAAAAATAAATCATTTAGAAGAAAGGGGCATAAACCAATTACAGGAAAAGACATAGTAGCTCACCTGTTAAAAGTCCTTCCCTCACAGTATATTAACAACATGACCACCTGTAAATCAAATCTATAAATTCTAAAATATATCCTGTTGATTACAGGTGTGGGTTTCAATTTGAGAAAAATGAATAAACATTTGGATCAATAGCAATCTTAATTATTTGTAATTACTTCATTAAATAATATTATCATGAAATAATTATTGAATGTTCAAATATGAGTTCAGGTTTGTCTTATTTTAGTAGTTGCCAGTTGGTATATAATATTCTGTTAGGATATGTTACTGTTGATACATCACAACATAGAGCCTCGATATGAGGGTCTTTTCTATCTGAATTACTATAGATGTATTGGAATTCACTGATATCTTTTTTATTTCATTCAAATTTTCAAAAAAAATCTAAAAATTAAATAACGATATGTTAGATGTAGACTTCACAAAAATATTTGTGATTTTTGTGTATAATTATTGATTTTAAGTTATTTTGTCCTGCTGAACAGAGTTAATTCCCTTTGTGTCATCACTTGACTTAAGTTGGACACTTTTTATCAGGTGAGCGTATCAGGCCCATAATGCCTCCTTAATTTTTTATTAATATATTATTTTCTTAAATAACCTTGAATAGCTTTTATTTATCTAATTGACTGTCGTGTATGCATCTTTGTCATTGATATACCGGTAATATATTTTTAGATTCCAAGATGTCACAATTCTCAGACTTTGATATTTTTGCAGTAAGTAACATGCATTTGATTTAAAAAAAAGATGGGCATTCAGTTAAATTCTGTCTGTTCATCTCTCTGACCACTTCTTTTCCAGAGTAATTTCTAAAGACATGGCTTAAAATTTAAAATTTTAGGAAATTTGATATAAATTATTCATGGAAAATGCCTGAGGGTTTTTAATTTTTTGTTGTCTTAAACCCTTTTAAGTTTTGATTTTTTTTTTTTTTTTTTTTTTTGTCTTAAGTATTTACCTAAAACCTTTTATCAACAGCTGTCAGCATTATAATTATAAAAATGGCGAAAAGTATTTACAACAATGGGGGATACAAAAGATTTTTCAACATATATATATATATATATATATATATATATATATATATATATATCAGGGGTCCGGAAACGGTCATATTTGCCGGACATATCCAACAAAAAATATTTTTGTCCGATGTGAAAAATCACTTGTCGGACATTTTAAGTTAATAATAGAATTCAGTTAATCGGGCATATAAATAAATATGTTTGTTGGTCATTATTTTACTTGAGTATTGTTTGCTATCACCTGTCAACCGTTTTCAATATTATTCGGATATTATAATTAGGCTTTTGTTTATTAATCAGTTAGAATCCATGGTCTCAATCCATTCCTTTTGTTTCATCGTCTGAACCCTCATTTATTTTGTTGTTGAATTAAGTAATCACATCGCTTGACAGACGGAAGCCATAAACAGCTGATAACGAGGGTTGATCCTTGAAGGTCATGGTCATCGGACTATATCAAAGAGGTTCCATAGGGGATGGCAAATAAGACTACAACGCGCATCGTATGGTCTTTGCAAACTGTTTAGTTATAAATAAATAATTTTAAAAAGTCTAAATACAATCAAAGAGGTCTCGAAATGAGGTTCAGTAAAGTTCGTGTAACTTCAGAAAAACGAAAATGCACGATTGTCAATAAACAAAGATGGCCATCAAACCTTGTGTTGTCAACGCCGACAGTACAAAAATCGACACTGTGGACACATGGGCCTGACCACATGTACCTAAATAACCTCTATGTAGTAGTTTTTAAAATCTATTTGATATTAAAAAATTAAAAATTAAAATCTTTTAAAATCTTTTAAAAAAAACACTGTTATTAACAACATCGGTGGTACTTTTTTTTTTGTGCTTTACACAGCATGGTTGGTACGGTTGCTTTGAAAAATGTCCTGACACCCCAGTCAAGGTTTCCGGAGCCCTGATATATATAAAGTAAATATATACTAACATGGTCTATCTGTAATCCTATTTAATGAACCTGCTTTTATAATTATTTATCTCCATTAATATGTGTAAATAGACACAAAATAGGAGTCACGAGGCAAATGTGACATAAAATTTTATAAGTCATGCAGTTATTATTTTGCCTTATTTCAAAATATTTTTCTAGATAAACATAATGTTGAAAGTCAATTTAGTGTATTTGTACCAACATAATGCATTAAGATAGCAGCATCCCTCATTTCTGAAACTATTAAATGAATTTTTAGCTCACCTGAACACAAAGTGCTCAAGTGAGATATTGTGATCAGTCTTTGTCCGTCGTCCATCGCGCGTCGTCCGTCATGCGTCGTGCATCAACTTTTGCTTGTTAACACGCTAGCAGCCACAGCTTTTATCCAATTTACATCAAACTTGGCCACAATGACCCCCCCTGACAAAAGCTAAGTCAAGTTCGAATATGGGTCATGTTGGTTCAATAAGTAGGTCATTAGATCACATTATAGAAAAACCTTGTTAACACTCTAGAAGCCACAGTTTTAGCCAAATCTTTTTCCAAGTTGCTCAGATTGAACATCCTGACCAAAGCTAAATCAAGTTCGAATATGGGTCAGTTTGTCAATAAATAGGTCACTAGGTCAAATTTTAAAAAATCCTTGTTAACAACATAGAAGCCACAGTTTTAGCCAAATCTTTTTCAAACTTGTTCAGATTGAACATCCTGACGAAAGCTAAGTCAGGTTTGAATATGAGTCATGTTGGGTCAATAAGTAGGTCACTAAGTCAAATCATAGAAAAACCTTATTAACACTCTAGAAGCCACAGTTTTAGCCAAACCTTCTTCCAACTTGCTCAGATTGAACATCTTGAACAAAACTAAGTCAGCTGTGAATATGGGTCATGTTGGGTCAATAAGTAGGTCACTAAGTCAAATCATAGAAAAACCTTGTTAACACTCTAGAAGCCACAGTTTTAGCCAAATTTTCCTCCAACTTGTTTAGATTGAACATCGTGACATACGCTAAGTCAAGCTCAAATATAGGTCATGTTGGGTCACTAGGTCAAATCATAGAAAAACCTTGTTAACAACATAGAAGCCACAGTTTTTGCCAAATCTTCTTCCATCTTTCTTAGATTGAACATCTCGACCACAGCTGAGTCAACCTTGAATATGGGTCACGCCGGGTCAATAATAGGTCACTAGGTCAAATCATAGAAAAACCTTGTTGACAACATAGAAGCCACAGTTTTAGATAAATCTTCTTCCAACTTGCTCAGATTGAACATCTTGAGCAAAGCTAAGTCATCTGTGAATATGGGTCATGTTGGTTCAATAATAGGACACTAGGTCAAGTCAAAGAAAAACCTTGTTAACACCTTAGAAGCCACATTTTTGCCCAAATCTTCTTCACACTTGCTCAGATTGAACAATTTTACAAACACAAAGTCAAGTACAACAATGGGTCCTGTTGGGTCAATAAGTATGTCACTAGGTCAAATCATAGAAAAACCTTGTTAACACAGTAGAAGCCACAATTTTTGCCAAATCTTCTCTAAATTTGTTCAGATTCAACATCTTGACCAAAGCTTAGTCAAGTTCAAATATGGGTAAATAGTTCCAAATGGCGTAGGAATATCTGATTATTTGCAAATTCTGATGTGTTACAAAAAATAAATAGATAAATAAATAAATGAAAAAAAAAGGAATCTTTTAACCCCCATTAGACACCTCATTTTTCATAGTTAAAAATCCATTCTTGTCAATAATTGACACAGTATTTCCTGCAAATGCATGCACATATTCAGTCTTTGGCATAAATTTGTGATGATCGTTATCTTTTTCAGATACAGGCCAGTAGGTTACTAAGAGGTGCAGGTGTAACTGTGGAGGGCAGCAACATTGTAAAATGTATGAGTTTCGCCCTTCACAGGTTACACCAACTAGAGAAACCAAGTAAGGTTAATAAAATTATCCGACTTTTATTATGATAAAGATGATATCTTTTCCAGAAAGACATACAAATAATTTGTAATTGAATTTTTCTTATTATGTCCGCGTATCAGCAGACATCTTCATGTTACTCAAGACAGATTTTTTTCAAAGGCATCTCCTCTGTTTTTTAGCTCACCTGGGCACAAAGTGAGCTATTGTGATGGATCAGTGTCTGTCATGTGTCGTCCGTCGTCACTAGGCCAGATAATAAAAAACCTTGTTAATACTCCTGATGCTCTAATTTGAGTGCAATCTTCATCAAACATTGTCAGATTGATCCCCTTGACGAAAGCTAGCTCAAATTCATAAGTGAACTGACAAACTTTCTCAAAAAAGGATCAGTACAAAAAGGTATTCAAATAGCCAGTAAGAGGTACTGTAATCTGTAAACGATTTCATCAGACCACTGGGCCACTGAGGCTATACTAAAAAGGAAGAGTAATAATCATAATATGGTAATAATTTAAAATGAAATCTTAAAATTTGATGAATTTTCAGAAAGCCTTTGTTGATGCCCAGAAATGTTGGAGGAAGGATGGAGAAGGAGTGGAAAATTTTTGGGCCCTTTTCAAAAAAACATTCGATAGTATTGACATTATAAAATGGTCTTCTCTTGAACAAAAAATGGAAAAAATAAATTACAATATTAAACAAAAATGAAATGTAAAATTATTGTTGTTTATCCATTTAAAAATAATCACTTTACTACCCCTTCACATCCCTTACTCACATAGTGTCTGATAAATCAATATCTGTATTTTTACTGTATACTGTGGCATGCTTACAAGTAAATTCATTTTTTCCATTTTCTATGCAAATAGTTTTTAAAAGATATGTTCTCCAAAGTAGATCAACTTAAAATGCCATTATTACTTATTGGGTTGTCAGTTTACATAATGCACAGCAGTGGTTGTTGTAATAATGTATTATACTCTTTGTAAAACATTCAGTGGTTTTCTTTATACATGAATTTAAATTTCAAATATTTTAATTATTAAAGTGCTTGATTTTTCTATTGTAGGCATCTTATAATCAGTGGTTTCAATATTGATCTTGCCTTGTCACACTTACCTCAGGTTTTATTGTTGTGGTGTGTTCTTATATTTGTGCTGGTCAAATTTAATTGGAATTTAACAATTGTTAATTTATAGTGCAATTCTTAAAATTACAACACGTTTGTCACAACTTTTTCAGGCCAACCAGAAAGCATATATATATATATATATATATATATATATATATATATATATATATATATATATATATATAAAGATTGAAAACATCCTGTAGACAAGAAAAATGTGTAAATTACACATTGATTAATTACGAAATACAATAATAAGATGCTCTAAATCAGTAAATTTTAAAAATGGAAATTAAGTATTATTTTTGTTTAATCTGCAGATTTCTTGAATAATCAGATCTTCAACTACATCGAGTAACAGTGAATGTTAAGTTATTCAAAAATGTCTCAAAGTACAGAAGCGAATACTAGTATTGGTAAGTTAACTATAATTATTAGTTCACCTGAGTTGAAAGCGCAAATGAACTATTGTGATCCATGTTTGTCCATCCTATGTCGTCCGTCATGCATAAACTTTATATTTTACTCTTCTCCAAAACCACTGGGCCACATTTGATGAAATTTAGATACCATCATGCTTGGATGAAGGCCCTTTCAGACTTGCACAAATAAAGGAGTCATATTCTCTTGAAGTTCCAAAAAGGGGGGAATAGAGAAAAACTTTAAAAATCTTCTCTAAATGTACAAGAGTTATACGTTAGATATTTCATTTTTAATATTTATAGGTCAACTAGTTTCAGATTTGCACAAATGGTAGCCATTGGGCTCAAAATGGGGAAATGGTAAGGCAATTAATTGGGAAATTGCTAAAGACTATATATTTGTCAATATATATTGAGAACTATTAACTTTTGTATAGGCATGTGAATTAGAATATTGCAGCTATTGATGCAATAATCATTTTGTTATATGGCTCAAGTTCATATGTTCAAAGGTCAAGGTCATATCTGCATTAGAAGACTAAAATTATTAGTTATCTTGATAACTATTAGCTTTTTGTATAGACATGTGTATGAGAATATTGTAGGTATTAATATGATGATCATTTTGATATATGGTTCAAGGTCATAGATTCAATTGCCAAGGGTATAAATGTGCAAGGATACTGAAATTGTTAATGATGTGGAAATTATTGATGTACTATAGTTGCCATATGCATATTGGCTACTTACAAGTGAACTTAGTCCGAGAGATCTGACATCTATTTTATTTTACTTTTCGACTTTTGTAAAGTCGATTTTACAAAAGTCGAAAAGTAAAATAAAATCGACGTCAGATCTCTTGGACTACTTGTGATTTTAATTGAATTCAGTTTATTGACAAAAATTGTTGAAATAGTGAATATCATTCAAAAATAATGCAAGCCTTTAATGTTATTTTCACAAGTACATAGTGTATAGCTTGAGGTTGACATTTTTTTCAAAATTATTCTTTATTTCAAGCTGTTGATCAGATATATAACCAGATTTAGAAATAATGAAACTATTTGTGCTAAAACTTGAAAACATCACATCTGTAAAATATTCAATTCTTCTAAAAAAAAATACTTCAGTAATGAAATATGTATTTTGTTAAAATTGATTGTTTCATTTATTTATTCATTTATTGTGATATATACTATTATAAAACAGATTTCCTAATTTTGTATTCCACAGATACATTCATCATGGTTGAAGATCTGATTTCAAGAAATAGCAGAATTGACACTTTTTCCTGGTATTATTTATAAAGTATATTGTGACATATTAAGGTATCACTTTCACTTTGTATTTTTACAATTGTGTTTCAATTTTTCTGATTTCATAATGAAATATTAGAAACATCACAAGTACATGTAAATAGTAATAAATTACCAATTAAGTAGGAGTTTGATACAATAATACTTCTATAACTTCTATCATCCCAAGCAAAATTTTAAAATTTAATTTCTGTATTTTTGAGTTCATTTTATGAAAACTTTTTTAATGCTAAAGTAATATTATAACCAATACCAAAGACCAATGATTAATTAAAAGTTGACCAGTAGTTGGCGAAAAGTATGAAAGCTTTGAATGTAGATAAAATGAGCATTCAGTTTATTTTCAGATTGTCCATTACTGTGAAATAGAAGAAAAGAAATCATGCTTGTGGTGTACGTCTATTGGAACAAACAGATTCTATCATCACATTCCTCATATAGATCGATGAGTAATTTCAACTCATTTGGAAAGGACAAATTTTAATTCTTTAAATTGTAGAATTATTTGACAATAATTGCCAAAATTTTACAAGATTTTCATAAGCATAATTAAAATTGTATGAAATTCATGTATTTTTTGACATGAAATTCATGAATTTTGTTTCATGATTTTCATGAAAGCACTTTTACTGGTATACCATGTCTTCTACCCGGTATTACGTATATAAAATAATGAAGGACCAAATTATAAAATCCAGAATCACATAATAATTATTGAAAGTTCCAATATTTCTCTGTTTTTATTATAAATTTCACATCATTAGGTTTATCATACAAAATAACTTTTTATTAAATTGCTACTTTTTTTAATTGAAATTTTGACTCTTATCAATATAAAGTATGAAGAAAAATTTCCAACTACATTTTTAAATTTTTTTAATGATTTTATCACTTTTTCTCTGTTATATTTAAAAAGTAGACATTTTTAACTTTCTTATGATATGCAATATATATGAGGTGCCATTTTACTATTCAGTATTTTGTGATATCACTTATTCGAATTAGTAATATCACTAATTCAATTTTTTGATATCACTAATTTGAATTAGTGATATCACTAATTCAACTTTATTTGTTGATATCACTAAATAGAATTAGTGATATCACAAAATACTGAATAAATAGTAAAACAACACCTCATAAATATATCAAAATAAATTAAATTTATTTTGCTAATTTTACCTTTGAATTTGAAATAGTTCTAATAACAAATTTGCTGTCCTGCACTATCGGTATCAGTCTGACATTATCTATACATTGGGCTTTATCGGTAAATAAAATTTCATCAGTTTAATCCATCATTTTTCTTATTATTATTTCTAATGATTGCATTAAGAACTTACCGTAATTTTATTCTTAGATAACCACTGCACAGCTAAATTAAACAGGTATCTTTGTTACATATTAAAACTTAATGACAGTACAATAATTTTATAATCGAACGATAAAGGAAATAATCAAGATTAATTTCATTATTTATTCAAGTACACATGCACAGATTATCCGGTCTACTACTACAACTATGTGTACAACAGGGAACATTGTCGAATTAGTAGATAAATAAATTGTCAGTTAGGGTTCAGTATTTCGTACTTAAAAAAGGTTGGTGTATGGAATCAAGAGGGGCCAGATTATGGAAGTTTATTTTAATGTAAAGAATAAAACAATAAAGGATAATTTGTGACCTGGTCACGCGTGTTCAGTAAGTGGAAGTGATTGGTTTTTTAAGGGCTGGTATTCGAAAGTTGTACTATAAGATTTATCTCCCCTTAACAGATTTTTGTATAGATTGAATCATAAATACTCTATTCTAATTTTTGGCAATATGATTTTTTTCTATTAATTTCTGAAGCCCGGAATGAAAACCGGCATTACATAGTTTAAATATATCAATTAAGAACATTGTCCTTAAACATCAATTTATTCACTTAAAAACAATTATGATAATTTATTTGATGCATTCATTTAAATATTCAGAAAAAAAAGTTTTATTTCTAGCTGCAAATCTGATGAAAATTTATAAAAATGTCCCTCGTTTACATCATCTATTCTTTAAATAATTATACATTTCCTTTTTTACAGTTTGGTTATGAAACATTAGGGATATAGTAAAATTAGAAAATTAAAAATGATTTCATTGTACTTTATATTAACTCTAGACTGATTCTTGTAATTCATACACAGTAACATTGTTATCGCCATGTGTAACTAAGAACCTCTCTCCAGTCTTGTCAAAAGATATACCACGTGGCTGTGTTATATCTGTAACTATCAGTTTTATAAACTGACCATCAGGAGTAAGTTGATGTATATTGTATGATGAGTAACCACAACAATAAATGTTACCTTCCTTGTCAACTGATATTCCTAGTCCACCACTGAAGTTATTATTTGTATAACTAAACATCTGTGATCCATTCATATCTAAACAAACCACCTTGTTGTTGCCAGATGTAAGGTATATCCTGTCTGTAGTACATGTGATGTAGTTTGTATAATATCCTAATGTCACTGTTTTAATAATGTTTCCCGTCCTATCAATCATGTAAATGTTACCATCATCATTACCTCCTACAATCAGATTTGTACCGTTATACCCGATGGCCCGGTATAATTGTTTGTTGACCGTGATCAGTTTACCAAGTTTACAGTTTACTATATCTATATACTGTATGTTCTGTGTATTGTCCAGCACTACTGCAGCTTCTCTATCATCTATCTGTACAATACTCCAGGGTTGTCCAGATAACGACAACTCCTTATGTACTTGTCCTTCTAACGTACAAAATATAACCTTACATCCGTAACGATCTACTAACAATAACTTATCATTTGGTACAAATATCCCATCAGTCAGCCATTCTCCTGTAGTACTAAAGTTACGTATCTTCCTAGAAGTATAGTTATGAAGATTTGTCTTCCCTTTACCTCCAAATATTCCAGATTTAACATCAAGTGGCGTAGAATTTATTGTCACTGTTCCGATGTTTGTCAAGTTTGTTTTCAAGTTAACCCAGTTGTCCTCAAATTGTACTTCTATTTCATGATGTTTTATTTCTTCAAGTCGTTTCTTCAGTAATTCTGAACGTTCATTGTGCTGCTGTTTTATCTTGTTCATCTCCAGAAACACGTGGATATCTGATACATTTTTAAGTCCGGTATCTATCACGTTTTTGTAATTACTCATTACTTTGAGACTGCTCTCGATTTCAGCGATGTCATTACCGATCAGTATCGATGCCTCTTTGTAACTTCCACCTAATTCTTGGTTCACCATCTCTTCTAGTAGGTCCAGATGTTTGTTTATGTCCTGTCTCATCCTGGATATTTTGTCCAGATATTGCTGTTTATCTCTTTTAAGGTCTTGTAGATTTATTTTTCTTCCTTCTAATACTGTTGATAACTCATCTATCATTGCCTTTAGGGATTCGGTCAGGTCGGTAATTTCTGGACTTTCTTTGATCCCTTTAGCTGCATCATTTAAGGTTTTGACATGTTCACATTTACGGTGGTGCACTGTCACACATATGGCACAGCATGCCTGATTATGGTCCATACAATACAGCTTTACTTTCTCCTCTTCGTGTTGTGTACAGACGTCCAGTGTTGTTATCGTTCGGGTTTCTGATTGTATTTCGTCTAAGGGGCATACCTTGTGTTTTTGTGTTGCTTTCAAGGCCTTGTGACAATTATCGCAGTTTGTACATAGCGCTTCATTACACACAGTACACCATGACACGGCTCTGTTGTGTTTCTCAAGTACTAAACAAGGGTCACATAGTTTGTCTTTAGATTTCAGCTTACTTTGATCTAGCAGTGTTACAATAAGATGATTGCCGGGTAATTTTGCTGCGATATCCTCAGGTGAAAGACCTGGATCAGAAACTGGTACCTCAGTTCTACAAATGGGACAGGGAAAAGTTTTCGGTTTATTTACATCCGTATTGGCGGTCTTAAACACGGAAGTAATATACTGGCTCAGACATGTTTCACACGTCGTGTGTGAACACGGTAAATATTTAGGTGATTTGTAAGTTTCAAAACAGATAGGACATTTTATAATACTTTCTACTTCATCTGTTGCTGCAGTGGCCATCTTTTACTCTCATAACTTCTTTCTGTTCATTTACGATGTCCTATTTTGTCAAGGAGTTGACCTGAAATATAAGGTATAATTAGCCGTTAAGTTCATCTAATAAAATTGTAAATAAATATATAAATCAAATGAAATGAAATTAAAATGAAATCGAAGTTAACGTAATTTTTTGTCTGACATACCTTTCAGTAATTTGTAAAATCGAAACAAACGTATCCGCCCATCCGATCCATCATACGACTACGATCAATCTGAACTTTATACCTTAGTTTTATCTGTTGACCTAGTTGTTATCTCCCTTTAAGATTTTCTGTAAATTGGGTTATTTTTAGAATGATTTTTAAGATACGTATTATGTCTATGTTATTTCATTATAGCATCAAAATGTCATTTTTTAAAATATATCAAAGAAATTGTTATTTTATAGGTAAATTTTAAAGCTGCCTCTATTTCCAACTTACTTTTAATAAACAATCATTTTACATTGTAATATTTTAATAATAATATAATTGTAATATTACATAATAATATTTAATGAAATATCACCATCATCATCAATATATTTCATCATTTTGTTATAATGATTATTATTACTAGAGATTTCGCGTCGGCTGTCGAGCATAGATTATTGGAAATTTTAATTAACAACTCCAATAGCCTAGTGATGGAATATTAGCCGGAAGAGCTGGTGGTTTGGGTTTAAACCCGAGTCGGGTCATACATATAAGAACCTATTTTTAGGGTTGACGGTTTGGTCTAAAGCGCCGACAGAACAGCGCCACTTGTTTTGAATCAAGCTCATGCAGAATCAAGTATGAGTAAGGTGGTCAAGTTCGCCTGCTAAATGTAGGTGTAATTTTTCTAGTACTCCGATTTTCTTTATCCCATAAATGATTGCCTTGATATAAGTGAAAGAATCTTGACAGGGGCGAAAAAACTTCATTTATTCAATCAACTAACTCCAGTTTACAGAAGTAAGCAGCATTGGCTGTAATGGTACTAAAACAGATACAATATCGTTAGATAAACGTAACGTCTTTCTAAAGAGATATACTGGAACCGGACCAACCAATTAAGTCTAACGATAGTTAAACCCTTTATCACTTTCGGTTTATCAAGATCGAATCCTTGTGGGTGAGACGCTTTTAGTTGAATGCTAACGAATCAACCACTTGGCCAGCGCAGTCAAAGGAAATGCTTATTTATGTTAAGAAGAAACACCTTGATATGTTTTTGTGTTTTTAACAAGTTTATTGAGTCATAACCTGAAAAACAGTGTGCACACTTCATAACACCCGTATTGTTATGAAAAAAATGTTACACACCGTTACTTCTGATTTAATTTTTAACACATAGCATAGTAGGCCGAGATTGCTCTGCCGTCGAATTGACAATATCCAAATATTAAAATTTATTCGACGTCAGAGGAATCTCGGTCTAATAGCATAGATAAAAAACAATATTTTGTTTCTTTTTTTCTTGATTTTTTTTACAATTGAAATTAAATTTCCGAGTAGAAACTATCAACAACAAACATGTTTATCCAATAAAACGGAACTTTTGCCGTTGCTATGGTTGCGAGTTGAGTTAAGTAATGATGTTAAACGTTCCAGTCAAGAATATTTCATTTCGTCGCCAGCTAAAAGCAAAAGTGCAGAAATTTTGCCTTTGTGTTGCGCAAATGGCATTATACAACAGATTTCTTTATCGTACCATGCCTACCGTGACACAAGACCTTGTTTATTTTAAGATCCAATCCGAAAGAACCGTCCCTTTTATTTCGTAATACCGAGTGCTTGGCGAAAGAACAGTCACTACCCACTTTCAAGTCAGACCCGGTCGGGGTTCGAACCCATGACCTCCCACTTACGGAGCGAGCAATCTGCCAACTGAGCTATGGTTTCGGTCTTTATTCTAAAAACGATCATGTTATTTTATGTTTATTGTATTGCAGTATGATAAAACCAAATTTAAAAATTAAATTATACAGACCTAATGTACACATCCAAATATAGATGCGGAAATTCTGAAAAAAAAAAAGATTATTAGCTTACTAGAAATTAACTTTAAAGTAAAAACATTTTAATATGAAATACATAAACTCCTATTTTTGATTTAAAATGTCACATTGAAACAGTCTATTTTCCAAGTTTTCCGACGGTTTATTTACAACCAACTGTAGTTGGTATACATCCTCTGAGTGCGTACTAGTTAATAATTCTATAATAGTTTCTGTCTTTCCATCTGTTGTGTATATCACAGTTAACTGTAATGATACAGGAGTCTTGTCACTTGTGATTAAATATCCCCTTGCTGGCTCAATGGTAGAGCACCCGCCTTCAGAACGGAAGGTGATGTATTTGAGACACTTCTTCATGGTGCTTGGCATTGTGTGGACAGAGTATCGACTGCTTCATTTAGTGCCAGAATATTGGACCGGAAGATTAGTGTGCTTGTCTGTGACATACTGACTTGGTGAGCTAGCACCTTAACAAAAAACACCCTGAATTATAATGCATGAACGACCGTAATACACACTTTCACAAGTATACATTAACCTGTTCTCAAATTCACCTTAGAGATTAAATACCTTGCTCCTCTCGAGAATATGCCGAAGGTCGGTGGTTTTCTCCGGGCACTCCGGTTTCCTCCACTATCCCAGAACTGGCCGCCTCAAAATAAGTGAAATATTCTTGACTAGGGCGTAAAACACCATTACTCCACTCCTCTGGAGAATAGGTAAAAGTGCTTATTCGACGTTATACAACATTACAACAACTTGTAACGTAGGACACATTCTTATATTTAATACATCTGATCATGACTGTCTATACGTTTTACATATGTAATGTGATAATTTTGAATTTGTTTTTCCAGATATATGAAATTTTGTTTCATATAATTTTTTTTATTCACAATTCTTTGAATATATTACGAAGCATGTTTCTATTAATCACATCATTTTTATTTGAAAGTTTTTTTTTAATGTATAACACAACTTATATGATGTGTTCATAGAATCATTTACTAGCGACCTGTTTATCAAAATATATATGTGAAATTATATAAAACAAAATTATTTTGAAGTTGTTTTACTGCTAATCCGTGATTCGTTTTTTATGTTTTCTTCTATAATCGTGATTGTATCTGATGTATCTGTCGGAGTCATTAAAGATTGACATTCCTGGTTTGTTTGTTTTACATCGGTACTGTATGATAATTCAACTTTCTGTGGAGGAATCTCCGAGGTAATTGTAGTAAAATCCCGAGACATTTTCCGATTACAACAGAATGTAACAACTCCCAGTACAGATCCAAGAATTATTGTTAATCCTACAAATAAAATAAAAAATACAGAAACTACAAACTGATTAACATTACACCTTGAAAACGCAACACGGATAAATTGAAAAGAAAATTTGTCACCAATAACATGAAATAATAAAATGTATGAAGTAATAATATTCCACCAAGAACAAGTATCAACACATGATATGAAATAAAGCACATATTACAATAAACAAACACAAATACAATTCATGGAATAAACAAGAGGCCTAAAAGGGTGTGTACTGCTTAACTGACAAATGCATCGCAAGATATAAAATAAGTTTTTCTAAGTGCAGAAATGTATAAAATCCATATACAAGTGTGAACATAAACAACGCCATGAACTTATGTAATGCCATTTTTTTGTTGGTTTTTTTTTTTATAGAAACAGTGCCGATCTTGGATTTAGTATCAGATAGGATTAGGAGCTGATAATCTTCTCCACCAAGGTATTTTCCACACAAACAACATTTCAATGCATGAAAATAAAAACAATTTACCATAAACAAACAATCTCTAATAAGCTCTTTAACAGTATAAAAAATGTCTAATTTACGTCCCAGTGACGATTTTCACTTACATTTAGGCCGTGACTTCTTATTTGAAAGAGGAAAGCGGGGTGCTCTGATAAATTATCGACCTTCTGCAAGAAAACTGAAAATTCACCCAAACGAGAATCTCAATGGTTGAGATAAAAAGTTAGGTAGTATGAAGACCTGTGAAAATTTATCTCAT
The DNA here is from genome assembly GCA_029721355.1 of Tegillarca granosa. Lineage (NCBI taxonomy): Eukaryota > Metazoa > Mollusca > Bivalvia > Arcoida > Arcidae > Tegillarca > Tegillarca granosa. The sequence goes on from CM056605.1 coordinate 40,491,188, forward strand.
TGAATTACAGCGAAACCTCAAGTTTAACAAAGATTGATGTCTAAATTTATTTGTACCAGGATATAAAAATGGTTATTGGTACTCGGAAAGGGTAAGAGGTCGTATGACTTGTATGACTAAAACTGACCACTCGCTGATAGATTTGTTCAGGTCAGCTTTTACCAAGAAAAGTCACAACAAAATCAATGTAAACACAGAGTTGATCATGTAGGCGGAGAGCTCGCGTGCTTGAATGGAAGCGTTCTATAACGTTATCAAATAAAAAAATCATTTTCTGATGATAATATAGATATGGTATGCGTAAAGTAACCGTACATTATTTCATGAAATGATAAGAATTCATTTCTTTAGATTATGTCTAATTCAATTTTAATTATAAACAGCATAACAACTTTTCAAATCATGCATACCTGCAATAATGAATGACGTCATATAGGTTCCACCATTTTCTATGATAAACCCTAAAAATGCATGAAAATCGTTGTGTATTACAGTTTAAAAGAAAAACATAATTGCTTTTTTTTCATTTTAGGGGACATCAAAAAGTTTCTTGAGCTGGAATTGGCAATCAGTGTTATCAGTTTTATTTTGTTCCGTGATATGGATACTGTGAAAACCCCATAACCATAAAAGCATACATGTAATTAACAATCAAAGATATGAGTTACGGTGTTTTCAGTTCAGATTCTTCCAGTTTTACCAAGGCGGTAATTTTGTGTCCTTAGACTTGCAATTTGCCTCACAAATTTACCCCAGGGAAATTATCGAAGATGTTTTTATTCTTTAAGGGTACAGGTGGTGTGTCTTCAAAACCATGTCATGTGTCCCAGTAGCCGTGACATCAGAATCAAACCCTATGACGCGTTGAATAATTGGGCTATTGCATTAAATCTATGACATGTGCCAAAATAAATGCTTCGTAAAATCAGTACTTGGTCTATCCAAGTATATGTAAATTGTAAATGGGATTTGTCCTGGAAACAATAACCTTTATACTTGTGGGTGTGTAATCAAAAACAGCCCTCCTGACAAATTGTGAACAGATAAAATCTTGCAACTTTGCATATAGGTATTTGGTATGTCATATAAGTAAACGAAAAAGACATTACTGGTACGGGAAACGTTTGTAAGTCACTCACTGGTATACTTACCTGCTAGAGGGGGTCCAACCAGCATTCCAAATCCACAGAAACACATTTCAATGCCATAAGCTGTCGGTAGATTTTCTATACCAACTATTTTTACATTTATTGAATTCATTATAGCGTAACAGTTTCCAAAGAATAGACCCAAAATAATTGAGTAAAACACTTGTGTTACATATGATAAATTGATATAAGGAAATACTAAAGTGACAGATCCAAGTACCCCAAAACTAACTGAATAAACTATAATCTCATTGATTCTATCACTGGTAGAGATATAACCTGTAACAATTCGAGAAACACAGCTACAAATACCGGCAATTGATAACAAAAACGATGCTTCAAATCGGCTTGTATGCTTCAGCATGACGTATGACGGCAAATGTAAAAAAACTATAAACAGTCCAATATTCCAACATAATATACTAAAACAGAAAAATAAAAATGACGGTTTTTGAAATATCCTTAAACGGAATTTCAAATGTGAGAACAATGTTGTACTATTTTCTAGAGCTTTCCTCTTTAACATATCTTTTCCAAGATTTTCTAGATAAGAAGGTCTAAATAAAGCACCAAATAGACATATATGGAGGCCAATACCGGACAAAATTAGGAATAAACCCGTATATCCATATGTATTGTTAGCTGCAGTGATTACTGGTGATAAACAAAACATGCCAACGCCGATACCAGCTACTGCTAATCCACTTGCAAAGTTACGTTTCTTTTGGAAGCCAAGACCAACTACAACCAATGCTGCGCTATAAGCTAATCCAGACCCTAAACCTGAAAATATATATAAAAAATATTACTTTAAAATTCCTTAGTCTGAAGCGCACTTACGTATCACAGTTACTTCTTCTCCCCCGGTTCTCATCTCGCTTTTCTGGTAAAGAAGGATTGTCATTTCGCGTGTGAAAGGTTAACTCTGGGTACTCCGATTTCTCCACAATATAAAACGGACCGACGTGATTTAATTTAAAAAATTGCCTTGGATGTAAAATACCATTACTCCGCACTATTCTTCATTTACACTGAAATATTATTCATACCTTTAATTTGAAACAAAAAATAAAAAAATCAATAATTTCCGTAGTGTACAAATTCTCTTTGTTTTATTAACGTTTTGATGAAATACTATATAAATCAGTTAGATTTACAAAATTAACACATATAATGAATTCATCACCAAATGAAAAATTTTATTTTAATTTTTATAATACATGTATATATAATATGAACATAAAAAAAAAAAAATTTCGGAATTATATAAAATTGATATTCATCATATTTACTCGCCGGTAATCAATCCATAGCAGAGAATCATCACAGTAAGGGAACTTGAAAACGCGCTGACAAAACAGCCTATTGCTACCAGTAAACCCCCAATCATTGTGGCAACACGGCAACTGAATCGGCTCATCAAATAACTGGATAGGGGACCTAGTATAAATAAAATACAAAGTTTATTTACAAGCTTGAGGAGCAGAAACGCCGTCCCTAACATTGTCTACATCTAAAACCATCTATCTAAAACCAACTCAAGGTTCTGACCTTGAACACTATCAGCATTATGTTAAAGCTTGTTTGACAGATCCAAAAGTAAAGATAATATCGAGTAAATATAATAGAATTCTCCTGGCGGAAGTACAATTAAGCGCCATTTCGGTCTCTTGAATCACACTTGGAAAAACCTCAATTGAAGATCATATTGAGTCAGTCTATTAAACTTACCTAAAAGAGCTACATCAAGCCAGTCGAGGAAATAACAGCTGACATACCTTTTAGTGAAGCCTTTTAACTAGAGAAAAAGATGATATTAAAACACTTGCAATACATTCAATGAAGATGGTATCAGGTATCCTATGTACACTCACCTGGCAGAGCAACTAGAGACGATGATATAGAGCCAATCCATGACAATAAATACATGGAATCTTCAAAATGGTCCAGAAGAGAGGTGTGAATAATCCCAACACAGTATACAAGACATCCCAACACTAAATGAACTCCAAAACTACCAAGCAACACCGCCCAGGCCCAGCCTTGATCGGGTTTGGTTCCGGTTGTCATGGTTTAAAGACTGACGTCTCTGATAAAATCAAACTAGAATTTTATTTATATAAATAATTGGTTTCATTTGTTAATTTTTCATATACTTTTATTTTAAAAATTTTTTTTCATTTATTTTTCATAGCCATATGAGGACTGATCAAGAATGAATTTTCCAAATGTGCATAAATGGCACATCAAAATTAAACAGGTATTCGTTTAATATATATATATATATATATATATATATATATATATATATATATATATATATATATATATATATATATATATATATATATAAAGAGAACCTGTTACGAGTTTGAGGTCGAGATGGGGAAATTCCGATCGAGTGGTCAGATTTTTCATCTCAAACGAGACTCTGTCGAGTTCGAGATGAAAAAAATCTGACCACGAGATCGGTATTTTCCCATCTCTACCTCATTCGAGTAACTGATTATTTTTCACGCATTTAATATACGAAAAAATACCGGAATCCCTTCTATTACACTGCAGGATTTTGCTAGCGGAAGAAATACAAAACACGCAACAATTACAAATAACGTTTCACTCGCAGCAGAATGTGAACCTACCGCGGCGGCAAAACAAAACAAAGATTTTTCTCTTTATATATACATCGCTTAGTAAAAATGATATTATTCATCATAAAAAAGTCTTTTTTTGTCGTTTTCATATAATTTTTTCCCATAAAATTATGACCCTTGCCAATTAGAAACAAATGTAGTCCCCGTTCAACTGAGATAGGCTACACGTGCGCACGCGGGGTGCGATATGGAAAAAATATCGTACCACCCATTCAGTGAGATAAATATATCACATATGCGAGAAATATATTTATATATTACTTTGTATGTTTCATGATAGTATTAATTTAATTTGATCTTAAATCAATATTTGAACTTTGTTTCGTTTGTCATTAAGGTCAAAATTTAAGAACCAATACAACAAGAAAATTACTAAGCTTTGCGATCTTTAAACGAAATATTTATAGAAGATTGATGTTTTGAACTTTAACTCCTTCATTTAGGTTACATTGTTTTCTTAAGATCTTATAGTAGATAGTACATTTTTACATACAAGTTTAACTGGCGATGACATAATCTGCTTAAATAGCTGTTTATACTGAATATTTTCTAAATTTCTAATAGACTTGTAGTTGTTTTACCAAGTAACACTAAATGAGGGTATAAAAAGGGGAAATGAGACTAGTAGCTTTTAATTGATTTTTAATGAAAATTAAAACAATTCAAAATATAAATCGACATAGAAACAATAAAACAAATCAAAATTGATTTTAAATAAACAAAAAAACTCATGTTTTGAGATTTTAACAAAAATAGACTTTAAATACAGATATCGAAGAATAATGATAACCATCATTAACTGTGACTGTTTATTTTTAAAAAAATTCTTATTGTTATCATAATCATTATTGTTGTTGTTTTATTGTTATTGTTATTTTTATAATTATTAATATATATATATATATATATATATATATATATATATATATATATATATATATATATATATATATATATATATATATATATATATATATATGTATATGTATATATATATATATACAATTACATACACAGATTTCTACAATTTAAATATGACCTGACACTAGACTCATCAATACATGCAATGTATATATGATCAATATATAAAGCGGCATAATATAAGATAATTTTAATATCCTAAACATTCAATAAGTCCACTAAGTAATAAAGAAATTGAAAACGTACGACAAAGTATGAATAATGTTGATAGTAAATGTACAGAGTTATGTAATTGTATTGCTAACACGTAAAGTAACAACTTGATTACATAACAAAATCGATCAGAAGTCTGTTTTTTTTTTTTTTTTTTTTTTTTTTTTTTTTTTTTTTTTTTTTGTATCCCACTTTTCCTGTTTAGATACCTTTAACCTTAATTTATCTAGTCATAATATTGATTTTACAGCTAAATACATTTTAATAAACTAAAATAAGATTAGTTTTTCTTTCTTCATGTATAAAAAGACAGATAAACTGACGATAAGTAAAATGACTAGCACTAGCTAGACCAACTGTCACAGTTGAAAACGTGATTACAGAAAGCCGCATGATTATAAGCTTTAAAAAGTATGTTTCTGTGATTCAGACAGAATTCCGAGATTTGAAGAGGAGACATATTAAGAATAAAACATAAAAAATCAAACTAAGAACGGACCTTGTAGATGTGTTTTTCTGGACACTCTGGTTTTCTACACCATCTTTGACTAGACATAAGTAAAATATTTGGCAGTAAAAACGGTTGGGTTGTTAACGCCATTCATATTTTTATCTGTTTAAACGAAGACAAAATTAACTATAGATGTTAAGTAGGACTCTAGGGTTTTTTTTTCAAATTTCCTCATAATCATGTTCTGATATTCCTGAATATTCGATTTAGTTCAATGTATATAATTGTGATAGGGACTGTATAAAAAGAACTCATTTTAAACCATAAATAATACCTTCAACAAAATTTAATCAGTTAATAATCTCAAATTAAAGCTCTCTCTGTCTTTAAGACATGTCGAAAAACATTGATAATTCTTAACCTTATAACTTACATTTTTTAAAGCTTATATATATATATATATATATATATATATATATATATATATATATATATATATATATATATATATATAATTATACGTTACCATGCAGGTAACTGCAATAGTTGAGCATAACAGAAAAAATACAATTAATACTTGAAATATAAATTTGTAAATGTCGATCTTAGCAGCTGTATTTCACTTCCGCTATACAGACAGGTAAAATCATCATAAAAAAACAAAAATTAACCGAGGTAGAACTTAAATATTTGTACAATATTTATTGCGTAATGTATAGATATTGATCAATTGCAATTTCAATAAATACCCTAAAAAATTAACAAAAAAAGGTTTGGTAATATAGAAAGAAGTGGAGTAAAGAAATAATGTTTTACGCCTTGGTAAACATTTTTGCAACTATATTCAGTTCTGAAAAAAAACTACAATACCCGAAGTTAACCCCTGACCTTCGTCAGGCGTGCTTACAAACTTTAAGACTGTCAGAGTAGTTTTAATCCTATAAAAAAGAGGCGCTAGGGTCTTTAAAGTATGATTTAAAGTCTGTTGTGTATAAACGCGTTCTCACTTTAACACGTTAGTCTGGCATACCATTACCTCAGCCATATAATCCTAACAGAGCATTTCAATTCACTGTAGATAGACATACCATTATCCCAGCCACGTTATCGTAACAGAGCGTACCAATTCACTTTAGATAGACATACCATTATCCCAGCCACGTTATCCTAACAGAGCGTACCAATTCACTGTAGATAGACATACTATTATCCCAGCCACGTTATCCTAACAGAGCGTACCAATTCACTGTAGATAGACATACCATTATCCCAGCCACTATACTATTATCCCAGCCACGTTATCCTAACAGAGCGTACCAATTCACTGTAGATAGACATACCATTATCCCAGCCACGTTATCCTAACAGAGCGTACCAATTCACTGTAGATAGACATACCATTATCCCAGCCACGTTATCCTAACAGAGCGTACCAATTCACTGTAGATAGACATAACATTATCCCAACCACGTTATCGTAACAGAGCGTACCAATTCACTGTAGATAGACATACCATTATCCCAACCACGTTATCCTAACAGAGCGTACCAATTCACTGTAGATAGACATACCATTATCCCAGCCACGTTATCCTAACAGAGCGTACCAATTCACTGTAGATAGACATACCATTATCCCAACCACGTTATCCTAACAGAGCGTACCAATTCACTGTAGATAGACATACCATTATCCCAACCACGTTATCCTAACAGAGCGTACCAAATCACTGTAGATAGACATACCATTATCCCAACCACGTTATCGTAACAGAGCGTACCAATTCACTGTAGATAGACATACCATTATCCCAGCCATATAATCCTAACAGAGCGTACCAAATCACTGTAGATAGACATACCATTATCCCAGCCACGTTATCGTAACAGAGCGTACCAAATCACTGTAGATAGACATACCATTATTCCAACCACGTTATCCTAACAGAGCGTACCAAATCACTGTAGATAGACATACCATTATCCCAACCACGTTATCCTAACAGAGCGTACCAATTCACTGTAGATAGACATACCATTATCCCAACCACGTTATCCTAACAGAGCGTACCAAATCACTGTAGATAGACATACCATTATCCCAACCACGTTATCGTAACAGAGCGTACCAATTCACTGTAGATAGACATACCATTATCCCAGCCACGTTATCCTAACAGAGCGTACCAAATCACTGTAGATAGACATACCATTATCCCAGCCACGTTATCGTAACAGAGCGTACCAAATCACTGTAGATAGACATACCATTATTCCAACCACGTTATCCTAACAGAGCGTACCAAATCACTGTAGATAGACATACCATTATCCCAACCACGTTATCCTAACAGAGCGTACCAATTCACTGTAGATAGACATACCATTATCCCAACCACGTTATCGTAACAGAGCGTACCAATTCACTGTAGATAGACAAACCATTATCCCAACCACGTTATCGTAACAGAGCGTACCAAATCACTGTAGATAGACATACCATTATCCCAGCCATATAATCCTAACAGAGCGTACCAAATCACTGTAGATAGACATACCATTATCCCAGCCACGTTATCGTAACAGAGCGTACCAAATCACTGTAGATAGACATACCATTATTCCAACCACGTTATCCTAACAGAGCGTACCAAATCACTGTAGATAGACATACCATTATCCCAACCACGTTATCCTAACAGAGCGTACCAATTCACTGTAGATAGACATACCATTATCCCAACCACGTTATCGTAACAGAGCGTACCAATTCACTGTAGATAGACATACCATTATCCCAACCACGTCATCCTAACAGAGCGTACCAAATCACTGTAGATAGACATACCATTATCCCAGCCACGTTATCCTAACAGAGCGTACCAATTCACTGTAGATAGACATACCATTATTCCAACCACGTTATCCTAACAGAGCGTACCAAATCACTGTAGATAGACATACCATTATCCCAGCCACGTTATCCTAACAGAGCGTACCAAATCACTGTAGATAGACATACCATTATCCCAGCCACGTTATCCTAACAGAGCGTACCAATTCACTGTAGATAGACATACCATTATTCCAACCACGTTATCCTAACAGAGCGTACCAAATCACTGTAGATAGACATACCATTATCCCAACCACGTTATCCTAACAGAGCATACCAAATCACTGTAGATAGACATACCATTATCCCAACCACGTTATCCTAACAGAGCGTACCAATTCACTGTAGATAGACATACCATTATCCCAACCACGTTATCGTAACATAACGCATCAGTTTGCTTAAAATAGGCACAACTTTATTTCATCCACGTTATCCTAACAGAGCGTACCAATTCACTGCAGATAGACATACCATTATCCCAGCCACGTTATCCTAACAGAGCGTACCAATTCACTGTAGATAGACATACCATTATCCCAACCACGTTATCGTAACATAACGCATCAGTTTGCTTAAAATAGGCACAACTTTATTTCATCCACGTTATCCTAACAGAGCGTACCAATTCACTGCAGATAGACATACCATTATCCCAACCACGTTATCCAACAGAGCGCATCAGTTTGCTTAAACAGGCATACTATTATCCCAGCCATATTATCCTAACAGAGCGTACCAGTTTACTGTAAATAGGCATACCATTATCCCAGCCATATTATCCTTACAGAGTGTACGGGTTTACTGTTAATAGGCATACTTTTATCCCAGCAACGTTATCCTAAGCAACATTATCTTAACAGAGTGTATCAGTTCACCGTAAATAGGCATTTCATTATCTCAGCCTCATTATCCTATCTGAGCGTACTAGTTCACTGCAGATAGACATACCATTGTCCCAGCCAAATTAAATATCCATACTATTATGCCAGCCACGTTATCCTAAGCAACAGAACGTACCAGTTCACCTTACATAGGCATTTCATTATCTCAGCCACATTATCCTTTCTGAGCGTACTAGTTCACTGCAGATAGACATACCATTGTCCCAGCCAAATTAAATATCCATACTATTATGCCAGCCACGTTATCCTAAGCAACAGAACGTACCAGTTCACCTTACATAGGCATTTCATTATCTCAGCCACATTATCCTAACAGCGCGTTTCAGTTCACCGTAAATAGGCGTTTCATTATTTTCACTAGTTCACTTAGATAAGCATACCATAATCACACCAACATTATCCTAACAGAACGTACCAGTTCACTGTAGACCGGCATACCATTTTCCCAGCCACATTATCCTAGCGAGCGTAAACTGTGGTTTTAAATTGCCGAGAGCCAGCTGAGAAAGTAACTTGCTGCATATTTTAGAGATGTTTGTATGATTAAGTTAGGGTTTGAACCCGCGATCTCTCTGCTCTCGACGCTAAACCACTGAATCACCGAGACAGTATTTACGAAATAAAGTATGTTGTTGTTTCTTGAAGAAAGCAATATATCGTGTATTGTGTTTAATATATTATATTCAGTACATCGATAATATTTTTGTGATCGACAGCCAATGTTATTCTTAAAAGGATCGAAAATATTTTGTCATTATCGATATAATACGTGGCGACTTCAGGTAGTCATAGAAACATAAAGTAAAGTATAACAACATGAATAAAAAGTCACTGAAATGGATATATATAATCTTCTGATTCTTACCTACCGTAGAGGTTCCTGAGAATCCATAACTAAGGAAAGACAACTCTAAAAATATCGATCTGAATCCTTGAAATTCGATTGCAAGTAAGTACTGAAACAAAATTGTCTAAAGGATGTGCCACTGTAATTTTTTGCATTAGTGGCATATCATTTTCAAATAGTTTTATTGCAACTTTATATTTTCTGTAACATTAGCAGTATTGTAATTGACATATAATTAGAAACAGGTGGCAAAAAGTCGGTCTTTATGTATGACTAATATAACTTCCTGCTTCCATGGGAATAACAGAAATGTACTTATAAGAGTGAGATGCAAGTTCGTCTGGATTTTTTTTTTTTTTTTTTTTTTTTTTTTTTTTTTTTTGGGGGGGGGGGTGGGGTGGGTGCACAAGCCCCTGTAATTATTTTAAAATACCAGGATATATTTTTAGGAAAATAAAAGATGAAGTAGAATGGCCGAAAAGAGTTGTGTTTAACGTTCCCGTCAAGAATATTTCACTTATATCGAGACGTCGCCAGCTCTAGGCGAAAGTCTAGAATTCTTTTCTGTGCGTTGCGTTGATGACATTATAACACAAAGGTTTTTTATTGTGTCACGGCTGCCATGACGCGGGACCTCGTTTATTTTAAGTTTCCATCCGAAAGAACACTGACTTTCATTTCGTAATGCCGAGTGCTTGGCGAAAGAACAGTCACTACCCACTTTCAGTGCAGCACTGGCATCAAATTTATGTGTAATAATGATGATGATGATGGTCATGATAAAGATGATGTTGATGATTTTTATTATTTTATTATTTAGGTTTGGCACTTTATTGTTTTTTCACCGTTTCTTATTATCAAAGCACCCAAACGATGATTAGAGTTTTAAAACTTGCTACATATCCTTACTTCAATGGGCCGCTTCAAATATCTTTAGTATTTGACCTCCTTTTCACGGTTGAATGATTTTGCCTTCAGGCTTGATGATTATTAAAAGATAGTGTTGAAACTTGGTACATATCCTTACTTCAATGGGCCGCTTCCAATGCCCAATCATTATTTCCCTACTTTTCACGGTTAAGTGATTTTGCCTTACAACTTGATAATTTTGGTAGCTAGTTTTGAAACTTAACATGTCCTTCCTACAACTGGCCACTTCCATTGACCTATAAAAGATTGACATACTTAACACGGTTGAGTGATTATGCTATATAACTTTAGGATATTAAAGATAGAGTTCTGAGGCTTTGGTTATATCCTTCAACTGCAATGGGCCACTTCCACTGACCTATAAAAGATTGACATACTTAACACGGTTGAGTGATTATGCTATATAACTTGAGGAATATTAAAGATAGAGTTCTGAGACTTGGTTTATATCCTTCAACTGCAATGGGCCACTTCCATTGACCTATAGTAAACTGACCTACTTTTCACGGTTGGGTGCATAGCCTTATAACTTGGTATGTATTTAAGATAGATTTTTTAAACTTGCGATATATATCCTAATTACAGTTGGTTGCATCAAATGGCCTAAAACCAATTGGCCTACTTTTCGGGGTTGATTGAGTATGTCTTATAACTTGATATGTATTTCACATAATTTCTCAAATTCAGTCATTTCTGATAAAAAGAACTTTAAATGCTCAGGGATTTGAATACAGGGTTTGACTTTTATTCGTTTGGGCGTCTTATAAGACATTTCCAATTAAGAGGGAGACGGACTTCAGAGACCGAGACCGAGACGGACTTCATTATTTTAGGGGCGATCTCACAAGAATAGAAATGAAATCCAATGGAATTTATGTGGTGAAGGGAACAGGAGAAAACCTACGGGTTGTACACTGACAACCGTTCTCGCGTGAAGTGGTTGTGTCCCAACCTTCAGAAGAAGCACTGTGATCCGTAAACTAACGTTTTAGACCACTTGCCACGGTGGCCAATACAGAAATAATAAAACGAAGTCATTATTTTTGTTCATTAATTTTTATTCGTTTGGTTTTTATTTATTATCTTATATTTCCAAATTATTTCAATATGCCTGTGATGGATTCATTCGTCCGAATCAGAGTCAGAGACTCCAAACATTTTCATAAGTTTTGGTATTTTTTTTTTGGTGATAAACGTATAGTAGGCCTGTTGGTTTTTGTAAGCTAAGGATGCCAGGGAATCTTTCTTCTTGGTAGTTATAGGTTTTTTCTTTGGTTGGTTATCTTCTTGAGTACCATCGTTATCTTGATAACCGTCGTTAGTTATTTCGCCTTCGTCCTCATCATCGCTTAATTCAAGTGCCAATTGATTTCTTTTCTGCAATGTATCGTTCGGTTCATTGTTGGGTTCATTAGGTTTTTTGCTGCTTTTTTGTTTTACTAATTGATTTGACTCCAGCTGTTTGATTTTGTCCAATTCATCCCTGGGATTCAAACAAGATTTGAATTTTAAATCAGTCTATATTTAAAGTGTGTATCATTATGTTCGTAATATCACTGACTTTTATTCATTTTCGGGAAAATTCTTAACATGAAGTATAAATATACTCCCAAATAAAGCCTTGACCTGATTATATGGTTATTACAACAAATCCTTTCAATTATTATTTCAAATAATTATTTCGCAATGACACACATTCAAGACACTTTACCTCATGAATCGATTGCCTTTATGATTGTGACAACTATAGTGTTATTATTTGATGTTGTTTATATACAAATATACCGTATTGGGGCTGCGGTGGGCAAGTGCTTAAGGCGTTCGCCTTCAAATCAAAGGTCTCTCACCGATGGGGGTTCGAGTCAAGCTTGTCCCACACTTGCCAGCGAAAAAAAAAATTGGACACCCCTGAAAGATTGCTGATGAGACGTAAAGCCCAGATCAACCGACCAACATATCGTATCTCTTCATCCTCTGGTACATCTTTTAACAATTTTGAGAGTTTTGTTGACAACCTATCTCTGAGTTGTTTCATCGAACAGTCTCGATACAGAATTCTGGTGGTAGACTGTAGTGTTGATACGTTATGTTTCATTTCATCTATAATTTCTTCCAATGAACAGGGATGGGACTGATATGCCCGCAGCAGCAATAATATTTCTTGCCTATCGAATTGCATATTTCTTTTCTGCTTTTTGGAGATCAGAGTGTCACCTAAAGAATAAAACATCAATTCAATAGAAGGAACAACATTTAAGGTCTGTGAAATATTTTGGGTTATATTGTGATTTTATGCACATAAATATGAACATAAATTGAAAAAAATATTCATGTTGTTCAGTAAACCAAATCACAAGGTGATATTTTATGTGGCCATATTGTAACTAAAATGCGTAACAAAGCGTGAAAGTCTACAGAACATGATTTTAATAATCACAGGTAACATACACACAAATTAAACATGAAGATAATGTAACAAATATCTTGCATATCATTTCTTATTATCTCAAGAGGCTATGATAATGAAAATGAAGCTTAAATCTCCATTTCTGTCAATCATCAGAGCAAAATACGGCGTTTTCTTCGTGCGAGGATACGTTTTATATAATACCTTCGGCGTGAATATATTGTGTACTTTATAGTTTTACAATCAGGAGTTGTTTCATATTTCATCGTGATCATTAGTACAGCAGTATACAAAAACTGAATTCCAAAACTTATCTTCAATACATTATTTACAGGTATGTTTTTCGTTAATTTTATAATACGTAATTATTATGTAAATTCTTACATGATGAGCTGGCCATTTTCCGACTGTTATGTCACACGAAGATTGCTCGCAAAGAAAGACAACTTAGTTCTTTGCATTACCAACATAATAATTATGATAAAGTATTTAATTTATATCAGAATACTAATTATAAATGGAAAAATAAGTTATCAAATGTATTTAAGTTTCAGTGACAATTTAAGGTCAATAATAATGAGAAATACCATTCAATTTATTATTATTATTAAAAAGAGTAAAAAGAGTGGTGTGACTACTGTTTTTTCTTCGTTTCTTCCTTATTGTTGTTCTTTTTTCTTCTTACTTCATTATTATTCTTTTTCCCGCTTTCGCGTTGTCCGGAGTTTTCTCGATAGGCGCTTGACATTGACAGATGAAACTTTACACAATCACTCGCCACCATGTGTAAACTTGCACGGAGAAAAATTAAAATGCGGTCAAAGGTTTCATAAACAAACAAAGCCAACTGATTGGTCAATTTTTTAAAAAAAATCATTAATTATTGCAGATGGTGTCTTTATGTGTAGATACATTGTCACGTGGGTCATATGTTACGGCTTTGGCGTCACATCATTAATTACTAGAATTTCATTAGTCGAAAGATTTTGCCGGGAAAATTCAGATTTCATATATGCGCTTGACAGAAAGGGAAAAACATCATTCGAAATCTGGTTATTATTATTATTATTATTATTGAGGGGTGATAAGGGGTTACAAATTCCCTTTTACCCGCCCCCACTTTCCATCCCTTTTACCTCCACTTCCCAAGAACAGAATTACTTTTACACTGATACCTCCTACTTGTATTTTTTACCATTTCATGCACCACCCCCTCGGATCCTACACACCAGCCCTTTGACCCGTACCATAATTCCCCTCCCCACCTAATTATTATTATTATTATAGGAATGGATCGTAACGACCTGCTTGTTCAACTCATTCCAGTTATATCGGGTCCACCTCCGGATTTTAAACAATTCGTACAGCTGTTATGTTTATGTTTGATTATTATAACACACTTGCCACCACCTCCATTATTGACTGTTAGAAGCCGAATTTTCCCCGATGTGGAAAGCCAATGGTTTGGTTGAAATGTTTTTTCAATATTCGCACAGCACCCTTACGAGTTTTTCGGAATAACTGGTGAAACACCGGAAACCTTAATGGCTATACTTAATGACATTTCCCCGGTGCTACGTAGGGAGAGAAGTCGTGAGCATTCTCTATCGCCATGAAATCGTCTAATGTTGTTTTTAATTTGGTTGAGGTCTTATCTATCTCTTTGTTTTTTATGTTATGTTTGATGTTTCATCGTCTACAGTTGGAAATGAATTAAACAGTACGAGGTGGGTAATGTGGAATGCTTACGCTCGAAATGTAAGATGGCCATCAAGAGAAGAATGGGAGGGTTTGAGAGGACTATGGCCTAAACTCCCAGATGCTGTTGGAGCTATAGATGGCACTTCCCATCGGATTTATTGACCAATGGTATAACGTCAAAACCTGTATGACAGTGGACATAGGCACACACATTGCATTCACACTATTGTAATTGTAGACAATACAGGAATACTTATATTCGTCGGGAGTGGTTTTTTTGGGACATCAAAATGATGCCCAATTTTTTAATTTATTGCCCTCTATTGGACCAAATATGAATTAGACTTTCCGCAGGATATGATTATTCTTGGCGATAAAATTTTTGCAAATAGATTTCCAGTTCTTACTCCATTTAAGACACAGCAGATAAGAGCTGCCCCTTTCAATGTTCGTCGGAAATACAGGTAATTAATACATATCGTGTAAAAGTTGAGCATAAAATACGGGAGATGAAAAAATATCGGGCAATAGGTAGTCTGGGGCGTCATCCCCGTTGGTATATTTCGTCCATCGTAGAAATTTGTGCTTCATTAGCTGTACGTAGACAGCGACTATTCAGATAATCCCATTTGCCTTCCTTTTCACGATTGAGTGAATTTGCCTTATAACTTGAGGATCATTAAAAACGGAGTTTTTAAGCACATATATCCTTCCTACAATGGCCCACTTTCAATGTCCGTTATTATTTAACCTATTTTTCACAGTTGAGTGATTTTGCCTTATAAGCTGAGGAACCTTAAAGATAAGAGTTTTGAAACTTGGTACATATCCTTACTAGAACGGACCACTTCCATCGACCGATAACAGATTGGCTTACTTTTCACGGTTGAGTGATTAGCCTCAAAATTTGGTGCGTATGTGATAGATTTTAAAAACTTGGAATATATCCTTATTACAATGGGCTGCATCAAACGATTTATAACCAATTGACCTACTTTTCGGGGTTGAGTGAACATTTCACACAATTTTTCAAATTCAGTCATTTCTGACAGAGAAATCTAAATGCTCCGAACCCTGTTTTGTCTTTCTATTCATTTGGCGCCTTTTTTGTTACGATGTATCAATCATTACTTGTTTTAATTATTATCATTAATAAAACTTCTTTATATAGTAACGTTTGGACACTTCATTTGTCTTGGGATGTTGGTTAGTTGAATGCTGTTTTTACATCACATCAGCAATACTTCAGCTATTCGTTTTTTTTTTAAAATCTCGAAGATTAAACCCATCATAAGATATTATGGTGCGTGAGTCTGCAAGTGTTTCTTAACTGCATTGCATAAGTGCACACCTATAGCAACCTTAAGTGTGCTAGTTCACCAGTCTGCAATGTCGCAGGCGACAAAAATCGTTCTATTATAATGATACTGACTGAACTGAACATCTTGAAATAAATGAAAGGAACACGTAACTTAATCCCTTTTGGTTATGGATTAGTCAGTTTCTAGAGAGATTTAGTCAGTAAGGATGTTGAGTGGGGTGGAGTAATGGTGTTTTACACCCCAGTCAAGATTCTTTCACTAATTTCGAGGTGGTTAGTTCTGGAATGGTGGAGGAAACCGGAGTGCCCGGAGAAAACCATTGACCTTCGGCAAGCGAACTGACAAAACTTTCTCACACTAGAATATCCTGAGTGGGATTCAAAACCCAGGCAGAGAGGCGATGTGATCCGTAATCGCACGCTTTAGAACACTCGGCCACTGAGGCCCCTTCAGTTTCTAGAGAGATTTAGTCAGTAAGGATATTGAAATAAATCTCTTAATATTGTCAATACAGATAGCAGTATCTACTCTTTTTAAGAATTTCCTGACTATTTATTGACTTATTTCCTTGCCATCTCATTTGAGCCCCAAGGCTACTATTTATGTAAATCTGGGCCAGTAGTTTTAAAGAAGATTAAAATGCTACAAGTTGATGCATGACACTCTACACAACAGACAGTGCACAGCAAAAATTGAAGTTTCTGGTTCGATGAGCTAAAAACTAAATAAAATAAATACATAGACAAAAAAAAAAAAAAAAAAAAAAAAACCTGAATTCATTTTCTTATCAATTTATAACAGTTCACTCATTTTTTACATGAAAAAATGTAAATGGCATTTGACAATAACATTTGTACTAATTTTATAATATCACTTTACAACCAAAGTTGTAATACTTTATCTTCTACCAATCCAAGTATATATATATAGTAGTGTGTGTGTGTGTGTGTGTGTGTGTGTGTGTGTGTGTGTGCCTGAGCCTCATAAATGTAACAGGAAAAGGAAAAATTAAAGAGGCCAAAACGGGACTCAAACCCGAGACCTTTGTAATTAATACTAGCAGGACGCTCTACCGACTGAGCTAGCCAACCACCTATTAGTCTGGTTCATTACATATAAGCATCTGTAACCTACATTACATAACATTTACACAATGGTCATTCTGAACCAAAACAAATGGGCTAATTCATTAACACATAATTCACCTGTTAATTATTTTAACTGTCCAGACTCGTTTTGACAAGGTAAGGATACTGAAATGCTACAAAAATAATTTTCTAAAATTGTAAAGCCTACCTTGGCTTACTTTAAACACGATTGTTTCATATCAACTTAGCCATGTTTAAAAATTAACTGAAGAGAGCAACAGTAATGCTGGATACATTAGAAACCATTTTTAGCTTGTATTGAGTAAGCACCTATTTGTACCATCCTTCTTGATATTAAAACTGTCATACAAACAAGAAAAAAAAGTTCACAAAGATACCACTTTATAAACAGGGGTACTTGTTCACAAAGATACCACTTATAAACAGGGGTACTTGTTCACAAAGATACCACTATATAAACAGGGGTACTTGTTCACAAAGATACCACTATATAAACAGGGGTACTTGTTCACAAAGATACCACTATATAAACAGGGGTACTTGTTCACAAAGATACCACTATATAAACAGGGGTACTTGTTCACAAAGATACCACTATATAAACAGGGGTACTTGTTCACAAAGATACCACTTATAAACAGGGGTACTTGTTCACAAAGATACCACTTTATAAACAGGGGTACTTGTTCACAAAGATACCACTATATAAACAGGGGTACTTGTTCACAAAGATACCACTATATAAACAGGGGTACTTGTTCACAAAGATACCACTATATAAACAGGGGTACTTGTTCACAAAGATACCACTATATAAACAGGGGTACTTGTTCACAAAGATATCACTATATAAACAGGGGTACTTGTTCACAAAGATACCACTATATAAACAGGGGTACTTGTTCACAAAGATACCACTATATAAACAGGGGTACTTGTTCACAAAGATACCACTATATAAACAGGGGTACTTGTTCACAAAGATACCACTTATAAACAGGGGTACTTGTTCACAAAGATACCACTATATAAACAGGGGTACTTGTTCACAAAGATACCACTATATAAACAGGGGTACTTGTTCACAAAGATACCACTATATAAACAGGGGTACTTGTTCACAAAGATATCACTATATAAACAGGGGTACTTGTTCACAAAGATACCACTATATAAACAGGGGTACTTGTTCACAAAGATACCACTTGATTAATAGGGGTACTTCATGTTTGTGAGAAATGATTTAGAAATTATCTACGTCATCAGTTCCAAAAATACATAATTCTTTTACAGACAAAACCAACGAATAAACTCATGATATCACATGGTTGGCTGATGAAATTCATCACTTTGTAAAATTATTTTCGTAGTTCTTCCTTACCGTAAACATAAAATACCCATTCAATGCTTGGCATGGTTAGTAAAAATTAAACTGTATATTAATTCATGAATTAAAAAAAACAGATCTTCTAGTTGAGATTGCTGTGTGTCCTAGAACAAATTCTTACATAAAATGTGGCTTAAATACCTGTATTTAGGAAAGATTTTTTTTAACAGAATCAAAAACTATTTATTTAAATTAAAACTTAAGTTTTCCAATAATTGGAAAATACACAATTTGTAACCAGGTATTTATGCCCTAAATAATGTTATATTCTAATACATACTTAATAATGCACACTGCAGTTCTTTTTTTTTTTTTTTTTTTTTTTTTTTTAAAGCCAAAATTGCAATTCAATATTAAATTATGCAGTCAAAAACAAATTCTACATGACATTTACAACAAAACATATATATGAATATATCCAAACCTTGTCTGATACTAATAACATTAGATTGTATGGTTCTAATTCCACAACAGAGTTGGGTGAAGTAAAGATGTTTTATGCCCAAGTACACATTCTTTTACTTTATGCCCCAGTACAGATTACTTCATGCATATTAAAGTGGTCAGTTCTTGAATTGTGGAGTAAACCCGACTTTTGATCACCAACATTTAGCAAGCTCAAAAACAGATTTGAATTACTCTAATTCTTCACATTAAAATACAATGTCCCTTTACTGCCAAAGGTTCAAATCCAGATTGGGCAGATTCTGGTATGAAAAAATTTGGTAAGCTGCCAAAAAGGTCAGTGGTTTTCTCGGGTACATCGGTTTCCTCAACCAGCAAAAGAATACTGAATGGGCAATAAACATAGCTTTACCACTCTACTTCACTCCTGACACAAAAAAAAACCCTTATCAAATGCTTCAGGTATGTTCAATCTACCACCAGAGTTTGTTACATATGATATGAAATTTTATCTTTGGTATATTATACATATTTAACAAAAATAACTGTTAAATTTTGATGTGCCATACATGTACATTTCAGAAATTCATTTCTCATGTTAATCCAATTTCTAGCAATGTCGCCCAGTTTTGTGACTTTATATTTTCAGATGGTAACCATTATCGATTTTTTGAGTTTGGCTGTTATAAAAAAAATTAGGAAATCCAAAATTTTGTCTAAAAATTTAGAGAAAATTAGTCTCATCCTCAATAAAATAAGCAAAATATTTAAAACAAGGAAGGTATCTCTTAAGTTTTAAGTGTAATAACTATTCTCATTTTTGCTAGATAACAACCGAACAAGAAAATGGCTTTTTGTTTCTGATTTATTGACAATCAACAACTTAGTTTTTTAAATAATATCAACAATTTTTCATTTAAAAAAAAGTCATTTTTTTATGCATGTAATAATTGTATATGCAAGTTTAGGTATTTTGTAGTAAAATATTTTATACACTGTTAAAAGGATATATTTTCATAGAAAAACTTGTATCCAAAAGGGGTTGTTTCCAAATGAGTTTTTGACAAATGCACATAATTTTAAAAGGAATAACTATTTATAATCCAATTAATTCAATCAATATTTTTTTTAAATATTACCTCAATAACACAAAAATTGTAAACAATCAACAAACAAAGTCCTTCATTTAATTTATTTAAAGACACATGATCACAGCAAATAATTTTTTACCTTTTAAAAACATCTCATTGCTTTAAAAGTCACTTTCACAATAGAATAACATTAACCATGTCAATAATTTGCTTCAATAGGACCTTTGACTTTTAAAGGTCAAATCAATATTTTGGGTTAAATCTTAGCTTCAATATGACCTTTGACTTTTAGAGGTCAATTCAATATTTGGGGTTAAATTATAGCTTCAATATTAGAGGTCAAATAAATATTTGGGGTTAAATTTTAGCTTCAATATGACCTTTGACTTTTAGAAGTCAAATCAATGTTTTGGAGTAAAGAATGGATGAAAATGTAACCGGAGACTGAAATCAGATAAAACCCAAAATGAATGATTTATACAAAGGCTTAACATTCATAATACTATTGTAGCATAAACAAGAATTCCACAGATTTATATGTCTCACTTGGTTAGTTTTTGATCGAGTAGAAAATAAATTACTTTAACATTTTGACATGCTGCCACTGGAAAAGTAACACCTAAATCTAGCCTTATGTCGATGCCAGGTTCGACAATAACCAGACAAAATGATAAAAGAAAAAAATTGTAAACTTTATTTCATTTGAATTTGCTACAAAATATAAACTAAATTCATGAAGTGAAAATACTCATAGCAGAGTCAAAGTTGAAATGGAAAAAAAAAAAAAAAAAAAAAAAAAAAAACGATGTTGCATAGATGTTTGAAATGACCTTTTAAATGATATATATATTATCTAAAGTTAGAATAAAAAAATCAAAAATATTGATCAAGGAAACTCAAATGAAAGTTCAGATATTAACAAATTAAAAGTTTAAATGATTTGTATGGCACTGCTTTCATTATGGAAACATGTAATTTATTTTTCAGAATTATACACCCCCCAGGTGAGTCACTTAAAATCTGAACTAGCTTTTTCATGTTTTGGATTCACTTTGATCAAAGTTTAAAGGAAAAATAGTGTTTTTTTTAAAATCAAAGTTCTACAAAATATTAATCAGTTTTTTAAAAGTGTAAAAACTACCTTAAAAATAGCATTAAAGATAAAGGACTAAAATGGACACCTTATCTAACTCCAAAACTGGAGCCAATTTTCTTTTTTTAACAGTAGTTACAACTGAAAAAATCATGCAATTCTCATGTATAATCTTTTTTGAAAATTTTTATCATATATTCAACCTCAGGACATCAATTTTACCGTTAAAAAATAGAGATAAAATTGTAAACGAATGATACATCTAAATACTGTAAATCAGACTTGGTTGTTTTGATGGTTTTTTTTTTTATCAGAGGGTAGCAAATGCAAAAGATAGGTTACCTGCATTGAATAAATCAGGATGTATCATTTAGAGACAATTTAAGTCATCATTGCTGAAGAAAGCAACAGTAACTCCTTTATACTTTTTGTTGGTAAAATAAAAAATTTTAGATTGGAAAACATGAACAACTTACTCTTCATAAGTCAATTGGCAATATTTCCATCAGATTTTGCATGAAGTTACAGTTCATGTTTCGGAGATTAGCACGACAAAAAATAACGGGAAAAGTTATAGATTGGCCTTCACCTAATGAAGCCAAGATTAAGGTAATCAAATATATATCAAACTGTTCCTTCCTTGAAAATTACTGCAAGAATTTCTGACTATGAGCATACATTGTCTACTGCTTTATAAAATCGAGCCAGCCCATCGCACAAGGGACCTTAACACATAAGTTATTGATAATAAGTCCTTATTTTACTACTTTAAGTCACTTTTTCTTATTCCACAAATTTAATTCAAATTTAAAAATTAACAATATGGCAAGTAACTATAGTAGTGATCAGTTACACAAGTTGTGATGTAAACTCTTGCCAGTAGGCACCTGTTACACAAGTCTTGATGTAAACTCTTGCCAGTAGGCACCTGTCACAAGTCTAGATGTAAACTCTTGCCAGTAGGCACCTGTCACAAGTCTTGATGTAAACTCTTGCCAGTAGGCATCTGTTTTACAAGTTGTGATGTAAACTCTCAGCAATAGATATCGTTTACACAACTCCTGATGTAAAGTCTCGCCAGAAGAGGCATCTGTTACACAAGTTAGTGATGTACACTCTCGCCAGTAGGCATCTGTTACACAAGTCGTGATGTAAACTCTCACCAGTAGATATCAGTTACACAAGTTGTGATGTAAAGGCTTGCCAGTACAAATCTGTTATACAAGTCGTGATGTAAAGTCTCACCAGTAGATATTGTTTACACAAGGTGTGATGTAAACTATTGCCAGTAGATATCTGTTACACAAGTCGTGATGTAAACTCTTGCCAGTAGGCATCTGTTACACAAATCATGATGTAAACTCTTGCCAGTAGGCATCTGTTACACAAGTTGTGATGTAAACTCTCGCCAGTAGATATCTGTTACACAAGTTGTGATGTAAACTCTCACCATCTCGCCAGTAGGCATCTGTTACACAAGTTGTGATGTAAACTCTCGCCAGTTAGATATCTGTTACACAAGTCATGATGTAAAGTCTTGCCAGTAGGCATCTGTTACACAAGTTGTGATGTAAACTCTCGCCAGTAGATATCTGTTACACAAGTTGTGATGTAAACTCTCGCCAGTAGATATCTGTTACACAAGTTGTGATGTAAACTCTCGCCAGTAGGCATCTGTTACACAAGTTGTGATGTAAACTCTCGCCAGTTAGATATCTGTTACACAAGTCATGATGTAAAGTCTCGCTAGTAGGCACCTGTTACACAAGTTGTGATGTACACTCTCGCCAGTAGATATCTGTTACACAAGTCGTGATGTAAACTCTCGCCAGTAGATATCTGTTACACAAGTCGTGATGTAAACTCTTGCCAGTAGGCATCTGTTACACAAGTTGTGATGTAAGCTCTCGCCAGTTGATGTCTGTTACACAAGTTGTGATGTAAACAGTAGGCACCTGTTACACAAGTCGTGATGTAAACACTTGTCAGAAATAATATACCTGGTTTTTTTTAAATTATTTTTGTAAAGGTAATTTCTTGAAAAA
Source organism: Tegillarca granosa (assembly GCA_029721355.1). Lineage (NCBI taxonomy): Eukaryota > Metazoa > Mollusca > Bivalvia > Arcoida > Arcidae > Tegillarca > Tegillarca granosa. The sequence goes on from CM056605.1 coordinate 40,514,713, forward strand.
TGTAAAATAGAATAAAGTTGTTAAAATATGATAACAAATTAACAAAACACATTTAGCAGTAAAAACTACATATTCAAAGTAGAGTTTTTGCAAAAAGAGATTCAAATTTTATAAAAATTACTTAAATGACATAGTGGGATGAGACAAAAAAAAATTTAACAATATCCTTAACAATTCATTAAGACAAAAATGTCATAAAGGCCCTTTTGTGTCATGAACTTGTCCATGTAATTGCCTTTGTGATAATTAAATGACACATTTCATCAACAGGTTTAATTACCTCAAAATTATTTCTCTTGCATATCGATGTGAAAAAACCGCTAACTTTCCGACGAAACTGTAATTTTTTTAGGTGTCCTCATTTTGGAATTTTTAACAGCTTACATTAAAATTTTAAGATCGATGATGCCAGCTAAAGTTGAATATATTCATATCATCTTTATTGTAACCATTCCAGATTTAATCTGAGTAAGGTAGGGTCTATCTTTACAACGGGTCAGTATGTTAAAAGGGTCAGTATTTAAACGAGTCAGTTTGTTATCTGGTAGCAGCACTTGTAGATGAAACTTGTGATTTTTGCCATGGTTTTTTATCAATGCCTGCATGACTTGGTATATGTTTGTTTCTACATTTATCTCCAAACGAACATCCCGTTGTCCGCCAAAAATAACATTCATCTCCATTTACTGGACCAGACACTTTTGGTTGATTTTGTCCATTTGTAGTTGTAGTGGTTGAAACAGCAGAGACCATCCTGAAAAAAAAGAAAAGAGAACTATGAAATAGAGCTTCCTTGAACATTACTTTTGATTTATTTTTATTTTTATTTTAAATTTTGGGGTTGTTTCTGATGAGTGAGGATCTTAGCCATGTGCTGCACAGGAAAGAAAATCCACTAGGCACTTAAAAATTTAACAATTTAAAAATGTTTATGCTGTCCTCTGATGAGTAAATTATCAAAGCCCTAGAATCCCCCCCCCCCCAGAAGCCCTACATACCCCTCTAGAAGCCCTAGATAAAGATACACCTCATCTTACTTTGTGTCAATGAGTTATACGTTAGGAGCATTATTTCTGGGTCTAAAATGTCAGGTAACTAATCACAAATTTATCACAGTAGAAGAGCATTTAAATCAAGCAATTGTGATCTATCATCTGATATAATACAAAATTAATTAAGCCAGTTTGCCATATAACACAGAAAACTTTACTACAGATTTAAGGAAAGTTTTGTGATTATTTGCCACCATCTTGTCACTCTGAAACTGTCTTTACAAACAGTTACAAAGAGTCATAATTTATCTATAATGCTACTTGATGTTCCTTCATTGGTATGAAGTAACAAATTTATAACATTATATGGTGTATAACACATTGATTTACTCTGTTAATTTGCTTGGTTGTAAAATTATTTAATGTCACATCAGCAATTTTTCTGCTTTTCACAATATAAGCACTATCAATCTGTAAAGATTAATCTAAGAACAAGTTTGTATATGCTTGAGATGTGTTTCTGTTTTATTATCTGCATTGTTCTAGCACATTCAGACTGATTTTAACATGCAAGTCAGTAAGGAGCCTTAATAGCCAAGTGGTCTAAAGCACTTGCTGAGGGATCACAGTGCCTCCCACCCCCTGGGTTCAAATCCCACTCAGGAAAGATCCTAGTGTGAGAAAGTTTGTCAGTCCACTTGCTGAGGGTCTGTGGTTTTCTCTGGGCACTCCGGTTTCCTCAACCATCCCAGAAATGACCACTTCATAAGTGAAAGAATCTTGCCTGGAGGCATAAAACACCATTACTCCACTCCACTCCACTCCACTAATAAAGTCAGTATCCCAGACAAGCAATACACTTTCTCCATTACATTATCCAAACATCAGGTAAATAAGTCAAAACTCTTGTCCTCATATTGCCAAGGGCCAGACAAAGAAGTGGGATCTTAAAATTTATGGGGTAAATGGTTTTTTATACCCAAGTCAAGAATCTTACTCATATTGATGAGGTTAGTTTAGGAATGTTGGAGGATTTTGAAGTGCTTGGAGAAACAACCGACCTTTGGCAAATGAACTGACAAACTTTCTTACACCAAGATCTGGGAGAGATGGATTCATACTTAGGTGATGATCCAATCTGCACATTTTAGACTACTCAGCCACTGAAGGCACCAACCTTGCTGTATGGCCACCATTTGTTCACTTAAATCAAGACTTACAAAGTAGTTGAAAAAAGAGTAATGGCATTTTTTAACCCAAGTACGATTTTTGTTCTATTTATAATGTGGCGGTCAGTTTTAAGAAGAAAGAAACCATAAAGGAAGTAATCTGATTTTCTGCAGGCACTCAGGTTTTCTCCGGCATCTCTAAACTGACTGCCTTGATATAAATGAAAGATTCTTGAATGGAGTTTAAAACATTATTAATCCAATCCAACTATACAAACCTATCATACCAAACTATCTACTATATAGATTTACTATATACTGTAAATACACTGTCAAATACTAACAGAATAAAATAAATAAACTATCTATCTTCAACCATCTTGGGGGCCTTGGTGGCCAAGTGGTCTGAAGCGCGTGCTTACGGAGCACAGTGCCTTTCACCACCTGGGTTCGAATTCCACTTGGGGCAGATCCTAGTGTGAGAAAGTTTGTAAGTTTGCTTGCCAAAGGTCAGTGGTTTTTTTTGGGGGTATTTCGGTTTCCTCCACCATCCCAGAACTGACCGCCTCGAAATAAGTGAAAATATCTTGACTGGGGCGTAAAACACCATTATTCCACTCCACTCTTCAACCATCTTTATTCATAGCAGTACCGCAGTACTCAGTTATTTAATTAAGCTTTAATGTTCTACTTTATTTATTTTCTTGTAAATAATAAAAAAACTTTGGACTTAAATTAGTCGAAGTTCAAATTTGCCATTTGTAAACACAATATTACATTTAAGAAATATGTTTTTATATTTCACAAAAATATTATGATGACCGATTTTTTATGCCACATATTTTCTTGCAAATGCATCACTACATACGACACAAACAAAATGAAAACCCGACACCAGTAAGGAAGAATAAAGGGATTGACATACAGAGATAAACCTAAGCCTTTCCATACAAATGTACTGCTTCTGATCTAGTATGAAAGATATACGAGAAATTTCAATGACACAAAATTTACAAAAAAAAGAAGACATTATTTATACCAGTTTTTAAAAGCAATAAGAATCCAAAAACGAAAGTTAATAAAACTGACTGTCTGTAAGAGTGACAAAAGATCAAAAATGAAATTTAAGAAATTGTCCCATTTGAAAGGTGACAATATAATGGAAAATGAAATTTATTAAAAAATGCCCATTTGCATCAAAAATATATTTAAAAAAATAAATCTTTAAAACTAAGCCTGTTTGCATGAGCCACCAAACTTAAAAGAAATGTTTAAAAATTGCCTGTTTGTGAGAGCAAAAAAGTTCAGGGAACAAACACACAGATATAACCAACTAGCTTAACATGAATGACATAACTAGCAACAATGACCAGTGGGAAACAATAGCTCCAGCACCAAATTCAATCTACATGCTGTGTAATACAGAACCCCTTCCAAATACTAGCTACCTATAAACTCCATTAATATATGATAAAAGCAATTTTTATCAGTTATCTAGAGCTGCCGCATGAGTTTATCTTGCAAAATTTATTTTTTAAAAAAAGGAAAGAAATTGGCACTTTCACCAAAATAAAAAATATCAAAATTTACTTGATAACATGTGAAAGGAAATAAGAAAGCATACATACCAAATCAGTATTTGTGTTTCCGAGATGCGTAAGAACAATTTTGGATCAAACGAGGAGGCCCTTTTCGACTGCAGTTAAACAGTAAATATCTCAAATTAAACATCTTATGGGAAATAATGTATTATATATTTAGACTGAAAACATACGAGTCTCATACAATGACTAAATGAAGTAATAATTGGTCAAAAATTGTCCTATCTAATGATCAGGCTGCTACAAAAAGCTTAGAAGATAGATCTTGAAAATAAGTAAAAAGCTAAGTTTTAACACTAAAAGCTACATATAGGATAATTAATCAAAACTAAAGAAATATCTCAGCTTTGTTAGTATTATATGAATTCCAGGAGTTACACCTGTTTTAATTTCACCATTATTTTGTTGGTTAGGCACCTCAATTACAGCAATTCTTTTCTATCCATAACCAGTGTGCCAACAACATAAACCAATATATTACAAAAGCAGTTATTCTTTTAATAAATAAACAAATGCATCTATAACACAAACAAGTGTATCATGTAGCCATGATATAGACCTTTCTATCCATGATGAAAACCACTTTATCCTTGACACAAGCCATTGTATCCATGACATAAGCCATTGCATCCACATAACATATGCCACTGTACCCATGACACAAACCACTGTATCCATAAACCATTGTATCCACATGGCACAAGTCATTGTATCTACATGACACAAGCCATTGTATCCATGACACAAACCATAGTATCTATGGCATATACCACTGTATCCATGACAAAAACCATTGTATCCATGACACAAAACATTGTATCTATGACATATTTGTTAAAAAAAAGATAGGAAATTTCTTTAAATTATAACTGGTTATATATATCTTAATGTACATTAATGTACTGGAAGTTTAATAACCATCTGATACTGTAGTGAAGTGGTATAAGTATGTTCTACACTACAGGTAAGATCTCAGTTCTAGGATTGTGGACCATCTGATACTGTAGTGAAGTGGTATAAGTATGTTCTACACTACAGGTAAGATCTCAGTTCTAGGATTGTGGACCATCTGATACTGTAGTGAAGTGGTATAAGTATGTTCTACACCACAGGTAAGATCTCAGTTCTAGGATTGTGGACCATCTAATACTGTAGTGAAGTGGTATAAGTATGTTCTACACTACAGGTAAGATCTCAGTTCTAGGATTGTGGACCATCTGATACTGTAGTGAAGTGGTATAAGTATGTTCTACATCACAGGTAAGATCTCAGTTCTAGGATTGTGGACCATCTGATACTGTAGTGAAGTGGTATAAGTATGTTCTACACCACAGGTAAGATCTCAGTTCTAGGATTGTGGACCATCTGATACTGTAGTGAAGTGGTATAAGTATGTTCTACACCACAGGTAAGATCTCAGTTCAAGGATTGTGGACCATCTGATACTGTAGTGAAGTGGTATAAGTATGTTCTACACCACAGGTAAGATCTCAGTTCTAGGATTGTGGACCATCTGATACTGTAGTAAAGTGGTATAAGTATGTTCTACATCACAGGTAAGATCTCAGTTCTAGGATTGTGGACCATCTGATACTGTAGTGAAGTGATATTAGTATGTTCTACACCACAGGTAAGATCTCAGTTCTAGGATTGTGGACCATCTGATACTGTAGTGAAGTGGTTTACGTATGTTCTACATCACAGGTAAGATCTCAGTTCTAGGTTTGTGGACCATCTGATACTGTAGTGAAGTAGTATAAGTATGTTCTACACTACAGGTAAGATCTCAGTTCTAGGATTGTGGACCATCTAATACTGTAGTGAAGTGGTATACGTATGTTCTACACCACAGGTAAGATCTCAGTTCTAGGATTGTGGACCATCTGATACTGTAGTAAAGTGGTATAAGTATGTTCTACACTACAGGTAAGATCTCAGTTCAAGGATTGTGGACCATCTGATACTGTAGTGAAGTGGTATAAGTATGTTCTACACTACAGGTAAGATCTCAGTTCTAGGATTGTGGACCATCTGATACTGTAGTGAAGTGGTATAAGTATGTTCTACACTACAGGTAAGATCTCAGTTCTAGGATTGTGGACCATCTGATACTGTAGTGAAGTGGTATAAGTATGTTCTACACTACAGGTAAGATCTCAGTTCTAGGATTGTGGACCATCTGATATTGTAGTGAAGTGGTATAAGTATGTTCTACACCACAGGTAAGATCTCAGTTCTAGGATTGTGGACCATCTGATACTGTAATGAAGTGGTATAAGTATGTTCTACACTACAGGTAAGATCTCAGTTCTAGGATTGTGGACCATCTGATACTGTAATGAAGTGGTATAAGTATGTTCTACACCACAGGTAAGATCTCAGTTCTAGGATTGTGGACCATCTGATACTGTAGTGAAGTGGTATAAGTATGTTCTACACCACAGGTAAGATCTCAGTTCTAGGATTGTGGACCATCTGATACTGTAGTGAAGTGGTATAAGTATGTTCTACACTACAGGTAAGATCTCAGTTCTAGGATTGTGGACCATCTGATACTGTAGTAAAGTGGTATAAGTATGTTCTACACTACAGGTAAGATCTCAGTTCTAGGATTGTGGACCATCTGATACTGTAGTGAAGTGGTATAAATATGTTCTACACTACAGGTAAGATCTCAGTTCTAGGATTGTGGACCATCTGATACTGTAGTAAAGTGGTATAAGTATGTTCTACATCACAGGTAAGATCTCAGTTCTAGGATTGTGGACCATCTGATACTGTAGTGAAGTGGTTTACGTATGTTCTACACCACAGGTAAGATCTCAGTTCTAGGTTTGTGGACCATCTGATACTGTAGTGAAGTAGTATAAGTATGTTTTACACTACAGGTAAGATCTCAGTTCTAGGATTGTGGACCATCTGATACTGTAGTGAAGTGGTATAAGTATGTTCTACACTACAGGTAAGATCTCAGTTCTAGGATTGTGGACCATCTGATACTGTAGTAAAGTGGTATAAGTATGTTCTACACTACAGGTAAGATCTCAGTTCAAGGATTGTGGACCATCTGATACTGTAGTGAAGTGGTATAAGTATGTTCTACACCACAGGTAAGATCTCAGTTCTAGGATTGTGGACCATCTGATACTGTAGTGAAGTGGTATAAGTATGTTCTACACCACAGGTAAGATCTCAGTTCTAGGATTGTGGACCATCTGATACTGTAGTGAAGTGGTATAAGTATGTTCTACACTACAGGTAAGATCTCAGTTCTAGGATTGTGGACCATCTGATACTGTAGTAAAGTGGTATAAGTATGTTCTACATCACAGGTAAGATCTCAGTTCTAGGATTGTGGACCATCTGATACTGTAGTGAAGTGATATTAGTATGTTCTACACCACAGGTAAGATCTCAGTTCTAGGATTGTGGACCATCTGATACTGTAGTGAAGTGGTTTACGTATGTTCTACATCACAGGTAAGATCTCAGTTCTAGGTTTGTGGACCATCTGATACTGTAGTGAAGTAGTATAAGTATGTTCTACACTACAGGTAAGATCTCAGTTCTAGGATTGTGGACCATCTAATACTGTAGTGAAGTGGTATACGTATGTTCTACACCACAGGTAAGATCTCAGTTCTAGGATTGTGGACCATCTGATACTGTAGTGAAGTGATATAAGTATGTTCTACACCATAGGTAAGATCTCAGTTCTAGGATTGTGGACCATCTGATACTGTAGTGAAGTGGTATACGTATGTTCTACACTACAGGTAAGATCTCAGTTCTAGGATTGTGGACCATGGTATACTGTAGTGAAGTGGTATAAGTATGTTCTACACTACAGGTAAGATCTCAGTTCTAGGATTGTGGACCATCTGATACTGTAGTGAAGTGATATAAGTATGTTCTACACCACAGGTAAGATCTCACTTCTAGGATTGTGGACCATCTGATACTGTTGTGAATTGGTATAAATATGTTCTACACTACAGGTAAGATCTCAGTTCTAGGATTGTGGACCATCTGATACTGTAGTGAAGTGGTATAAGTATGTTCTACACTACAGGTAAGATCTCAGTTCTAGGATTCTGGACCATGGTATACTGTAGTGAAGTGGTATAAGTATGTTCTACACTACAGGTAAGATCTCAGTTCTAGGATTGTGGACCATCGTATACTGTAGTGAAGTGGTATAAGTATGTTCTACATCACAGGTAAGATCTCAGTTCTAGGATTGTGGAGAAAACTAGAGTTCTCAGAGAAAAACTGCAGATCTTCTGCCAAGTCAACAGAAACTCTTCTTACACTATGATCTGCCAAAGTGGAGAATGAAATTAGAGAGTGAGAGACGCTGTGATATACAAAGAAAGTGCTTTAAAATACTTGGCTAGTAGGCATTGGTTTGATAAAGATTTTATGCATAGTTATATCAGCAAAATATAAAACCTTCAATATAAGATAAAGTCTGACAGGCAGAATGCTGTACATTTACATCTTGACCTTTTTTTTACGACCTATTTTACATGTAACAGTTGTTGGAGCAAAGCTATGTTATTCTTATCTTTGATCATTGCAGCATTTTTTTTTAACTCTGACCTCAAAATATTCAATCCAGCAAGAACTATGAAAATTAAAACTCCTGTCTCTATCAAGATGGCTGAAGTGAAAATAATCTGAGAGTGAAGTAATGGTGTTGTATATCTAAGTTAAATTTTTTTCCTCATAATATCAAGAAAATCAGTTGTATAATGGTGGAGGGAACCTGAAATCAGCCAATAACCTTCCCTAATTTATTTATTTATTTATTTATCTGAAATTTAATTCTCATACTGATTCTATCTTATTTGTGTTGATGTGTAAACTGTATTTTAACCAATATTTAACTCGGACGTTAATTCCTAATTTCCTGCATTTTCTGGAATTAAAACCTAATGAAAGCAATGACTAAAATTCCAAAAGGTAATAATGGATAGTACATGGAAAGCATTATTCATTTTAGGTAAGAGATTAAAACCTTATTTGAGCTTTCCGAGAACAGAAACAATTAACGACATGCAAAGCCAAACTTCATCAGTGGCAAGACATATATTCTTTAAACAAACATAACTGCAGCAAAGCTGACTTGAAAAAAACAAGAGGCCCATGGGCCTTAACGCTCACCTGAGGTTATGTCCAAAATTGATTGCAAAGCGCGAACACAATATACATGTATTAGGTACAGAAACTTTACAAGTTTTCTCAAGTTAAGAACTGCCACAAAACTTAATCAGGAATACATCGAGTCACATTTCATTTATAATTAGCTTATATAATATGCATGAAATAACTGTAGTACAATGAATAATTTCCAAATCATTAACAAATTTAAGTATACTTATTCAGCTATGTCCTTGACCTTTGAACATACATGAACTTGAACCATATATGATCGTCATGTCAATACCTACAATATTCTAATATACATGCCTATACAAAAAGTTAAGGTTTTCAAGATAATAAGCAATTGTCTTCTTTTCTAGCTGTGACCTTGACCTTTGAACATATGACCTTGAACCATATATCAAAATGATCGTTGTCACAATACCTACAATATTCTCATATACATGCCTATACAAAAAGTTAATAGTTTTCAGGATAATTAGCAATTTATGTCTTTTTTTTGTGGCTGTGACCTTGACCTTTGAACATATGATCTTGAAACATATATCAAAATGATCATCATATAAATTCCTACAATAATCTAATATACATGCTTATACAAAAAGTTTATAGTTTTCAAGATAATTAGCAATTTATGTCTTCTTTAGCAGCTGTGACCTTGACCTTTGACCATATAACCTTGAACCATATATCAAAATGATCATTGTCATAATACCTAAAATATTCTAAAATACATGCCTATACAAAAAGTTTATAGTTTTCAAGATAATTAGCAATTTAGGTCTTCTTTTGCAACTGTGACCTTGACCTTTGACCATATAACCTTGAACCATATATCAAAATGATCGTTGTCACAATACCTAAAATATTCTATTATACATGCCCATACAAAAAGTTAATAAGTTTTCAAGATAATTAGCAATTTAGGTCTTCTTTTGTAACTGTGACCTTGACCTTTGGACATATGACCTTAAACCATATATCAAATGATCGTCATATCAATTCCTACAATATTCTAATATACATGCCTATACAAAAAGTTAATAGTTTTCAAGATAATTAGCAATTTATGTCTTCTTTTGCAGCTGTGACCTTGAACTTTGAATATATGACCTTGAAATATATATCAAAATAATCGTTGTCACAATACCTTCAATATTCTAATATACATGCCTATACAAAAAGTTTCAGTTTTCAGGATAATTAGCAATTTACGTCTTCTTTTGCAGCTGTGACCTTGACCTTTGACCATATAACCTTGAACCATATATCAAAATGTTTGTTGTCACAATACCTAAAATATTCCAATATACATGCCTATACAAAAAGATTAAAGTTTTCAAGCTAATGCACAATTTTAGTATTTATAAGCCAAAAATAACATTTCAAGGGCAACAACTCCTACATGGATTATCATATAGTTACGAAACTTGGAACCTTTTTAAATTTTGTCATGCTGAACATTTTAACAATGTTTTCATTTCATATATCTCTAAATATTTGCAAGAAAATTGCCTAAAACTGCATAGGATGGTGGAGGAAACCCAAGTGCTAAGAGATAACCAACTACAAACTTTCACAAAGCACTTGGATCTGCTCCAAGATGGATTCTGACCTAAGCAATGAGAAACGCAGCAATGTGTAAGCTAGCTTAACAAGAGGCACAATAGGGCTTGTGATGCTCAACTTGGCTGCATATGTAAGACAATGTTTGTTTTTGTTTGTAATGCTGTTTAACGTTCAACTCAAGAATATTTCACTTATACAGAGACTGTCAAGTTTTGGAAATGGTGGAGGACACTGGAGTATCGGAGAAAACCACGACCAAGCAGCAAGTTAACTGACAAACTTTCGCCATGCCATAAACTCAGCTGGGTTTAGCCAGTTGAGCTTAAAATGGATCAATAATGGCTATTTTTTTTTTTTTTTTTTTTTTTTTAGATCTAGTAACAACAGGCATCTTGGACTGGTACAAACTTTTTTTCAGGCTGATGTAGGAACCTTCCACATGAAATTTGCTTCCAATTCACCCAGTGGTTTTAGAGGAGAAGATTTTTACTAAATATTACACCTAATTTGCATATTTCTTGAAAATTGGGTCAACAAAAATTTTCTCAGAAAAAACTGTTATATATTTTGAATCACACATAGTATACTTTCTATATTTAAAATTTGAGCTCAATCAATGGAAAAAAGGATCCACAATAGCCATTTTTGTTTTTTTTCTATTTTTAGTTATGGCGACCATCTTGGATGTCAGGCGGGATTGCCTGGTACAAACTTTAGTCAAGCCAACGTAAGGACCTTCCATACAAAATTTCATTCCAATTGGCCCAGTGGTTTCAGAGGAGAATTTTACTTCATTTCACAAAATATTGCAACTCATTTGCATAATTAGTGAAAATTGGGTCAAGGAAAAAAGACTCAGAAAAACCTGTTACATATGTTAAATCCCCCACCATATACTTTCTACATTTCAAATTTGAGCTTAATTGGTGGTAAAATGGATCCGCAATGGCCATTTTTGTGTTTTTTCTATTTATAAATCATTCCAATACTATTTTAAAGTCACAGAATTCATTCCTGCTCCATTTCTTTCTTGTCATATTGACAAACCTCTTGTTGATATCTTGTTACACTATATATGGAAGAAATGATGATCACAATGGAGTGAAGTGGAGTGGAGTGGAGTAATGGTGTTTTACGCCCCAGTCAAGACTTTTTCACTTATTTCGAGGTGGTCAGTTCTGGAATGGTGGTGGAAACCAAAGTACCCGGTGAAAACCACCGACCCTCGGCAAGCGAAATGACAAACTTTCTCACACGATGATCACAATGGTCATATATGTATTTTATCAACCTAATATGACAGGTATAATCAACATTATCCAGAGTGATCTCTCAAAAGTTCCACTTCCTGTATATATCAATGTACACATTTCATGCAATTAATCTTCATAATTCTTAACAATTTCTCAAAACTTGCTCTCTCAAAAATTGACAAAAAATATCATTTCAATCATGATAATTTCTTAAACATGTATATCTACATTTCATGAGCATACAAAAGCATTTTACAGTTATGTACATACATGTATTTTGTAAATGCCATGTTATATTTATGTTTCAACAGCATTATTCCTGACAACTAACTAACATAACAGATTGGAAACTGTCATAGATAATTCTACATTAAATTGTTCTATTTTCATTTTATTTTAGCATTTTTTTAAAATCCTGTTCTTTCCACCATTAATGAAAATAGATTTAGCAGGCACAAAGGATGACAATGCTTACAAATGCAAAAAAAATGCTTTATAAAAAAGTAAGCTTTCATGGCATATTCTGAAGTGAAATGTCACTTGATATGACATCTCCCCTCACCTCGTTACAGGAAAAAACTGCAGCGAAATGAATGTTGGCCTTGACTGTCACACACCTTCCTGGTTCTCTTGTCCCATGGTCAACAGAAAATTAATGTTTTAATGACATTTTGGGGGATAATTCTTTTGGGAAAATACAGAAAAGATCTGGGTTTGGTAGTTCTAAGCTTGTTAATGAAAATGAATATGAACACTTATATAATACATGTATATATATATAGACATTTTGTATTTTTAATCTCAACTATAGCTTTGCATTACAAAGCCCAACTGTAATTATAAAAGCCTTACAGTTTTGTACAGGATAAATACACCTAAAGAAAAGTCACAAATATATCTGAGAAAAAAAATAGGTTAAAATCTTTAGAAATGGGAGCTGTTTAAGTCTGAAATCGAGGAAGCCCTGTTAGCATGACCAAGATGAGATACTTCAGTACAATTAAGATTGCAAACTCTTAGCAGCTTTTACATGCATTTAGTATGAACTTAAGAATAATTTGTTCATTTTTATTTGTTTGTTCCTTGTTTTCAACTGGTAAAACTTTTTTCCTTATTCAAATGTACAGAAGAACAATATATCATAAACATTTTTAAAAAAAATATACACCATATTCAACGACAAAGTACAAACAGAAAATATCTACATGTATATCTGATGAAGATTCAAATAATAACCACCATTTTCAGGTCAATGTGTTTGTGATTTTATTATTTATTTATTTATTTATTCATTTATCTGTTATTCATTTGTTTCATTCATCACTATTTTTTTAGATTTGATATTAATCTTAGGCAAAATGCTTAGAAGAGAGAAAATGGACCGAAAAAATGTCCCAAAACTATCATACATTTTCAAAATTATTTGGAAAAATATAATTCCTTAAAAAAATTTACGTATGTTGATTTTCACTACAAAACTTCAGTGTAAGAGTAAACTTCACTATTAAACCACATCAAGGATGATGAAGAATAATACAAAAGTGAATCAACCAGCTAGCCAGCCATGAAGACCCGCAGGCAGCGAACACAGGCACCAACAATAAACTGTAGCTAGGCTTACCCTACAGGTTGAGAATTCGTCTGTTGTTTGACCTGCTGTGATGATGACGGTGTCGTAACTGTTGTTGTAGTTTTTCGTATCGTTACATTGCCACTTCCGTTTACTATAGGATTATCAGGAAATTTTATCAATAATTTTTGCCCACCACAATCAGCACCCTAAAATTAGATTTAAAATACCTGTATGTACATGTATGTATAAATAAAAATAAACAAGAAAACTGTTGATTTATTGCCGTCATTTGTTCAGTCAGATTTTGGCATTATAAAGAAGTTTCATGATGAATTGAGGAAGACTTATAAATAATGGGATTTTAAATGAGATGGTAAAGTCAATGATTGTTTTACTGGGGTTTTATATGCTAGTCAAAAACATTTCACTTATATTGAGATATCACAAGCTAAAGGTAAAGTGGCAGAAATTTTTACCTTTGCAATTTCCTTAGGGCAGTGTCCAGGGAGGGTTCTTTAACATGCCACATTTGCGGTAAAATGGGGCATCAGTTTTTAAGGTCTCGTCTGAAGACCCCTGTGACTTGTATTATAACAAGGTTATATTCTAAATGAAGGCCATATTTTTCTTTTAAAAGTGAACTTTATAAAGACATATTGAAACATATACACATGTTCATAAATACCTATCCTTTAAGACTACATAACGGTATAAGTCTTATTGTGTGCAATTGTGGAAAATAGGCAAATTTTGCTGATTTTCATGTTGTATGCAATTTTCAGTTTTTTTGTTTTTTGTTTTTTTTTTTTTTTTGGGCCATATTTTGAAATTTTGACACATATTTAAACTGTACAAAAATGTAGTGTGAATGGCAACAAAACCGATAGTTCAAAAAATCATGTCTTCCCTGAAAAATTCATTACAAACTTTCGGTCTGTTTACTAACTAAAGGTTGAGATAAATAAAAACACAAAAATATATTCCCTTGGCCTTACCTGTAAACACTGCATAGCTTTACCAGCTGCTTCTTTTGTTTTAAAATTTATAAATGCACAATATTTTTCTGGTAAACAGCGAACACTTGTCACTGAACCATATCTGAAATACAATCCATACATTAGATGCTTTAGACCCTTCAGAAGCTATATATCAAGTCAGTAAGTCAGTCTCTTCTTACAAGCAAGGAAATAATTACTTCCCCTTTAAAAGGGCAAAATAAAAATCTTTTATATACATAAATTCCAGGAATGGCTGTCTGAATATAAGTGAAAGAACTGGAAGAACTGGACATAGAACACAATAACTTGACTTCATTCTTTTAAGTCAGTGGTTTCCTAGGTGCAATATCATTTCCTCTATCATCCAACATCTGACCATCTCAATATATGTGAAAAGAACTTACAGCTTTAAAAATCAAATTACTGGAAGTACTGAAACCAAACAGAAGCACATCTTTTCATTTTTTTTTTTTTCATATGACAATGTATTTATGTATGAAGAAACTAAATGTTGCTTCAGATGAAATCAACTTATAATTTACTTACTTTGAAAATATTTTTAATAATTTTTTTTCATCAACTTTATCAGGTAAAACATTCCCGACCCAGAGGGCTGTTAAACCTTCAGGATTCCGAGGACTGAAACAAAAATTTTAAAAAATAATCCTTTGGTAAAGTTTCAAACATAGAAGATGTTCTGTTTTTTATAGAGATGGCAAATATATCATAAGGATTTTTTTTTTCAAAATTAAATAATCAACTCCCTGTGAAGTTACTGAAAGGATTGAGTCTTTAACCAATGTCACAAATTGAAGTTTTCAGTAATGAAACTATTTTGGAACCATATTGCATCATATTGGGAAAAAGGAGTTTAAAAGACATATGCATGTAAGTTTATTGAAGTCAGAACAAAAATCATCTGAAAAATAGGAAGTTAGATAAGGGCTATTCCATTTAAATCGACATCTTGGGGGTGGAACGCGCTCTTATTTTTTTTCTCGCGGGTGGGGGGTAATGTTGATTTGTTTTACATTGGTTGGGGCTATTTTGATAATATATTTTACTGTGGGGGGGGGGGGGGGGGGGGGTGTAAAATCTGCACATTTTCTCTACCTTCGGATTGGTAAATACCGCATTTTTTGTTGCGTTTTATCGTAAATAAAAATTAAATCCGAACACCAGGAAAAAAATCTGTGTTCATGTTTTGACATTAAACCCGAATAATAGACCACACCAGACAAACAAATACTGCATGGTGTACAAGGGAGCTAATCAAAATGGATTCGATAACGTCCAAGGAACCACGAAAGCAAACTGATAACAGAAAAGTCTGAGGTGTCAAAATGGGGGGACACGAGGTGCCTAGCGCTAAATGATAAATAATAAACAGTTGTATATGGAAAGGGATTGAAGTCTTGAAATAATCATCGATTCAGTTTTCTTGGGATTAAAAGTTACCAACCAGATATTTATTAAAAGCAGTAAAATATTCAAAACTATTAAAATTAAAACTGATTTCATCATTCTATTAATTTTCAAAGAACTGCCCACAAGACACATTTGGATACTTACTTTTGCTTAATATATATTGATTAGATCTTGTCCAAAGCTTATTCCTGGTATCATCAATTTGCAGTCTATAAATAATTTTTTTCTGTTGGTGGGGGGGTGGGGGGGTTCGTCAAAAAGAAAAATCATTGGTAGGGGGTAAAAAATTAAAAATAAAATTTCTCTTGGTGGGACTATGCAAAAAAAAAAAAGGAGTTCCACCCCCGGATGGTAAATTTTATTGGAATAGCCATAATGAATATGTGAACCAACTTTTTTTTTATTTCTGCATAAACTGACAAATTATAGTCAATTCACATACATGTAATTGAACTTAACAAATTACTGAGACAAAACATGAAATTTTATTTTAATTTCCTTGTGATTTAAAAACAGATACAAAATCGTAAATTTAATTGTTTTTCTGTCAATCAAGATTACACTATTAAATTTCTAATGATATCAGTTGTTGACCTTGACAACCACATGTAAGATTTGAAAATGGCTGAGTATGATCAAAAAAGATTTTAATTTGTACGATATTGATGAAATGATTTTAACCAATCAAAAAACCTAATTTCTGTAAAATTGAATTGTATATAAATATATCATACATACTCCATTTTTTGTGTATCTTTTTTGCTAGGTATTGCTTTATTGATATGATTAACAGTAAACCCATCATCATCATCCGATAAATATACTTCTCCTGATAATGAATTTTCAGCTAGAAACAAAATAAAAATAAAAATTTTATAATGGGAAAATTACAGGACTACTAAGAAGAAAAATACACATTTATGGAACACTGACTGTAAAGTAGGATGGTTGGGGTAATCCAATAGTACCATGACCCACTTACTGGACATTTTCAGTGCTTGTCCAGTTAAGAATTTTTTTTTAAGTGGCCAACATATCATTTGTCTTATTTTCTTGTCTTGTCATGTAAACTGTTTTAGAATTAACTATTACTGTATTATCTTCTTGGTTACTTAAAACCACTATGGTAGCACAGTTGGTAGAGTGCTCGCATTGTATGTGGGAGGTTGGGTTTGAACGATGTTCAGGTGTGACCAAGAGTTGAAAACAGGAAGTGACTGTTCTTTTGCCAAGAACTCAGCATTTAGAAATGAAAGTCATGGGGTCCTTTGGAGGATACCTTAAATACTGATGCCCCTTGTTACGACATGCATGGCACCCTCAAAACCTTCCCTACACATTGCCCTTAGTCCTCCGAGATGTAAAATACCATTCAATCAATCAATAAATTCTTGTTTACTTGGTTGTTACCTAGTACATGTTCTTGGATGCTCGGTTGTTGTCTTGGTTACTTAGTTGTTTCCCAGTACGTTTTTGGTTACTCGGTTGTTGCCTTGGTTACTAGATTGTTGTTGCCTAGTACATGTTTTTCTTGTTAGTGGTGTTGAGTTAAATATAAATTTCTTATTTATGAATCAACAGGGGTTCAAATCTTAAACCTCCTTCGTTTGAGGAAAGAATCTTGACTGGAACGTTAAACACCATTACTCCACTCTACTCCACTTCACTCCTTCTTTTGAGGCAAATTCTCAACCTCTGAGCTACTGTAGTTACTGCAGAGGTCTATGACCAATGGCATTAAAAGCACATATACATGTACATAAAAATAAAATTTACATTCTAAATATAATTATTTTTGACCTTATATACTGACCTACACCAGCTAATAAAGAATCTAATGCTGTTTGTACAGTACCATGTTGTTTTATAGCTGATTCTGCTTGTTGTCTGGAAAAACCCATTTCCTGGATAAAAACAAACAATATTCACTTTAACTTCCTAGCAACAGGAAAAAAAAACATTCTCAAAAGATATATCAAAATTTTCATTCATAGCCATAATTTAAATTGGTCCGATTTTGTTTTACAAGAAGTTTGGCAATAAATTGAGAGGGAAAAATAAAAAGAAACTGATTTTGGATTTTTTAAAATCCTGTAGTGATAAGTTACATGGCAAAATTTAACGAGAGTCATTACATGTATAATGAGCTTCTACACTACTTACATCAAGTATTCAACAAAGGCCACATTAAAAATATCTTTGTTTCCCCTTGCCATACCCTTACTTCTGATATTGGGAAGGTAGGAATGCTTTTTTTTCCCTTACTTCTGATATTGGGAAGGTAGGAATGCTTTTTTTTTTCCCCTCATAGTTTTCTTTTCTGGTTAGGAAACATTCTTCACATGTCACCTTGTGTGTTTACTAGTACATCTTTATCACTACGGCGTTTGTATCGCCATGACTTATAACTGTATAAACGTCTTGACAACTATGAAGGTTGGTGATTAAATCGTGAAAAGGAAATAGAAACGAACCGGAATCTATTAGCACAGAATTGCAAAAAAAAAAAAAATAAAAAAAATAAAAAAAATAAACACACACACAGCATTTTTCAATAGAATTTTTTCAGTCGGTGGAATTTTTTACAGTCAGTCGCGCAAGGGGAAACAAACTATATTTTTTTTTGGTCTAATGATTAATCTTAGAGCAAGTATGCATGCTTGAGATGTCAAGTATTTATAATGGTCTGCCATTCATTAGCTCCCACTCAAGGCTACTTTTGTTAAGGTGCTAGCTCACTGAATCTGTATGCCACAGACAAGCATACCACTCCCCCCTTCTCATTATCTCTGCACTGGTAGAAAAAGTGGACACTTTGTCCTCGTAATTAAGAATATCAGGCAAGAAAACAGTATCTAAAATTATAAAGTCTTATGTATGATCAAGAAAGGACTTAAACCCAAAACATTCTGGTCTCGAGGCAGATGTGGTAGACAATGAGTTGGTGGACTCAATATGATTGTAAGCTGTTGCCAAGGATTGTGCATATATTGTATTATCAATAATACAAAGAACAAGAATTTTCAAAAAAAAAAAAAAAAAATAAAAAAAAAAAAAATAAAAAAAAAAAAATAAAAAAAATGTAAAAGGATTTAACATGTACCATTATTTTTTTAAAACTATATGATGAACAAAATCAATTCCAGTCTCAAAATAAAAACTAACAACAAAAGCACAAAAAATTATGTATGATACTAACTGTTAATTGGTAAGTTCTAACACGTAACAACTCTTGTACTGCATCTTCACAATTTTTGTCTAATTTTAAAACTTGTGTAAAGGCATCCTCAGCTTCAGAAAACATCTAAAATTATCAAAATAATTTTATAAAAACAATAATATACAATACACTGCTACAGGTGGTATCTCACATGTCATACAAACACAAAAATAATATGTGGGGGCCTCGGTGGCCAAGTGGTCTAAAACATACACTTATGAATCACAGTGCCTTTTACTGCCTTGATCCCAATCCCACTAGGATAGATCCTAGTACGAGAAAGTTTGCCAGTTCGCTTGTCAAAGGCTGTTGATTTTCTCCAGGCATTCTGGCTTCCCCCACCAATCGCAAACTGACTGTCTCGATATAAGTGAAAAATACTTGACTAGGGTGTAAAAAAACATTACTGAATTCAACAAAAATAGTATGTTTAAAATGCACATAATTACATAAAAAACTTCAAATGTGAATATACAGCTAAAAATGAAACAACTCTCATATCAATAGTTAACTTGACACTACAATTATACTACAAATGTCTTTCATCAGTTTACTTTATTCTTTACAGCACATTGGTGAAATACTACAAATGTCTTTCATCAGTTTACTTTATTCTTTACAGCACTTTGGTGAAATACTACAAATGTCTTTCATCAGTTTACTTTATTCTGTACAGCACTTTGGTGAAATACTACAAATGTCTTTCATCAGTTTACTATATTCTGTACAGCACTTTGGTGAAATACTACAAATGTCTTACATCTGTTTACTTTATTCTGTACAGCACCTTGGTGAAATACTATAAATGTCTTTCATCAGTTTACTTTATTCTGTACAGCACTTTGGTGAAATACTACAAATGTCTTACATCTGTTTACTTTATTCTGTACAGCACTTTGGTGAAATACTACAAATGTCTTACATCTGTTTACTTTATTCTGTACAGCACTTTGGTGAAATACTACAAATGTCTTACATCAGTTTACTTTATTCTGTACAGCACTTTGGTGAAATACTACAAATGTCTTACATCTGTTTACTTTATTCTGTACAGCACTTTGGTGAAATACTACAAATGTCTTACATCTGTTTACTTTAATCTGTACAGCACTTTGGTGAAATACTACAAATGTCTTACATCTGTTTACTTTATTCTGTACAGCACCTTGGTGAAATACTATAAATGTCTTTCATCAGTTTACTTTATTCTGTACAGCACTTTGGTGAAATACTACAAATGTCTTACATCTGTTTACTTTATTCTGTACAGCACTTTGGTGAAATACTACAAATGTCTTTCATCAGTTTACTTTATTCTTTACAGCACTTTGGTGAAATACTACAAATGTCTTACATCTGTTTACTTTATTCTGTACAGCACTTTGGTGAAATAATACAAATGTCTTACATCTGTTTACTTTATTCTGTACAGCACCTTGGTGAAATACTATAAATGTCTTTCATCAGTTTACTTTATTCTGTACAGCACTTTGGTGAAATACTACAAATGTCTTTCATCAGTTTACTTTATTCTGTACAGCACTTTGGTGAAATACTACAAATGTCTTTCATCAGTTTACTATATTCTGTACAGCACTTTGGTGAAATACTACAAATGTCTTTCATCAGTTTACTATATTCTGTACAGCACTTTGGTGAAATACTACAAATGTCTTTCATCAGTTTACTTTATTCTGTACAGCACTTTGGTGAAATACTATAAATGTCTTTCATCTGTTTACTTTATTCTGTACAGCACTTTGGTGAAATACTACAAATGCCTTTCATCAGTTTACTTTATCCTGTACAGCACTTTGGTGAAATACTACAAATGTCTTTCATCGGTTTACTATATTCTGTACAGCACTTTGGTGAAATACTACAAATATCTTACATCTGTTTACTTTATTCTGTACAGCACTTTGGTGAAATACTACAAATGTCTTACATATGTTTACTTTATTCTGTACAGCACTTTGGTTGAAATTCTACAAATGTCTTACATCTGTTTACTTTATTCTGTACAGCACTTTGGTGAAATACTACAAATGTCTTTCATCTGTTTACTTTATTCTGTACAGCACTTTGGTGAAATACTACAAATGTCTTTCATCAGTTTACTATATTCTGTACAGCACCTTGGTGAAATACTACAAATGTCTTTCATCTGTTTACTTTATTCTGTACAGCACTTTGGTGAAATACTCAAATGTCTTTCATCAGTTTACTTTATTCTGTACAGCACTTTGGTGAAATACTACAAATGCCTTTCATTAGTTTACTTTATCCTGTACAGCACTTTGGTGAAATACTACAAATGTCTTTCATCTGTTTACTATATTCTGTACAGCACTTTGGTGAAATACTACAAATGTCTTTCATCTGTTTACTTTATTCTGTACAGCACTTTGGTGAAATACTACAAATGTCTTTCATCTGTTTACTTTATCCTGTACAGCACTTTGGTGAAATACTACAAATGTCTTTCATCAGTTTACTTTATTCTGTACAGCACTTTGGTGAAATACTACAAATGTCTTTCATCAGTTTACTTTATTCTGTACAGCACTTTGGTGAAATACTACAAATGTCTTTCATCTGTTTACTTTATTCTGTACAGCACTTTGGTGAAATACTACAAATGTCTTACATCTGTTTACTTTATTCTGTACAGCACTTTGGTGAAATACTACAAATGTCTTTCATCTGTTTACTTTATTCTGTACAGCACTTTGGTGAAATACTACAAATGTCTTTCATCAGTTTACTTTATTCTTTACAGCACTTTGGTGAAATACTACAAATGTCTTACATCTGTTTACTTTATTCTGTACAGCACTTTGGTGAAATAATACAAATGTCTTACATCTGTTTACTTTATTCTGTACAGCACCTTGGTGAAATACTATAAATGTCTTTCATCAGTTTACTTTATTCTGTACAGCACTTTGGTGAAATACTACAAATGTCTTTCATCAGTTTACTTTATTCTGTACAGCACTTTGGTGAAATACTACAAATGTCTTTCATCAGTTTACTATATTCTGTACAGCACTTTGGTGAAATACTACAAATGTCTTTCATCAGTTTACTATATTCTGTACAGCACTTTGGTGAAATACTACAAATGTCTTTCATCAGTTTACTTTATTCTGTACAGCACTTTGGTGAAATACTATAAATGTCTTTCATCTGTTTACTTTATTCTGTACAGCACTTTGGTGAAATACTACAAATGCCTTTCATCAGTTTACTTTATCCTGTACAGCACTTTGGTGAAATACTACAAATGTCTTTCATCGGTTTACTATATTCTGTACAGCACTTTGGTGAAATACTACAAATATCTTACATCTGTTTACTTTATTCTGTACAGCACTTTGGTGAAATACTACAAATGTCTTACATATGTTTACTTTATTCTGTACAGCACTTTGGTTGAAATTCTACAAATGTCTTACATCTGTTTACTTTATTCTGTACAGCACTTTGGTGAAATACTACAAATGTCTTTCATCTGTTTACTTTATTCTGTACAGCACTTTGGTGAAATACTACAAATGTCTTTCATCAGTTTACTATATTCTGTACAGCACCTTGGTGAAATACTACAAATGTCTTTCATCTGTTTACTTTATTCTGTACAGCACTTTGGTGAAATACTCAAATGTCTTTCATCAGTTTACTTTATTCTGTACAGCACTTTGGTGAAATACTACAAATGCCTTTCATTAGTTTACTTTATCCTGTACAGCACTTTGGTGAAATACTACAAATGTCTTTCATCTGTTTACTATATTCTGTACAGCACTTTGGTGAAATACTACAAATGTCTTTCATCTGTTTACTTTATTCTGTACAGCACTTTGGTGAAATACTACAAATGTCTTTCATCTGTTTACTTTATCCTGTACAGCACTTTGGTGAAATACTACAAATGTCTTTCATCAGTTTACTTTATTCTGTACAGCACTTTGGTGAAATACTACAAATGTCTTTCATCAGTTTACTTTATTCTGTACAGCACTTTGGTGAAATACTACAAATGTCTTTCATCAGTTTACTATATTCTGTACAGCACTTTGGTGAAATACTACAAATGTCTTACATCTGTTTACTTTATTCTGTACAGCACTCTGGTGAAATACTCAAATGTCTTTCATCAGTTTACTTTATTCTGTACAGCACTTTGGTGAAATACTACAAATGCCTTTCATTAGTATACTTTATCCTGTACAGCACTTTGGTGAAATACTACAAATGTCTTTCATCTGTTTACTATATTCTGTACAGAACTTTGGTGAAATACTACAAATGTCTTTCATCAGTTTACTTTATTCTTTACAGCACTTTGGTGAAATACTACAAATGTCTTACATATGTTTACTTTATTCTGTACAGCACTTTGGTGAAATACTACAAATGTCTTACATCTGTTTACTTTATTCTGTACAGCACTTTGGTGAAATACTACAAATGTCTTTCATCTGTTTACTTTATTCTGTACAGCACTTTGGTGAAATACTACAAATGTCTTTCATCAGTTTACTATATTCTGTACAGCACCTTGGTGAAATACTACAAATGTCTTTCATCTGTTTACTTTATTCTGTACAGCACTTTGGTGAAATACTCAAATGTCTTTCATCAGTTTACTTTATTCTGTACAGCACTTTGGTGAAATACTACAAATGCCTTTCATTAGTTTACTTTATTCTGTACAGCACTTTGGTGAAATACTACAAATGTCTTTCATCAGTTAACTTTATTCTGTACAGAACTTTGGTGAAATACTACAAATGTCTTACATCTGTTTACTTCATTCTGTACAGCACTTTGGTGAAATACTACAAATGCCTTTCATTAGTTTACTTTATTCTGTACAGCACTTTGGTGAAATACTACAAATGTCTTTCATCTGTTTACTTTATTCTGTACAGCACTTTGGTGAAATACTACAAATGCCTTTCATTAGTTTACTTTTATTCTGTACAGCACTTTGGTGAAATACTACAAATGTCTTTCATCTGTTACTTTATTCTGTACAGCACCTTGGTGAAATACTACAAATGTCTTTCATCTGTTTACTTTATTCTGTACAGCACTGGTGAAATACTCAAATGTCTTTCATCAGTTTACTTTTTTCTTTACAGCACTTTGGTGAAATACTACAAATGTCTTTCATCAGTTTACTTTATTCTGTACAGAACTTTGGTGAAATACTACAAATGCCTTTCATTAGTTTACTTTATTCTTTACAGCACTTTGGTGAAATACTACAAATGTCTTTCATCAGTTTACTTTATTCTTTACAGCACTTTGGTGAAATACTACAAATGCCTTTCATTAGTTTACTTTATTCTTTACAGCACTTTGGTGAAATACTACAAATGTCTTTCATCAGTTTACTTTATTCTGTATAGAACTTTGGTGAAATACTACAAATGTCTTTCATCAGTTTACTTTATTCTTTACAGCACTTTGGTGAAATACTACAAATGTCTTTCATCAGTTTACTTTATTCTGTACAGAACTTTGGTGAAATACTACAAATGCCTTTCATTAGTTTACTTTATCCTGCACAGCACTTTGGTGAAATACTACAAATGTCTTTCATCTGTTTACTTTATTCTGTACAGCACTTTGGTGAAATACTACAAATGTCTTTCATCTGTTTACTTTATTCTGTACAGCACTTTGGTGAAATACTACAAATGTCTTTCATCAGTTTACTATACTCTGTACAGCACTTTGGTGAAAGCTCATGTTTTCAGCGTTTTTTTTCCCCTGCACTTTGGTAGAACTTTACCATCCCCACATGAGTGAAGAGCCATTGTGGCACAGCCGTCCAATGCAAGTATTTACCAATCACAATGCCTATAAATGCTAAGGTTCAAATCCACTTTGAGCAGATAATATGATAAGTAACTTCTCATAACGTGGTGAGAAACTGATCACCTCAAAATAACTAAAATAATTTTGACTTAGGCATAAAACTTCGATCTCCTTTAAAACATGTTTGTAGAAAAACTATTAAAGCTATTATTTCATTTATATCTGTAACTTATTTTTAGATTCTAATCCAGTGACAAGTTTATAATTTTTATAAACTTACTCGTAAACCAGCTAAGGCCCTGCCTTTTCTAAAATAACCTTTTGGCCATTCTTTTGATAAATGTATAGCTTTTTCTGCATCTTTTAATGCTCTGAAAAAGGAATCTTAAAATTATTAAATATATATTACAAGACCACTGAAGCCCAGTTGTTTAAATCAATGTGTGTGTGTTGTGTCTTATCAATAATTTTTTTTTCTTTTTAAAAAAATTTGAGGGGGGGAGGAGGTAGGGATTATTTCCATTGACAATATTGTTGAGGGTATTAATAATTGTCAAAATTTAGTTATGAACAAAATTTCAGGATATCCCGATTTTTCAGCGGCCAAACTTTAAAAAATTATTGCCATGATGGCAACCCATCTGACAATTTGTAGTCAAAAATGCAATTTTTTGTTAAAATTTGAAGTATTCACGAGGCTACTTGGAGCAATGGACGTAAATTCAAGTGAAATATATTCAAACATTTGTTAAAATTCAACACTTTTTACTTGTTGAAAATTTACAATTTAGAGTATCAAGAACTCAAACATGTGCTGGATTGTAACTTACATGTATACAATCAGTGAGGTGACAAGAGCTGTTCTTTTATACTCTATATATACTCAAACAAGGAGAGAAGAGTATGCAGGGTGCCCACCCATTTTCTTTGTCAAAAATATAGGAATATAGCAATTTTTTTTCCAAAATATAGGAAATTTATAGAAATCTGACTGAAAATATAGAAAAAATACTAGGAATTTTCAAAACATTGAATTGCTACACTGAAAGAAATTTTGGGATTGTATACATCAGTGATAACTAAATTGGCCTCCTCCACCCCAAAAGCCATTCCATGTTCAAGCCTCTCCTCTTTATTTTTTATAGGACTTCTTTATTCAATGTGCATGTCAATTCAAGACATTCCAATGATTTCTTAGAAAAACTAAAAATGATGTATTCAACCCCAGTCACTGCTTTGTGTGAGTGAACACAAAAAGTCTTAACACAAATAGAAACAAAAACATTCCAGAAAATATAGGAAATAGTGTGAAATATATTGGAATTTTAGGTCTTTTTGAGAAGATATAGGAAAAATATAGGAATTTATAGGATTTTATAGGAAGTGGGCACCCTGGTAACATTGTCTTACTTCTTAATCAAGATTCTTACACTTACATTGAGGCATTCAGTTCTTATATGATGAAGAAAACCAGAGTGTCTGGAGAAAACCACCCGCCATTGGCAAGCAAACTAACAAATTTTCTTGCACTTGGATCTGCCCAAATGTGATTCAAACCTGGAGGAGGAAAGCGGGGTGGTGGTGGGTAGGATTGAGTTGAGAGGGACTGTGTTCTGTAAGCATGCACTTTAGACCACTTGGCCAAAAAAAGAGTAAAGAGATGTTATCTACAGTAATATTTCATATTGTTTCAAAGTAAATGTACCATCTGATATTGTTAGAGAAATAAATAAGATACAGTTATGTGTTTGCTGCTAGAAGTGGACATACATTGTATAAAACAGTATTGTATCATATTGTTTTTAAGATAACTGTACCATCAGATATCATTAGAAAAATAAATAAGATGCAGTTACATTTCGAGCAACAAATTGTTTCATGCCTAAATGAAAGTATAGTTATATTTCAAGCAATGAAATTATTCATACCTAAATGAAAAGTAATTTCTTAGATCAAACAAAATCAACATACCTATCATATTGTTGTGTTCTATCATAACAGTAAGATCTGTTTCCGAAAAACCTGTAGAAATAATAAGAGTTTACCAATAAATATCTTTTTTATTTAGAAATAAAAATAGAGTTTACCAATAAATATCTTTTTTTTTTTTAGAAATAAAAATAGAGTTTACCAATAAATATCTTTTTTTTTAGAAATAAAAATAGAGTTTACCAATAAATGTCTTTTTTTTTGAAATAAAAATAGAGTTTACCAATAAATATCTTTTTTTAGAAATAAAAATAGAGTTTACCAATAAATATCTTTTTTTTTTTTTTTTGAAATAAAAATAGAGTTTACCAATAAACATCTTTTTTTTTTTAGAAATAAAAATAGAGTTTACCAATAAATATCTTTTTTTTTTTTTTTAGAAATAAAAATAGAGTTTACCAATAAATATCTTTTTTTTTTAGAAATAAAAATAGAGTTTACCAATAAATATCTTTTTTTTTTAGAAATAAAAATAGAGTTTACCAATAAATATCTTTTTTTTTTTTAGAAATAAAAATAGAGTTTACCAATAAATATCTTTTTTTTTTAGAAATAAAAATAGAGTTTACCAATAAATATCTTTTTTTTTTTAGAAATAAAAATAGAGTTTACCAATAAATATCTTTTTTTTAGAAATAAAAATAGAGTTTACCAATAAATATCTTTTTTTTTTTTTTTTGAAATAAAAATAGAGCTTACCAATAAACATCTTTTTTTTTAGAAATAAAAATAGTTTACCAATAAATATCTTTTTTTTTTTAGAAATAAAAATAGAGTTTACCAATAAATATCTTTTTTTTTTTTTTTGAAATAAAAATAGAGTTTACCAATAAACATCTTTTTTTTTAGAAATAAAAATAGAGTTTACCAATAAATATCTTTTTTTTTTTTTTAGAAAAAAAATAGAGTTTACCAATAAATATCTTTTTTTTAGAAATAAAAATAGAGTTTACCAATAAATATCTTTTTTTTTTTTTTTTTTGAAATAAAAATAGAGTTTACCAATAAACATCTTTTTTTTTAGAAATAAAAATAGAGTTTACCAATAAATATCTTTTTTTTTAGAAATAAAAATAGAGTTTACCAATAAATATCTTTTTTTTTTTTTTGAAATAAAAATAGAGTTTACCAATAAACATCTTTTTTTTTAGAAATAAAAATAGTTTACCAATAAATATCTTTTTTTTTTTTTTGAAATAAAAATAGAGTTTACCAATAAACATCTTTTTTTTAGAAATAAAAATAGAGTTTACCAATAAATATCTTTTTTTTTAGAAATAAAAATAGAGTTTACAATAAATATCTTTTTTTTTTTTAGAAATAAAAATAGAGTTTACCAATAAATATCTTTTTTTTTTTTTAGAAATAAAAATAGAGTTTACCAATAAACATCTTTTTTTTTTAGAAATAAAAATAGAGTTTACCAATAAACATCTTTTTTTTTTAGAAATAAAAATAGAGTTTACCAATAAATATCTTTTTTTTTTAGAAATAAAAATAGAGTTTACCAATAAATATCTTTTTTTTTTAGAAATAAAAATAGAGTTTACCAATAAATATCTTTTTTTTTTAGAAATAAAAATAGAGTTTACCAATAAATATCTTTTTTTTTTTTTAGAAATAAAAATAGTTTACCAATAAATATCTTTTTTTTTTAGAAATAAAAATAGAGTTTACCAATAAATATCTTTTTTTTTAGAAATAAAAATAGAGTTTACCAATAAATATCTTTTTTTTTTTTAGAAATAAAAATAGAGTTTACCAATAAACATCTTTTTTTTTTTTTAGAAATAAAAATAGAGTTTACCAATAAATATCTTTTTTATTTATACTTCCAACAAAACTCAAACAGTCTAAAATTAAGAAATTCAACAATAAAGCCAATATAGCTTTTCCAGAGTATCAGTTTTGTCAAGTCATGTTTTTGTGACTCGTCATGCATTCAAGTTGGTTGACTGGTTGAATGTTGTTTTATGTTAACCATTTAGCTTTTTATGATGATTCACTTTCCTGTTGTTTTTTTTCCTAAATGGATTTATTTAAACACAAGCTCATGTGATGTGTGAGTTTGTACAAGTTCCTGAGCACAAT
The DNA here is from genome assembly GCA_029721355.1 of Tegillarca granosa. Lineage (NCBI taxonomy): Eukaryota > Metazoa > Mollusca > Bivalvia > Arcoida > Arcidae > Tegillarca > Tegillarca granosa. Next base: position 40,543,597 of record CM056605.1, read on the forward strand.
ATACTAGTTCACATTTACATGTTTGCCAGTCTATAAGAGTACTAGTTCACTTGTGCACAACTTCACAAAAAAAAAAATATCAAAGCTATTCACTTCATTATACTGGCACAATTGTTCTCTTTCAGGATAACATTTAATGACACACTTGATAAGGTAAAAATGTGGCTAACAATATCAATGTGCATAAAATTAAAATTTACTTTGAATGGAACAATATTACGATAGTGCTGTTTGTTTTATAATTATTTGGTTGTTGAAAAATTTTATTCAATAACTTCTAATAACAATTCAAATTTCTACTACTCCACAAAAATTATCATTTAATATTCATTTTTTTTTTTTTTGGGCTTATCAGGCCCAAATTTCAAAACCATTACTTAAGATTTTCCTTATCTTAAATCTGGTAAATTTTACTCCCGAGTAATTTGGTGACTTGTTAAGATATTCTTGACATTAACTTGAGGTACCATTTTTAAGATAACTTCTGCCTTATAGCATTTGTTAGTTCTGTCAAAATGTTTATCAGCAGTTCCAAATGCTAATGGCAAAATTTGATAAATTTAAGTTAAGGAAAATATTAGTTAAACTATAACTGGAACCAGTTATCTAATTCAATATAAATATTTTTTACATAACATACGTAAAAAGATTTGATTGAATGATTTAATAGGGTTTTACATCCCAGTCAAGAATATTTCATATATATATATTATACCGAGACATCGCCAGCTATAGGTAAAGTGACAGAAGCCTTTACCTTTGCTGTGTGCTTACGGCAATGTACATGGAGAATTTTTTAACATGTCATGCCTACCATGACACAGGGTATCGGTTTTGTAGGTCTCATCCGAGGGACCATGTGACTTTTATTTCTAAATGCAGAGTGCTTGGCGAGAGAACAGTCACTACCAATTTTCAAGTGTTGGTCAGATCCAGCTGGGGTTCAAACCCTCAACCTCCCACATAAGAAGCAAGGACTCTACCAACTGATCTTGTAGTGGTACATACAAAATCTTACTTACCTAAAATCTTTTGGATCTAATTTAATAGCTTCTGTAAAAAGTTCAATAGCAGCATTATAATGACCTAACTGTGCCATTTCATTTCCTTTTACTGTAAAAATACAGAATGCAAATAAAGACAATACGTACTATACATGTAAAAAGAAAGAAAAATCTGTAACTGAAAAATCTGCAACAATCAACACAAACAAGAACAGGAAACAACAAGAACAATAACCAATATATATATATATATATCCAATGAAAAAAAAACTCAATCTCCTGAAAACATTTGTGATTTTACAGCATACAGTAATTTAAATATCAAGTGCAATGGCTAACAAGAGCACCGCCGAGCGTAGCATTATACGCCCGTGTTATATTGATCGAGTAGTACTATTCACTAGTGTGGCGACACCTTTAGGGGTTTCGCGGGAAAGAATGGAACAATATAGAGGATTTCTATCAGTAGAGCTCATCCACAGAACTTGCCACTCAAAAGTTTGACACAGACCTAACGGATAAGTGCCAAACCTACCAATAATTTGGTAAAGAATTGGTTACTTTAATATGGGTACGAATTCAAAACGGTACGTTAAATTGTTTTTGGATGATAGCGCCGACTTTAAACAGTTATTGTGGATTATATGTAAAAGATAGAAAAAATATAAAAATACCGTCATTTTTCGGTCAATGGACGACTTTTTCGTACAATGAACTGTTATTGAACAGGAGTGCGTTAAACGTAATTGTTTTTTGGAAAAATTCATTTTTTGCATGTTTGACCCCAAAATTAAGTATGATACCGATTTTTCCCAAAAATTTCACCAAGTTAGATAGCTAGATTGCATTAGACTCCATAACCTCAGAAATTTTAGCAAAATCTATCGAGGAGTTTTCAAGGTCCCCAAGATGCAAATATATGCTGCTAAAAAGGAGAAAGTTGTCGCCTTTATTATTTCACATCCAGAGGATGTTCCGAATGAATTCGTCACTAATCCTCTAGATTGTTCCATTCTTTACTGAGAAGTATAAGTACAACTAGGATATATGTATGTAAAAATATATTGCTAAATGGATAGTGGTAGACTGCTATATAATTCATATTCATTTCCAGGAAGGAAGAAGTTTAAAATATAATGTTAGGTCATGGCAGTGTTTTCATGTGTTAAGCATTGCATGCAGGAAGATTTTAGGAAACAATCCATTTTTTGTCTGAAATGTTTTGAGAACCTTTTTTTTAACCAACCTGAAATAATTTATATCTATAAAGCTTAATTATAATTTGAACTGTTGTCGTGATCTGTGCAGTATGATAAAAAGGTGTTTTAAGTTAAAAAAGGGGCATAACTCCTCCAAAAATAATCTGAAAAAGTTGTAATTCGAACTTGCACCAGGATAATAACATCGTAAATGTGTATACCAAATTTCATTTGAATCCATAAATAGTTGTAGGCTCTGATGATCGGAAACCACATGGTCATACATACAAAAATTTCTAAGTTAAAAAAGGGGCATAACTCCTCCAAAAATAATCCGAAAAAGTTGTAATTCGAACTTGCACAAGGTATTACCATGGTAAAGCTGTATACCAAATTTCATTTGAATCCATAAATGTTTGTGGTCTCTATTGAACGGAATACAAATTGTTAACAGACGCCCGCCCGCCCGGACGGACAGCACCGTAACATAATACGTCCCGTCATATGACGGGGGTATAAAAAATTGCCCAAGATATTGTAGAAAATTTTTGTGAGAGATCAAAGGGGAGATTACATTTATGACAAGATTGGTTAAAATCCATTCAAAGATGTTAAAGTTTTGGAGGGGGAGACATGAATTTACACATGTGGGACTCTCTGCCACGGACAAACAGACATGATTTTTTAAAAATAATTTTTTTTTATACATACAGTCAAGTTGTACATGTATTCATCAAGTGTCGTAAATAACTTAACTACATTGTACAATATAATAATTTAATTTACATACTTCACATAAAGGATTTTTTTATCCTCTTAAAATTGTCTACCATTCTTGTATTTCAGGCAAAAATTAGGTCAAAATGCAAAAAAAAAAATAGAATAGAGATTATTTTGGAACTTATAAAAATGTTGAATTGATGGAGACGGATCAGCATGATTTTACTTTAGGAGAAAACGATTGGGTTCAAAAGATTTATTGGAGGCCTCGTATAACTTTTAATGTACTTACTTGCTAACTGTCTACTTCTTAAAACTACTGGATCTAAATCTTCTGCCTGTGAAAATAATAGGATAATTGAAACTGACAATTTAAGGCACTTTCTTATTTAATTATTCACGTTTTACTGACAACAGATACTTCAGCCCTATGGATGTTATAATCAACCTTCAATTCCATTTTATACACTTGAGTGGAGTGGAATAATGGTGTTTTACACCCCAGTCAAGATTCTTTCACTTATTTCGAGGCAGCCAGTTCTGGGATGGTGGAGGAAACCAGAGTGCCTGGAGAAAACCACCGACCTTCAGCAAGAGAACTGACTGAAAACTGATGGATGAAGATAAATAGCTATAGCTCAGGTGAGCTAAAAATAAAAAACCAATCCACTTACCAAAAATATGAAAAACCCAAGTTCAAATTAACCACACCCATTCTCATCTTATAAAGAATAATTCTTACTTGACTTTTAAAGAAAGTTAAACTTATCTAGAAATTCAAGATATCCATGGTTAACAAAACAGGGTCCAACTGTAGATGAAATAACCCTTTTGTATGGATTTTGTCTGATGCATCATACTTTTATTTCAGACAAATACCAAAGTTTTCTGATGTTGTATTTGATTTCAAACAAATAAACAAACACAGCAACTCAATAACAGAAAGGTTTTTTAGAAACTGTTAATGTTTGTGGTGTCCCAAATTCAATTTTTTTAATTGACAACATAGACCAAGGAATAAAAAACAAAAGTATATATAAACGACAGACCCAATGGAGATAGATAGCAATAGCCGAAAGCTAAAGATGCGCTAAAAAAATTACCTTAAATGGGAACAATAAATAATAAATTTAACACCCCATGAAATGGTATTTCTCATGCAACTGCAAGAATTGGACACCAGAAATAAATAATGAATTCACGGTATTGAATCCTCCGAAGTCATAAAGCAGTTTTATAGTCTTACTTCATCTTCACTTCCACCACCATCTTTTCTATTCTTTTCTTTTCTGTGTTGTTGATCAGGCGCTGATGGCTGACCTTTTTTCTTTTTATTAACAACTTTGGTAAAAAATGCTGAATTTGGATCAAATCCCTGTTAAATAAATATACATTGGGTAATCTGATCTAGAAATTAAACCAACACCAAGTGATATATATTTAAAGTTCAAAAAAATTATAGGTTTAGACTATGTTTCCATAAATTTAAAATTACTAGTAGCCAAATTTCAAAAATTTGTGAAAATATAGTATTTGTTAAAGTATTTTCTCACAAATTTGCAAAAATATATTACTTTTTGAAAAAAATTCTCAGAAATTAGTAGCCAATGGCGATTTTGGCTACCAAGAATGGAAACATAGTTTTAGAATATCTACATGTATATTAAATGACCATCCTATAACAAACATCTTATGAACAGATAAGTGTTCAGTTGACAAAGTTACACCTTTACTTTATCAAATTTTAAGTGTTTTTATTTAAAATAATATATGTGTAGTTTTAATTGTGTACAGTTTAGAAATGTGTAAACATATGTAACCATATGTATAAAAATTTGTAAATTTTACAAAATACAAGTATTCCATTTTGTACTAATTTGATGATATGCAAATTACATGTACATTAAATATTTTCGACTTACTGCTTCATCAGAAGATGAGGAGGAATCTCTGAAAAATAATAAAATAAAATAAAATAAATCATCTTTCTACAAAAACTTTGGAGACAGAAGTAGTGACGATGAGGTGGAATCTTGAAAAAATAAAAAAAATTTAAAAATCTATTGTCTTAAAAAATTCAGAGTCACTTGTGGAAAGGTTCTTTTGCCATATTGAAAACTTTTGCAGGATTGACCAGATAAGGATCTGCAATCGCACCAATAATGAATTAATCAATATTGTTTCTGGTTCATTCTTCTAAGATCATTTTTAAGAACCTTTTCTTTTTCTTATAATTTATTATTATTATTGTTATTAATATAGTTTTATAATATTTCATAAAAAAATTGTATGTTTTTTTTTTTTTTTTTACAATTTACAAGTACATTTTTTTTTCACGTAAAATGAAGACATACAAAAAGACATAAGACATAAAAGAACAATATACAATATAACAAACATATATACACAAATGTAAGTTTCACATGGTTTAAATCTGTTTCTTTATTCTGTCAAACTGTGATACAGACACTATCTGTTTTTAAATTTTTCGTATTTACCATGAATTTTTGATGCAGGTGATGGTGATTATGACATGTATTTATAGTACCAGTATTTATATACACTGGTAGCTTAACTAAGACTTATAATATAGTCAGGTACATTTGGGGCCCCAAACAGGGTAATCACTGGCACTAAAATAAAACTGTGCTAATACAACTGGCATTTTGAAATTGCTAAAATTTCTATGTTCTTATAAAAAGATTTACAGTATATGTAACAGTATATACATATACTGTATATATATATATATATATATATATATATATATATATATATATATATATATATATATACATATACATATTGGTGTGTGTGTGTGGTGTGTGTGTGTGTGTGTGTTTTACATACCGTTTTTCTGATTTTTTGGATTTGGGTTTTTCTATAGTATCCATTTCTCTTCCTTTTGTTTTGGATGGTTTTTTATCTTCCTATTAAATAAAGAAACATTTATTGTTTATTTTATATATAATTTAGAAGAATCTTAGCATTCTCCCGGTGGACAGTTTTTTTCAGATAAACACTTTTGTTCAAACATGCAATGAAAAATAAATTCAAAATAAATTAAGAGTTAAAACATTACTAACTGTAATGTACTATCTGATGATTAAAAGTTTTGTTACTGTGTAAATCATTTTAGACAAAAAACTACAAGGATTAATTGATTCATGAAATGGAGTTTTACTTTCCAGTCAAAAATATTACATTTATATCGAGATGTCATCAGCTATAGGTGAAGTTGCAAAAATTTTTACCTTTGCAGTGCCCTTAGGGTAATGTGCAGGGAGGGTTCTTTAATTACGGCACCTACCACGACATGGGGCATCGGTTTTTAAGGTCTCATCCAAAGGACCCAGTGACTCATTTCTAAATGCGGAGTGCTTGGAGAAAGAAGTTACTATCGATTTTCATGTCATGGTCAGAAACAGTGAAGAAACTAAAAGGATAAAATAATGTTTTTACATGCTACAAACACTTCTCAAACATTTGTGTTTACATTCACATTTTTGGTCATGTTTAATTACAGTTGGTTATTGACTGTAACGTTGGTTGACATCACAACAGCGATTCTTTAGTTATATGGGGCAAAACAAGGTTTTAATATATAAGAACAAGTATGTGTATGAGTGAGTCATATTTTGGTCTGCCTTGTACAAGAGCACAACATTTCAAGGTGCTAGCTCACACAGACAATCACTTCACTCCACTGTCACATTATCCTGACACCAAATCCCCGTCACATTATCCTGGCACCAATTCCTTGTCACATTATCCTGGCACCAAATCCCCGTCACATTATCCTGACACCAAATCCCGTCACATTATCCTGGCACCAATTCCTCGTCACATTATCTTGGCACCAAATCCCCGTCACATTATCCTGGCACCAAATCCCCATCACATTATCCTGGCACCAATTCCTCGTCCCATTATCCTGGCACCAAATCCCCATCACATTATCATGGCACCAATTCCTCTTCACATTATCTTGGCACCAAATCCCCGTCACATTATCTTGGCACCAATTCCTCGTCAAATTATCCTGACACCAAATCCCCGTCACATTATCCTGGCACCAATTCCTCGTCACATTCTCCTGGCACCAATTCCTCGTCACATTATCCTGGCACCAAATCCCCGTCACATTATCCTGACACCAAATCCCCGTCACATTATCCTGGCACCAATTCCTCGTCACATTATCTTGGCACCAAATCCCCGTCACATTATCCTGGCACCAATTCCTCGTCACATTATCCTGGCACCAAATCCCTGTCACAATATCCTGGCACCAATTCCTCGTCACATTATCCTGGCACCAATTCCTCATCACATTATCCTGGCACCAAATCCCCGTCACATTATCCTGGCACCAATTCCTCGTCACATTATCTTGGCACCAATTCCTCGTCACATTATCTTGGCACCAAATCCCCGTCACATTATCCTGGCACCAATTCCTCGTCACATTATCTTGGCACCAAATCCCCATCACATTATCCTGGCACCAATTCCTCGTCACATTATCCTGGCACCAAATCCCCATCACATTATCCTGGCACCAATTCCTCGTCACATTATCCTGGCACCAAATCCCCGTCACATTATCCTGGCACCAATTCCTCCTCACATTATCTTGGCACCAAATCCCCGTCACATTATCCTGGCACCAATTCCTCGTCACATTATCCTGACACCAAATGAACCAGTCAATACTCTGTCCTCTTAATGCCAAGTGTCAGACTAGGAAGCAGTATTTTATATTTCAGTCTTCTATGATCAAGACAGGATAAGAACCCAGACTTACTGTTCTTGAGGCAGATGTTCTACCACTGGGCCACAGTGGCAGTGAATTTGTGTCTTATAAACAAGATCATCTAACAGGTTGTTAAAAACAAATATGTTTAAGAATTCAGATACAATATTCTTCAGTTACAGTAGTACATTTTCAATTTATCATATTATGTTGTCTTTATGTAACAAATTAAAGCATACAGTAACTTCCTGATGAGCAAAGATTGTTATTACCTGTCCAAAATCAATGCAACACCTGGCCAGAAGTCATACAACACCTGTCCAGAAGTCACGCAACACCTGTCCAGAAGTCATGCAACACCTGTCCAGAAGTAATGCCAACACCTGTGAGGAAGTCATACAACACATGTCCAGAAGTAATGCCAACACCTGTCCAGAAGTCATTCACACCTGTCCAGAAAGAAAGCAAACACCTGTCCAGAAGTAATGCCAATGCCTGTCCAGAAGTCATACAACACCCGTCCAGAAGTCATACAACAACTGTCCCGAAGTCATACAACACCCATCCAGAAGTCATACAACACCTGTCCAGAAGTCATACAACACTCGTCCAGAAGTCATACAACACCCATCCAGAAGTCATACAACACCCGTCCAGAAGTCATACAACACCCGTCCAGAAGTCATACAACACCCATCCAGAAGTCATACGACACCCGTCCTGAAGTCATACAACACCCATCCAGAAGTCATACAATACCTGTCCAGAAGTCATACAACACCCATCCAGAAGTCATACAATACCCATCCAGAAGTCATACAACACTCGTCCAGAAGTCATACAACACCCATCCAGAAGTCATACAATACCTGTCCAGAAGTCATTAACACATGTCCAGAAGTCATACAATACCTGTCCAGAAGTCATTTACACATGTCCAGAAGTCATACAATACCTGTCCAGAAGTCATTAACACATGTCCAGAAGTCATACAATACCTGTCCAGAAGTCATTAATACATGTCCAGAAGTCATACAAAACCTGTCCAGAAGTCATTAACACATGTCCAGAAGTCATTAACACATGTCCAGAAGTAATGCCAACACCTTTCCAGAAGACATGCCAACATTGTTAAAACTTGAAGTTCAGTTAATGACAAAAGCTGGTTAATTGTATTTAAATCACAAAGAAAATGCAATTAACTTGGTTTGAATGTGTAAATACAGACCTCTTTAATTTGGTTATCATCTTCATCGTCATCTAAAGCTTTTTCTAATTTTTTTCTTTCTCTGCGTCGCTGTAGGAAAAGTTAACATTCAGTCATTACAAAATCAGATTTAGCAACAGCAGTACAATATAATGAATCAAATTTCATTCATGTCTTGGATAGCTAAAATCAAAAAACATTGATAAAAGTATTAGCTTGAGTGCCTGGAGAAACCACTGACCTTGATCAAATAAACTGGCAAACATTCTAACACTGGAAAAAGGTTCAAATCTAGGCAGTGAGAGGTGCCGTGTTCCTTAAATCCTCATTTTAGATCACTTAGTAACCACGGCATGTCAAAGCTTTTAACAAAATTCATAGTTCTTATAGTGAATGAGAAATTCCAATATCAAATTTGAAAAAGTCTGAAAAGGCTTAATTTTTCAGACATTTTACTTTGTCCTGTATTTTAAAACCATCATACATCTATATGCATCAACAAACATCTTTATGATTAATTGTAAATTTTTTTTTTCTTTTTCTCACAAATTAAATGTGAACCATACCTTTTTCTTGGCACGTCTATGCCCGTTATCAAATTAAATGAAAGCCATACCTTTTTCTTGGCACGTCTATGCCTGTTATCAAATTAAATGTGAGCCATACCTTTTCTTGACATGTCAATACGTGTTATCAAATTAAATGTGAGCCATACCTTTTTCTTGGCATGTCTATGCCCGTTATCAAATTAAATGAAAGCCATACCTTTTTCTTGGCATGTCTATGCATGTTATCAAATTCAATGTGAGCCATACCTTTTTCTTGGCACGCCTTTTTTCAGCTCTTCGTTTTTCTTTTTCTTCTTCTGTTATTAATTCTTCTGCATTTTTATTAATTTCCTGGAAAACCAATTACTATATATTTACACATTTTTTTTCGTTCATTAATTGAAAGTTTAAATTGATGAAGTGACGCCTAATGTACAAAGGTGTCTTGGTGGCCAAGTGATCCAAAGCCATTGGGTCTCCATATGCCTAGAGTTGAATCCCACTCAAGACAGAAAACAAACATGAGGAAGTTTGTCTGGCTGATTCCATGCAGTTTCCTCCACCATTCAGCCTCCTTATGAGTGAAGGAATCTGTATTTGAAGTAAAATATCATTACACCAACATAAATACTAGAACAAGATAAAAGCCTCAAACAAAAAGTAAAAATTCCTGGCAAATACCGACTTGTGCAATGAAGTGATGGTGAAAAAGGGCAGGCCTATACAGACAGAAAAAAAACTGTAGCAAATTTAATATAAAGATAAGAGGCCCATGGGCTTTAACGCTCACCCGAAGGTATGTCCAATATTGTTTGCAAAGTGAAATAGACAAAATATTAGGTACAGAAACTTTAAAAGTTTCCTCAAGTTAAGAACTCCCACAAACCTTAATCAGAAATATATCCACTCACATTTCATTTATAAGAAGCTCATATAATATGCATGACGTAACTGTAGTGCAATGAATAATTTCTAAATCATTAATCAATTTCAGTATACTCATGCAGCTATGTCCTTGACCTTTAAACATATATGACCTCGAACCATATATGATTGTCATGTCAATACCTACAATATTCTAATATACATGCCTATGCATGAAATTAATAGCTTTCAAGATAATTAATAATTTAAGTATTCCTATGTTGATATGACCTTGACCTTTGAACATATAACCTTGAACCATATATCAAAATGATCGTTGTCACAATGCCTACAATATTCTAATATACATGCCTATGCAAAAAGTTATTTTTAATGATAATTAGCAATTTGTCTATTTTTGCAGCTGTGACCTTGACCTTTCAACATATAACCTTGAACCGTATATCAAAATGATTGTTGTCACAATGCCTACAATATTCTAATATACATGCCTATATAAAAGTCAATAGTTTTCAAGATATAGTGACATATATATAATTTTTAGTAATTTCCCTACTCAGTGCCTTACAATTTCCCCATTTTGAACCTCATGGCTACCATTTGTGCAAATCTGAAAATAGATTAACTAAGGATGCTATAAATGAAATAACTAAGGTATATCTTTTGTAGATTCAGAGGAGAAGATTTTTAAAGTTTTTCACTATTTTCCCCCTTATGGAGCCCAAAGGGGACATAACTCCCTTCATTTGTGCAAATCTGAAAGGGCTTCACTGAGGCATGATGGTTACCAAGTTTCATTAAATTTGGCCCAGTGGTTTTGGAGGAGAAGATTAAAATTAAAAAGTTTATGCACGACAGACGACGAAACAATGCACAACAGACGAAGATGGATAGCAATAGGTCATCTGAGCTTTCAGCTCAGGTGAGCTAAAAATCTTGAAGTCTCTGGGAAATTTTACTGAAAACTTTGAACACTAAAGTCAACATCGGAGTTCATATCCTGGTATGGCTTAGGCCCCATTATACAGGCTAAAAACAGGAGCAGTTTCTTGAGACGACTTCCATAACCACAATATTGACTAAGGGGCCAAATCTGAGTCATGATCTTGAAACTTTAACCTCGACCTACACATTTAAACTTTGTTCATGTAACAATATCACATGTTCATACCAAGTTTGATTTCTAAAACATCCACAGATGTGAAAGTTATTGAGGTGAGATGGTATTAGAACTGAATAAGGAGGACTAGCACAGAACAGGGTTGATTTCTATATTCCCCTTAAATGTCCTTCACAGGGGACAAAATGATGTAAATCTCACATACCTCTTCTGTTAAATATATATTGGTTCTTCCACCAGCTGAAATAAACAAATGAAAATTTCACCATCTCAACATTAAATATGGACAGTTATAATATCAATATTTATAATTTTAAAAATTTAAATTAGTTATACAATGTCATAAATAGAGAAAGATAAGGTTATTACATGATACAACAATAGTATGACATCAGTAACCATGGAAACCATTGTGACATCACGATACAACAATAGTATGACATCAGTAACCATGGAGACCGTGTAGCACACACAAATTATGAAAACGTTTTAGCAGTAACAATTGTTCTTAATCTGTTTTTACACTTTCTTTCATATGCCTGATCATAAATCCAAGCTTCTTGCTATTTGATTTGACTCATACCTGCTCTTGCTCTTTTTAAATCTTTATTTAATTTGAATTTATCAGGAAATAGATTTGAATATCTGACATCGTCTTCTAAGTCGTCTTCGTCATCTTCGTCTGAGGAATCACAGCCTGAACCATTAAATGAATCTACAAAATAAACATAAACATTACTGCTGATATGTTTATAATTTTATATATAAATGAAACAGCATTTTGCCCTTTTTTTCTAGGAACAATGTGGAGTAAATGTGTTTTACACCCCAGTCATGATTATTTTACTTATATCAAAGCCGTTAGTTCTAAAATGGTCTAGTAAACCAGTGTGCCCAGAAAAATACCACTCACCTTTGGCAAGCAAAATACCAAATTTTCTTACACTAGGATCTGCCTTATTGGAATCTAAACCTAGACAGCGAGAGGCACTGTGGTATGTTTTTTGAACCACTAAGCCACTGAGGGCCTCTTTTTTCCAGAAAAAAAATGAAGTAATGTTCATTCAAGAAATGTCATTAATGGGGTCATCTTGACCAAGGCCTCAAAACTGTAAAAAAGTTGGTCAACAAAATACCGAGGCATTTTTAATTTGTAAAAATCAGTACCATATTAAGTTAAAGAAAAACATAAACGAGGGAGTAGCAAAATTATTTTTTCAAAAAAATTAGTTACTGTTAGCCAATAGATTGTACCATGTTGGGACAATATTATTTTGTGACCAAAGGACAAAGGGACCCTTCTAGACTGAACACTGATAGAGGTGTTTTATGCTCAAGTCAAGGTTTTTTCACTTCTGCTGAGTAGGTCAGATCAGATATCAGAGAAAACTGGAGCATCCAATGACAAGAGGCCCAATAGGGCCTGAATCGCTCACCTGTAATACCCTACTTTTGTTCTTTGCTTTTTCTTTTTAAATATATCCAATCAGTAAAATGTAAACAAACTCACTAGCAATATCCTTATTTTCTATTATTTCAAGCACTATTTATTATAAATTTCCTTTCAATTGGCCATGTACTTTCAGAAGATTTCGGCTAAAAATAAACCTTATTTGCATATTACGTAATTATTGCACAAACAAAAAATCGTACAGAAAAACCTGTTATATATGTTTTATCCCCCAACATCTATTTTCTATTTTCAAATTTAAATAAAATCGGGACAAAAATAAACCCATAATGGCCATTTTTCGATTTTTGCTATTTATAGTAACGGCAACCATCTTGGATTTCCGACAAACATGTCGGATATAATTTTTTATCTATACCACCCAAGGACCTTCCACACTCAATATCCTTTCAATTGGCCATGTACTTTCAGAGAAGAAGATTTTCAAAGATTTCGGCTAAAAATAAACCTTATTTGCACATGACGTAATTATTGTACAAACAAAAAAGCGTATGGAAAAACCCGTTACATATGTTTTATCCCCCGACATCTATTTTCTATGATTAAAATTTAAACAAAATCGGAACATAAATAAACCCATAATGGCCATTTTTCGATTTTTGCTATTTATAGTAATGGCAGCCATCTTGGATTTCCGACAGACATGTCGGATATAATTTTGAATCTATACTACACAAGGACCTTCCACACTCGATATCATTTAATTGGCCATGTACTTTCAGAGAAGAAGATTTTCAAAGATTTCGGCTCACTCGGTAAGTGGGAGGTCGTGGGTTCGAACCCCGGCCGGGTCTGACCCAAGACTTGAAAGTGGGTAGTGACTGTTCTTTCGCCAAGCACTCAGCATTACGAAATGAAAGTCACTGTTCTTTCGGATGGGAACTTAAAATAAATGAGGTCCCATGTCACGGCGTGGCACGATAAAGAACCCTGCTGTATAATGCCATCAGCAAACGCACAGGCAAAATTTCTGCACTTTCGCCTATAGCTGGCGACGTCTCGATATAAGTGAAATATTCTTGACTGGGACGTTAAACACCATTACTCACTCACTCACTCACTCACTCAAAGATTTCGGCTAAAAATAAACCTTATTTTCATATTATGTAATTATTGCACAAACGAAAAATCATACGGAAAAACCTGTTATATATGTTTTATCCCCCGAAATCTATTTTCTATGTTTCAAATTTCAACAAAATCCGTACATAAATAAACCCATAATGGCCATTTTTTCGATTTTTGCTATTTATAGTAACGTCAGGCATCTTGGATTTCTGACAGACATGTCGGATACAATTTTGAATCTATTACACACAAGGACCTTCCACACTCAAAATCCTTTCAATTGGCCATGTACTTTCAGAGAAGAAGATTTTCAAAGATTTCGGCTAAAAATGAACCTTATTTGCATATTACTTAATTATTGCACAAACAAAAAATCATATGGAAAAACCCGTTACATATGTTTTATCCCCCGACATCTATTTTCTATGATTAAAATTTAAACAAAATCGGGACATAAATAAACCCATAATGGCCATTTTTTTATTTTTGCTATTTATAGTAATGGCAGCCATCTTGGATTTCTGACAGACATATCGGATACAATTTTGAATCTATTCCACACAAGGACCTTCCACACTCGATATCATTTTAATTGGCCATGTACTTTCAGAGAAGAAGATTTTCAAAGCTAAAAATAGACCTTATTTGCATATTATGTAATTATTGCAAAAACTAAAAATCGCACAGCGAAACCCGTTATATATGTTTTATCCCCCGACATCTATTTTCTATGATTAAAATTTAAACAAAATCGGGACATAAATAAACCCATAATGGCCATTTTTTTATTTTTGCTATTTATAGTAATGGCAGCCATCTTGGATTTCTGACAGACATATCGGATACAATTTTGAATCTATTCCACACAAGGACCTTCCACACTCGATATCATTTTAATTGGCCATGTACTTTCAGAGAAGAAGATTTTCAAAGCTAAAAATAGACCTTATTTGCATATTATGTAATTATTGCAAAAACTAAAAATCGCACAGCGAAACCCGTTATATATGTTTAATCCCCCAACATCTATTTTCTATGTTTCAAATTTCAACAAAATCGGTACATAAATAAACCTGTAATGGCCATTTATAGGTTTTTGCTATTTATAGTAATGGCAGCCATCTTGGATTTAGGACGGACATGTCGGATACAATTTTTAATCTATAGCAACTAAGGACCTTTCATACCAAATTTCATTTGAATTGGCCTATTGGTTTCAGAGAAGAAGATTAAAGTTTACGAACACACGCACGCACGCTTTACCATTCCATAAGCTCACCCTGGCTTTGCCAGGTGAGATAAAAATCACTGACTGTTGGCAAACTGACAAAATTTATCACATTAAGATCTGCCCCTGAAGGGATTCTTAAGGGCATGCTTTAGACCCCTTAACATCCTAGGTCTAGCCACTTAACAAGATCAATGGCATATAAAATATTAACTTTATTTAATAATCCTTGACATCAAAAACATACATATTAATAAATTTCTGTTTACTACTTAATAATAATTACAAACTTACGGATACATGTATCCCCCCCAAAAAAAAAAATTTACACAGTATGTCAGCTATTTACTTACTAAAACTTTTAGCCAGAAATACTTCTTTAAATAGACCCAGCATCTGTTCCTGTAAAATAAAAACAATAAAAATGAATAATCAAATAAAAATGATTCTTAGAATGAATTCTGCTGGTTTTCTTACCTTGCTTTAAACAGACATAAATACTGAACCTTTAAAGTTGGTTTGTTTGTTGGTTGTAATGATGTTTAATGTTGCATCAGCGATTTTTCAGCCATGCTCAACAAGAGCAAGGTTATTTATCTTCATGAATTAATCTAAGAACAAGTTCATATATACCTGATATGTAGGAGTGTGTTCAATTGCTAACTAGTACACACTCAAGAGCAACTTTTAATATGGTGCTTACTCACAGAATCAGTATCCCACAGACAAGCATATTAGTCCCCCTAGTCCATTATCTTGGTACCGGGTGAACCAGTTGATACTCTGTCCTCTTAATGTCAAGTTCCAGCCGAGGAAGCAATATATTCAAATTTTTAAGTCTTGTATTGTAACAGGAGGGAGGAAACACCCAAAAAAAACACATCCTCACTGAGTGCCCCAGCTGAGGATCGAACCCAGCCCTTCTGGGTCATAAGCAAGTGCTCTACCACAAGACTAAAAGATCCGGACCAGATAGTCTGGTAGTAAATCACTCTATTAAACCTACTATATACACAATCACCACGACTAGCTCAGTTCCGCTACAGTATGACCTAGTCTGGGTTCAAACCAATAAACTTAACTTACTGGATACACAGTCTATTGTAAGTGTTATCACTTGTATTGACCGGATTTTAATTTTATGTTTCTTAAATTCTTGACATTTTTTTATGGATTGCACTTTAAAATATATCTTTCTTATTAATACTAATTAAAATGTTTCAAAGCTGGAAAATGGTAACGTATTTGCACCTTAACTAAAATACTGACTATGTACAATTCAAAAACTTGAAGAATTTAATGACAAACTGAATTAAACTTCGACTCTATATTCCTCCACTCTTCGTTCAATTTAGATTTAAATGCATTCAATGTGTCTGACTCTACAGCATCATTAGATAGCGAATTCCAGTCGTTTATGATCCTATGAGTCCTACAGTCCAACCTGCAGTAGTCCTTTATAATTTTTTTTTTTGTTACCCCTAGTGATTTTCTGGACATCCATTTTAAAGAATTTATGTATGGGCAGTTTGTCAATCTGATGTATTATTCTATAAGTCTGGATCATGTCAGTTCTTTTGCGCCTGTATTGCAGCATTGGGAGTCCCAGAATTAGGAGTCTTTGGTTATATGGAAGATGTTTCAATCTGGTAACTAGGCGAGTCGCTCTTTTCTGCACAGTTTTCTATAGTGATGATATCTTTTTATGTATAGAATTCCATATAGCACTTGCATATTCTAGGTGGGGTCTTATAAGGGATTTATACAGTGGTAAAAACATATCAATGTCCATGTACTCAAATGATCTTTTAATAATTCCAATAGTTCTATTCGCTTTGTTTACGCAGGATGCTACATGTTTAGTAAACTTCATTGTTTCATCCATAATAACACCCAGGTCCCTTTCTTGGGTAGTTGTTTTGATATAGCCACTCCCCCTGCAGTTTGTAGGAGTATAATCATGTTTGATAGGTTGCTGTGACCTAGATGTAAAACACTACATTTATCTTGATTGAATTCTAGCTGCCATTTCCGAGACCAGGTCTTCAAACTTCATTGATGTCCTTCTGTATTAAATCCACATGGTTTCGATCATTAGCTGGTCCATATAACTTAGTATCATCAGCAAATAGTTTAACGCCTGAATTCATATGATTAGGCATGTCATTAATATAGATCAAGAATAATGTTGGTCCAAGTACACTACCTTGGGGGACACCACTTTTCACTGTTGTCCATCCAGAAAAATTTCCATTGACTGATACTCTTTGCATTCTATTGTTCAAATATTCCCCTATCCATTTCAATATATTTCCATCTATACCATATTCTGCAATTTAAATAAAAGGCATTTGTGTGGGACTTTATCGAATGCCTTTTTAAAATCGAAATATATTATATCTATACTATTACCCTGGTCTAACATAGCTGTTGTATCTTCTATTACTTCCAAAAGTTGGGTAATCAGTTGATTTTCCTTTCCTAAATCCATGCTGGTGGTCGGATAATATATTATTTGTATTTAAATATATCATAATTTTGTCCTTTATGATAGACTCCAATATTTTAACCACCACAGATGTTAAACTTATTGGGCGATAATTTTCTGTTTTCGTCTTATTTCCTTTCTTGAAAATTGGTGTAACATTGGCATTTTTCCAATCTGGTGGTAATAACCCTTCTTGGATTGATTTATTGAAAATTATATTTAATGCCTCACAGATCTCATCACGGAGTTCATACAATACTCTAGGATGCATATTATCAGGCCCTGGTGTTTTACTTACATCAAGATTTCACAACTGTGAATAAACTTCCTCAAATGACACATCTAGTTCTCCAATACTACTGTTATTGCACTCGATTTCTAATGGTGGTATAAGACCAGCATTTTCCTCTGTGAAAACACTAGCAAAAAACTGGTTTAGCAATTCTGCCTTATCTTTATCATCTGTAATAGTATCCCATTATCTGTTGTCAGGTTACCTATGCCAGTGGAAATCTTGGATTTTGATCGAATGTATTTCCAAAATCCTTTATTGTTTCTTTTCAAGTCTTGCACTATCTTCTTTTCAAAATTATAAACTGATTTTCTTAATTCCAAAGTAGCTCTATTTCTTGCTTCTTGATATTTTTTTAAATTGTCATTGGTTTTGGAGAATATATATTTTTTCCAGCAAGATCGTTTTTTATGAATAAATCCGAATGCCTCCCGTGATATACTAGGTTTCTTTGCTTTCGATTTGGAGTTGTTTTTGCACACTGGTATATACTTCTTCACTCTATTGTTAATTATATCGGCAAATACAGTCCAAGCTTCTATTGCATTTTTTTCACCTAATATATCACTCCAGTTGATTCCTGAAAGACTCTCCCTCATAGATTCATATTTACCTTTGTAGAAATTGTGTTTCTCTGTTGCTGTCTCCTGTGGATTGGAATATAACACCATGTCGAAGATGATTGATATGTGGTCACTTTTTCCTAACAGGTTATCGTTGGTTATATTAATAATCATGTCCTCTTCGCTGGTGAATACTAGGTCGAGTAATGATGGATTTGATTAATTCTAAACCTTGTCGGCCAGGATATGTGCTGAGTAAAGTTAACATCTCTTATACACTCCAAGAATTGGTAAGATCTACTCATTTCCCCGCTATTCGTACTCATATCAGACCAATCTATTTCCCTCATATTGAAGTCTCCTGCTATTAGTATATAAGATCCTTGTTTTGATACTTTGTTAAATAATTTGACCAAGTTTTTATCATTCGCTGTGGAACTAGATGGGCTTCTATAGACACACCTAATAATTAGTCGGTCATTTCCACATAAATTTATTTCACACCATATACTTTCTTTAAAACTGTATTGGTCCATATCTTCTAACCTATTTGCTCTATATATACTTTTAATATAAATAACTACACCTCTTCCTTCATCAACTGTATTTATAAATTCATCGTATTCTGGTATTTGCAGTTCGCAAGGGTCAACTTTACTCAATACATTTTTTTGGCAGCACCTCAGTTATCATTATTATTGCAGGGTCATACTTTGTTATCATACATGAAAGTTCATCACTTTTATTTAAAATACTGTCGGCATTACTATAGAATACCTTAAACATTTTTTATCTACATTTAAAAAACAGTTTGCGTTATTCGCATAGCTGTAATTAAAACCCGTTTCCTTTTATTATGATCCCTTATATCAGAGAGTAGACTATGACTCTGGTTGTGTTCTTCATCATCTTCCTGTGAACAAAAACTTAGTTGTGATAGGGTTTCTTCCGAGTTTTCAAAATTTTTAGCACAGGCTCCCTGGGGAGTGGCTAATAAATTTGTTGCAACCGAGTTAAATTTTGAGGTTCCTTGTTTTTTACTAACTCTAGCATTAATACTTTTACCTATCATCATGACTTTTTTACGTTTCCCAGAGCCTGAGATTCCTCAGTCGTACAGGAGTTCTTGGTGTACTTTGATTGACTAACTTGTATTTGTTATCTTTGAAAGTTTAGTTTTGGACCTTACTGGTGGGATTCACATCCTGTCCTTTGATGTATTTATCGGATCTGGTGTCCTGTATAATCCTTCCTTGTCTTATGATAAGTCTCTCACCATTGCTTCTTCTTCTAGTTAACTCTTATCTTAACTTTTTATTTTCCATGCGTTCTTCTACAGTCAGATCTTTGGACACGATGATATTCCTACACTCTTCCTGATCTGTCTGGCTAATTTTTTTCACAGTTTTCAAGGATTGTTCTCCTATCCTTTTTAGTATCAAATACCAGTTTCATTGGGCGACTCTTAGATCCTGGGTTACCAATTCTGATGATTTGTTTCAATTTGGGAGCTTGTACACCCATTGTATGACATAATTTATTGAAAATATTAAGATCATCTTGTACTTTACTTTCTGCTGTGCGACTACTGCTTTCGGGCACGTTAAACATCATTAAATTCATTTCTTTTCGTTTTCTGTCTTCATGTTCCTTTATTCTTCTATCAATGTTACTAGTTAAATCTTGATTTATTTCGTCCATGGCACTCAACTTAATTTCTTCAATTTTATCAGAGAGATTAGACTCTATATCTGTTACTCGTGTTTCTAAATTTTCAAATCTCTTCTCGATATTAGAGTGGATTTGATCAAGAGTTCTTTCCATTTTTGAAAATTTTGGGAGGTTGTATTTACAGTAACTACATGTCCACATAAAAGTATCTAATACACCGCTATTGAGCATGTTGTGTACTTCTTTACTCACATTACTACATTTTAAACAAAACCAATGTTCGCATATTGCACATAAGATGAGGTCTTGTTTGTCACCAATGGGAAGATCACATTTTGGACAGTTAGTAGTTTCCTTACTCTCCCTTCTCGGACGTTTTTCTGCGGGTTTTGCTATATCTATATTTGTACTCATTTTTTTTTAAGTAGTCCTATATGTGGAGCTGCCTGAAGTGTATAAGATAAGATCTGTATTTACAGAGAAGGCAAAACTGTAATCCTATCCACTAGGTAGTACTGGATATATGTAATAATACTTTATATCTGTCTATAGATGGGTAGGGAGGCAAAACTGTATTGCCATCCTCTGGTTTTACTTAATAATTTAGTCATAAGTGGATGGTAAAGGCCAAGGCTATGTATAACCTATTTTCCTAGGTAGTACCGAGTGGACACAATATAAATCTATATCTATCTATAGGGGAGGCAAAACTGTATTGCCATCCTCTGGTTTCAGTTTATAATTTAATTGTTCTCAATGCAATCTTCTTGTACGTGAGTATATATCATTAATATAAAACAATAAATACATCGGGATAGTAGGCTACGTAAACCTATTTTACATAGGTGGGCACAAGGTTACTCTGAATCTATCTATAGGGGAGGCAAAACTGTATTGCCATCCTCTGGTTTCAATTTACAATTTAAATATTCAATATAAATATTCAATATTCACTCTTCTTGCACATAGGGCGAGTATATATCATTCATATAAAAAAAAACTATAAATACACCAGGGGATAGAAGGCAAAACTGTATTGCCATCCTAGTTAATAGGGATATTCTTGGCTATGAATTCACTGATTAAGAAATCTGAGGTACCGATTGGTGCTAAACACACTGCTTGACGTCAGTATCAATAACAATCTCTTATTGTTAGTTTATTGATCCTGGCTGCCAAGACTCTTGATAAAAATTGATTAGGATGAATTCCGTCTATGTACATAGATGTATTTAAGGATATCCTTAATTGTTTTCCCCGGTTCCCCTTTTTTTTCTGTACGTCACAACTAAAGCCAGGTGAAGGGGATGGGTTTATGTACAGTCAAACCTGTCTATAAAGGCCACCCATGAGAATCAATTAAAGTGGCCTTTATGGACAGGTGGCCTTTATATACGAGTTCAAATAATATGAATAAAGAGCAATTGGGATAGAATTTTATTGGCCTTTATAAGCAGGTGGCCCTTATTGAGAGGTGGCCTTTAAGGCAGGTTCGACTGTATCTGATGACTCTATTTACAAATTTCACGTGTTCAAAAAGTAGCTTATCTTGTTGCCTGTATATAAATAGATCCTCTGTCGAAACAGTAAATTTAGTTTGCGAGTTCCATTTTTCCACAGAATAAGGTGGAATTTCCAGTATGGTTAGATTAATCCTTCTGTAATCTGATACTAGTTTATATAGTCTCTCCAATTTTATTTAAATAGCAATTAAGCATTCCTCTAAATTATTATAGCTAAGTTTAATTTCCCCACTTTGTGATTTCTTTGTCAGGTCACATGTCCCGGCCCAAATGTAAACATTAACTCTGACTGTTAACTTGATTCTCCTAGTGTTCAAAAGATTACGCAGAACACTATGACAATCATCCAGATCACGACCACCTTTGTAATAGACTTCAGCGAGAGCTCCATTCTCGGGATTACTAATGTTTAGATAATGTCTAACGTATCTGCCCTTACTATCGCTTATTACAATTGCTCTCAGAGTTTGACCTCGATTTGGTAAACGGTCCAATTCGGTATCAATTACCCTTTGTAACTGTGTATGCGACATATATACAACAAGGGATTGTTAAAAAATAACATTTGATATAAATGAGAATGAAGTTTGTATAATTATTTGGGACTCTATGGTAAATTACGGGAAAATATCTCGATGAAATTCAGTATGGCTGCCATCCATCTTCCACATGGTTCGTACGAAAATAAGAAAATTTGTGCCGTGGGCAATTTTATCGATAAGAAAAGACTGGAAAAAGCACAACCCAGCAAAAAATAGCAGTAAACAACTAAAAATGACTAAATTTCAAATATGATAACACCATATTAGACCCATATTTTCTTGTCTGTTTCTTCTGCTTTGAATTTGGCATCCATTTTCCACGCATGCGCAATCCCTCATCAACTTCTCTAAAACAATGTGGTGTTGACTTACATGTATATTACAATATGGTGTCTGCAGTATTGTCACACCCCCAATATTGACCTATATTGTTTTTTGACCCGATTTAAATGGCATATATTAACAGTAACAGCATTCCCCAATTTAACTTCCCACTAATTAAAATTAAGAACAGCAAAATATCCCAAAATTTGTGAATTATATTTGAATCATTTTCAAAGCTTTTTTAATTTTTCTTTTTTTTTTCAATTTTTAATTTATTTTTTTTATTTCACAAATTTGTTAAAATAGGTTTTAAAATAAGAAATTAGAAGCCATTTGTGGCTTTCAGAAATAGAAACATAGTCCAAAATACATGCTAAATACACATGATGAGACGTATCTCAAAAATTGACTAATTATGGTAATCAATTATTAATCAAAGCACCGGAGGTGCCGTACGAACAGAGAGCATGGAAACGCAAGAGGCTTTGAAAGTGATTGTAGGTAGTATTACAATCTGCCTTATCCCATTCCATTCCTATGCGAGCAAGGTTGTAAAACACCATATGGAAGGGAAGTAAGAATTCATGACTGGAAAAGTGTCCATTATATTTTTTGTATTAGTGTTGGCAAATTACCACATTCAGAAGAGTCTGTGCTGAAGCAAGGTCCTTTCACATTCCAAGCATTTCTCCAAGAAAAGACAAAAACGTTCATACATAACATTTTTAATTAATTACACAAACAGAAAGATGTTTTTATGGTGTCATCAATCGTTATATTTCTCAATAACGACAAAACGGTTCCGGGACATTTTGGCCCATAAAAAAACGGACCATGACAATATCGGCCTACAACAAAATTGGCCCATGAAATAAATGCCTTTATCAAAGATTGCTACTCATTTCGTTTATTTGCATTGTTGTGCATAAACATGTGTTAGTATTATTATGCTTTGAAACATGTAAATTTCAGTAAGTTTATTCAAAGCAATACAAGAATTAATTCAAATTATCATTTCTAATCAAGTCTACCACTAATCTATTAAAACTCAAATAATGGATTATATATATGTCTCATTTTTTTTAAATGAATAATTTAAAGACAGGAAGGTGTACCTATACTTTGTTTTAATCTTAAAAATTTTTAAAAAATAGATAATCTTAATTATAATCTTTATTTAATATTTGTATTGTTATGATGCTTTAATTACATGTAGTGTGTAAAGAAAAATAACCATAAGAATGAATTGAAAAGAAAGATCCTTTTCTTGTAAATATAATTTGTCTTTAAAAATCCTGATACTTTAGTGTTTTTACATAATTGTAGATTCATACAAGTTACATTCAAACTGTCTTTCTTCTACGCTATCTGCACGAACTAGTTTAGATCGATCAGAATCGACGAGTCTTACAGTCATGAGTAGCTCTGACTAAAACATTTGTGAACGGAGTGTGTGCATCATTTATAGGTTGATCTAATATGAAATAAAAAATAATAATTTCTTTTAAAAATAAAATTAAAACCAAGGCATAAGTCATGACAAAGTTGTCCAAATTTAGGTGTATTAAATATTTTGAATATATTTTATTATGGGCCGATATTGTCATAGGCCGATATTGTTAAAGGCCGAAATGTCCCGTAGCACGACAAAACAACTACAAATGATGGTTGCAAAAAACTGTTTATGCCGCGAATCAAGGACCATCGCGAATTTAGGACCGACGACGATATACAAAATACACGCCACCTACCGAGGATTTACCCTAAAGCTTTCCATGTAAACTTCTAGAGTACATCTTGCACAATCGACAGGAACTCGTGAAATCTCTCAGCAATAGCTTTTTCCGGTCGATTTCACAATGCTGCTCTCAAAATCGTGTATATCATTTTTACGCTACGTCGACAAAATTAAAATGTAAACATGTCTACATCAGATATAGGTCAAATTTTGTTGGGGCTTCGAGGACGGGATGGGAAGGGAAACGAATGAAAACAAATACATTCCTATAAACATGACATTTGCTATTGTGCATGTAAGACATGATTTCTTTACAGCACTTTCCGCAACCTATACTTTTACTTACACGCTCAAACTTCGGGTAATGTTAAAAAAATATTGCTTTATTTACTGTGGTTCACTCTTCTCGCCAAAACGCATGCTACCAAGAAATGACACGTCATATAATTCATCCAATCAAAAGAGACCGTTTAAATTATGGGATATCCGCGAAAATGTTGCGAAAATAGGTCTTTGTTTACATAAACTGTTCATGTATTCTTCCGCTGCGCCGCATTGTATCCTTTCCACCAAAAGTTTCTCCACAGAATCCATGTATAAAATTTATTTTCAATACCACATACATTCATCATTGTGCGGTTACCCTCAGCACGTACTTATCACCCGCAAACTACTGTACTATATTCCACATATATTGCCCAAGGATTTGACATAGCGGTCACATAGCCCGTCCGATTTAAAAAAAAATTGAATTTCTTCACTGACATTAGGAAAAATGTTTCGTTTAACATTTCCCTGTTTTGGGTTTACTTGCCCCCATCTATGAACATCTCTGTCACCCTGTATCCCTATCCCATTGTAAAGATATCTACGATTTCCTTGCCAAATGCTTGCGATGTATGTGACAATACATCACAGAGATTCCTCTCTGTTCGTAAAAATTATCCTTTTTATCCATCATAAATGAAAAAGATTAAATGTTGATAACATTCATCAATCAACACACCCTACACACACACACACACACACACACACACACACACGTGCGACTTATCTTCTCACCAAAGTAAGGCTAATAAAATCACTGTCATCTTCATCATCATCATCAAAAGATAATCTTTTGTAAGCTCTGCTGATCTGTTGGAACTTCTGTAATGAGATAATTATTTAATGTAATGTGGTACATTCAGGTCATAAGAAAAGTCTAATTCTTTTCTGGATCATTTGTTCTAAAATAATGGGATGGTTGGGAGCCCTTCATTAGTTATAGATCCAAACCACTCGAAAAAATTACGGAATTTATAGAATCATTGGCCATAATATGGGTTTGTTTTACCTGTGTTTTTGACTGCTTTATCATTCACTTGTAATGTTCTTGGTTGTGTTGGCTGTTGCAAAATCTTTGTTTTTAATGAATATCATGGTGGAGAATTTTTCCTGCCAGTGGATGATTTTACTGTCCACTGCAGCAGAATTTTTTTCTAATATATTTCCTATTTATATGTGATTCCTATTTATATGTAATAGTCAAATATTGGACAGGTTAGACCATGTTAAGAAAGAAATCCTATCTAATAAGCAACTTTAAATAATGTGACAGATGAAAATTTAAGTATCCAATGCTTAAAGTACTGTACAAGTGATGCTACTTGCAGGAAATCTATCTCAACCACACATCTGTTCTTACTTTTATAGACTCTGCTGAACTGTCATGTTTATCAGGATGCCATTTTAGTGCAAGTCGTTTGTAAGCTGTTCTAATGGAATCAAAATCTGTCCCTAAAAATAAATAAATAAATGCATAAAATAATAATAATAATAATAATAATAATGTTCAGTCACCTCTTAAAGATTTAAGAACATTTTCCAGGGCTGCAACACTCTATCTTTTTCATGACAAAAGTTAAAAATTGTAACAAAATTCTTTTAAATTATAAGCAAATCAATACCCAATCTATATGTTTTTTCCTAAGCCTAAATTGGGCCAGCCCAAAGGTTCCAGTCTTGCAACTTATTTAAGTGGACACATGGCATTTTGCAAATTTTTCTATATGCACTTACAGGGAAAAATAGACTGATTAAATTTGAGCAAAAGAGTAGGACATAAATGGATGAATGTAATAATGTAACATTATAGCTCCAACTGAAACATTTTGAAAATTACAATTGGAAAACCCCAAGCATTCTACCCTAAATAGAGGAAGTTCTCTTGATAAGGATTTAATGTTTACATTTAAAATGGAAAAAAAAAACATGAAAGTGAACCCGAACAGGGAACTGGGTATTTGATATTTAGTGTAATTTTAAAAGACCGGAAGTAATATTCAACAGCATGAATCGTTATGGTATGGTCTTGTTGCATAAAACCAAGGGGTTGGCCGGCATCGTAGCCTTGCATACAGAAACGCAACACGTCTGACTCTAGTTAGCTTTAATTAGACTCCGACCAAGACAGGATGCATGACGTAGTACATAGATAACATTGTATATTACGTAGTACACAGAGATCATGGTGTGTGATGTAGCACACATATAATATGTTATACACAGATATATTGTAAACATATATAGAGTATAACTATATACTGTAACATCCCTTTCTGTCTTTTTTAAAGCTGCGAGTTCATCATATATAAAAGTTCTTGTAATCCTGACTTTAAAATATAAAAGACATAATAAAATTAAAGTCTATGAATCACTGAATAACCCGAAATTAAGTCATAATTATAAGTGTGCCCTGCAACCTATACAAAATGAAATTACAGTAATAAACTTAAAATAAAGATTCTAAACTTTATATTTCTTTTCCTCTCTTTCTGACAATAATCTCTCACACTTGTTGACATTAAGTGACATAATCATTTAGTTTACTTGGTCGTTTAACTTTGTGTCCAGATCTTGTTTTCACCTGTGACTTGACAGTGTGTTTGTGGTCAGGTGGTTCATGTTTGGGCTCGGTGGTAGACTGGGGCGGTTCAGCGTTAGAAGCAGACTCAAGTACAGGTTCCGGTCGTACTTCGATCTGTTCCGGTGTATGTTTAAGATGCCTACGATTATGGCGAATCATGTTACCGTTTTCTTTTAATATATTGTAAGATTGGCTCGACTTGCGATCAATAACTACCCCTTTTTCCCATTCTTTAGAGTTTTCGGGCTAAATACGAACTACTGAACCCTTTTGGAGTGATTCCATCTCACGAGCATTGCGAACATAATAGTATCTCTGACGTGATTTACTATTCTGTAACGCTTCAAAGACGTTATTAGGTACATTCGGTTTCAGAAGAGATGCTTTAACTGGGAGAAGCGTTCTCGTTTGTCGGTTGAAAAGCTGTTTAGCCGGACTATAATTTGTCGATTGTAGCGGTGTATTGCGTAGGTTAAGCAATGCAAGATAGATATCAGTATCATCACGTTTGCATTTACGCAAGAGTCGCTTTGCTGTTTTAACAGCACTTTCGGCTTTGCCGTTGCTTTGGGGATATCTTGGGCTTGATGTACGATGATCAAAATCCCATTCTTTGCAGAAGCATTTAAATCTTTCCGACGTAAATTGTGGACCGTTATCGGATATTAGAATGTTCGGTATACCGTGGCGTGCGAAGTGATGTTTAAGCTTGTTTATGACCGTTTTTGACTGCGTATTCTCGAGCTTGTCGATTTCAAAGAAATTGCTAAAATAATCAACCGTGACTAGATATTCATTATCATTGAATGTAAAAATGTCGGTTGCAACGTTGCTCCATGGGAGGGTTGGGGTTTCGCTAGGCATGAAAGTTTCTTTCTGTTGCGACGTTTCAAAGGTTCGACAGACTTCGCAGTTGCCTATAAAGTCTTTAATTTGTGCTGACATTCCCGGCCAATATAATGACTCACGTGCTCGTTTAAGACAACCTTCGATACCAATGTGTGTATGTAATTGCTCTAATACTTTCCGACGCATTTCCTTAGGAATGACACACCGTTCTCCTCGAAATACTATGTCGTTTTGAACTGATAATTCATCTCGGACAGAGCGGTATGGCATAACTTCTATAGGAGTATACGACTCATCCCAACCGTTTGTTATAACCGAAATAAGCTTCTGTAAAGTGACATCGTTTGCTGTGGATTGTACAATCTCTTCAAGTCTACTTCGCGACATGTCAGATAATCGACCATGTTGATCTGGGACACTTCTGTTTCGATATTTGAGCATAATACCTCGTCCTGTTTACTGTTCGGCTGCAAATTTTCAGTATTCCGCAAGTAAGCTCTAGACAGCGTATCGGCTATGTACATTTCTTTGCCCCGCTTATAGTGTACTTCATAATCATAGCGCTGTAGCCTCAGAAGCATGCCCTGTAGACGCTTCGGTGCTCGAAAAAGTGGCTTCTTGTAAATAATTTCAAGGGGCTTGTGGTCACTTTCGACAATGATTTTGCGGCCATATGTATATTGATTAAATTTCTCCATTCCAAACACTATGGCTAGGAGTTCTTTTCAATCTGTGCATAATTTTGCTCTGTCGGAGGGCGCGGCTTGCATATATAACAGGCGACCCGTTTTGCATAAGAACTGCGCCTAAGCCATTGAAGGACTGTAACAGCTTTTGAGTCAAAGTACTTAAGAATAGCTGCTTGACTGACCTTGGACTTAATATTTTCAAATGCATTTTCCTGTTCGTGAGACCAATTCCATACAGCTTCTTTGCATGTAAGCTGACGTAGAGGCTCGCATATTTCGCTTAAATTATCAATAAATTTAGCCAAATAGTTGACTAAGCCTAACAGGCGTTGCACTGCGGCGACATTTGATGGGCGTTCCATCATCGTGATTGCTTCTACTTTCGATGGAACCGGTTTAATTCCCTTCACTGTTAACAAGTGACCAATGTATGACATTTCTGTAAGCTTGAACTCGAATTTGCTTTTGATGAGTTTGATTATTACGTTCACGACAGCGAGCAAAAAGTGACCTTAATTTCTTGTCGTGATCCTCGACCGATTCCTTGAAGGTTTTACCTTCTCCAAAGATCAGAATATCGTCTGCAACCATTCGTACACCCGGTAAATCTCTTAATTCGCGCTCGAGAAAACTCTGAAAGTATTCAGGTGCTGAGGAAATCCCAAAGGGCATGCGTAACCAGCAATATCTCCCGAATGGAGTCTCAAAAGTAGTCAAATAACTCGACACTTCGTCTAACATAACATGCCAAAACCCGTTTTTTACGTCTAGTTTTGTGAAAACTTTAGCTCGGCCTAGTTCTGGAAGTAGATCTTCCAACACAGGTAGGGGAAAATGGTTACGTTTCAAAGCTTTATTTAGTGGTTGTACCGAGTGATCGATTTCTAAGTGTAGCTTTTCGCTGAACTTGCCTTCACCATGAAAAATATCTGAATAATCTGACAAAATAACATCTAAAGTGGGCTCATTATTTGCATTAACATTTAAAATATTGTTAAACTGAATTTCAATAAGTCCCATTTGTTGTACCTGTTGTGCACCTAAAAGAGGATTAAATTTATCATTTACAACAACAAAATCAACATTGTTATGTTCATTGTTCTTGGGGTTAGTCAGCTTAAGTTCACATGTTCCCAAGGCTGGCAAGGATGAATTGTCATATAAAGTCAGTTTCTTGTTTCTGTGCTGTATACAATCTTCCAGCACAAAGCGTTTGGGAATTAAATTTGTTGTTGCACCTGTGTCCAGTTGAAAGTTTATCAGTTCCTTTTGGTGTTTGACTTTCATTTTGGCATAAAATTTTATCTTGAACTTTGTTGAAATGATCACTATTGTCATTAACAACATTGACATCGCTAGAACTATCGTCGCTAAATATTACTGATGAACAGTCAGTGTCTATATCAACTTGATGGACTTTCCGCTCGTGCTTCGGTTTCTTTGGTTGTCGTCCTGTGCGATGTTGTTGACGTCGCCCTTGCATGCATTCTGAAGCAAAATGATCTGTGACAATTGTTGCATTTTTTCCAAATGCTGGACATCTTCCAGTTTTACAGAATTTTCCACAATATTTGCACTTTGATTTTGGTTTGACATCAGTTTTACTCGTGAGTATGAAATTTTCTGAATGTCACTTTCACCTGGTGTACCTGTAGCACTCGACATTGATTTAATCTTCATTGCTGTTGATTCGAAAGCGCTACATGTATCTATAGCTTTAGTTAATGTGAGTTTTTCTTCTTGTAACAACCGTTTTCTAACTGATTGGTCACCTATACCACAAACAATTCTGTCACGTATTAGATTTTCTTCCAAGGCCCCGTAGTTACACGACTTTGCTAGTTTTCGCAATTTTGCTGCATATGTATCAATGTTCATGTCCTCGGCTTGGTTACACGTGTTAAAAACATAACGTTCATATGTTTTGTTCGTTTTCCCGATGCAAAATGATTCAAATTTATCAAGAACTTTTGCAATGTCCTTCTGGTCATCTTCCTCTTCAAATGCTAGACCCTCGTAGATATCAACTGGGTCTGACCCAATACATGTCAAAAATGTTGCAATTCGTAATTCTGCCCCCTTTTCACTAAGACCGCTTGCTATTTCATAATTAGTCCATGTGCGTTTAAATTTTTTCCAATTTGTGGCAATGTTTCCATCCAAATCAAGCTTATGTGGGAACGGTATATGTTGGGCCATGCTGCATGTGTTGTAATATGGCGGGAACCTCAACCACGTGGTTTTAAATAAAGTTCAATGTACGCTTTAAATTCAATGCACTTAGCTTTTGTCGTTTTCTTCCTGCTTTAAGTCTGTTACCGACTTCTGACACCATGTTATGGTATGGTCTTGTTGCATAAAACCAAGGGGTTGGCCGGCATCGTGGCCTTGCATACAGAAAAGCAACACGTCTGACTCTCTAGTTAGCTTTTATTAGACTCCGACCAAGACAGGATGCATGACTTAGTACATAGATAACATTGTATATTACGTAGTACACAGAGATCATGGTGTGTGACGTAGCACACATATAATACGTTATACACAGATATATTGTAAACATATATAGAGTATAACTATATACTGTAACATGAATGTTTACGTTTTACTTTTCAAACTTAAGCTACTGACGAAAAATAGATTTTAAAGAAAATCTGGGCCAACTTAGTACAAGAATGCTGACATGGCAAAATGATAAATATTAGCATTTTTGAAGTTCAGGTTTCTGTTAAATGAAACTGAAAAAATGTGCTTTTCATTATTTTTTCAACTTAAAATAACAAATTTTGATAGCTGTCAGTCTACCTAACCGATGATGAACAAGATTTATTTTCGTTTTGACAGCTTATATTTGTCAAGAAAGGCGAAATGGAAGGCTGTATTTATTAGTAAAACGTACCAACTGGTAATTCTAAGATGTCATAGGCTTCTTCTCTCGATAAATTCATGTTTCGGCTTCTGAAAAATTAATTAAAACTTCAGTTTTACGAAAGCAAAAGTACAGATCCAAAATTTAGTTCACTGTCGCCATATTAATTTTACGGGACATGTGAAGGAACCACGTGATAACCGCCAGTATTTTACGAGACCTCTTAACCCGAAGATCTTCTTTCGCAATAGGTTCATCAATGACGACTTGAAATGAAAAATTAAAGGGCAGTAAAAAATAAAATTCCCTCTAATGGTCAGAGCACCTGTCCAGCAGTTAATTGACCACAAGAAAAGACAAAACTATATCAAATTGAATTCATAAGCAACGATAAAAAAAAAACATTTTGAAGCTCAAAGAAACAAGAAAATACACCAAATAAAACAGACTGTTTATCTAAAAATAACATTTATAAAATTCTTTACAAATATTTTGTGTTTTTGTTCTATATTCCCGTATTTTGAAGATCAGAGAACATACATTGACGTAGCTTCACGGTCTAAGGCTCGACTAGGCACGTGTCTAAACTTAAATTGGTTGTTTTTAATGCATGGGAATTAACAGTTCAAATAGTTATATATATATTATACTTTCACGCCTTGTATTATACATATATAACCATTGTAAAGCCAACTGTCCTATTTAATTGCACGCCGAATTTCTGCGGACATTCTGGATTTAATTGTTGCCTCCTTGGCCCCATTTCCATTTTTCCATTATTTCATTGTTTGGCAACTGAAACCTACTAATAGATTCGGAGCCCTTCATTTTCCAAACCTTTAAGAAGTTTCAATATGGAACGCCGTTAAGTTGACATATATTACATATTCAATTATTAATAACTTACTGGATACACGGTCTATTGTAACTGTTATCACTTGTATTGACTGGATTTTAATTTTCTGTTTCCTAAATTCTTGAATATTTCTTGCTGGATTGCGCTATATCTTATATCTTTCTTGTAAATACTGATTAAAATGTTCATAACGGGAAAATGGTTATGTACTTCACCTTAACTAGAATACTGACTATGTACAAATTAAAACTTGAAAAATTTAATGTCAATCTGGATTAAACTTCAACTCTTTATTCCTCCACTCTTCGTTCAGTCTAGATTTAAATGCATTTAGTGTGCCTGACTCTACTGCATCATTAGAGAGTGAATTCCTATGGAACGCCGTTTTAACATATATTCAATTATTTATACCTATCTTCAAATAATTGTACCTAGGTTCAATTAATTACACCTAGGTCTAATTTTTTTAAAGATAGGTGCAATTGAATTATACCTAGGTTCAATTGAATTATACCTAGGTTCAAATATTTATACGTAGGAACAAATAATTGTTCCTAGGAATAATTCATTTGTACCTAGGTATAATTCATTTGAACCTATCTTCAATAGAATTAGACATAGGTATAATTCATTTGAACCTATCTTCAATAGAATTAGACCTAGGTATAATTCATTTGTACCTAGGTATAATTGATACATCTCTTTAATTGATTTGAAGATAGGTGTAAATTGAATTTTACTACGTTGATTTCAAAGCATTAATGATCAATTCATTTAAAGATAGGTATAATTTAATTTTACCTAGGTAGAATTCATTTGAATTGAACCTAGGTATAATTCAATTATTCCTATCTTTAAATGAATTGTACCTAGGTATAATTGAATTATACCTATCTTCGAATGAATTGTACCTAGGTTCAATTATTTGAAGATAGGTATAAATAATTGAATATATGTTAAAACGGTGTTCCATAAATTCCAGTCGTTTATGACCCTGTTGGCAAATGAGTTTTTTCTACAGTCCAACCTGCAATAGTCTTTTATATTTTATTTTCTTATTACCCCTAGTGATTTTCTTGAGATCCATTTTAAAGAATACCTACCTAGGTACAATTAATTTAAAGATAGGAATAATTCAATAATACCTAGGTTCAATGCAAATGAATTGTATCTAGGTATAATTAAATTACACATATCTTTAAATGAATTGATCATTAATTCTATTGAAGATTGGTTCAAATGAATTATACCTAGGTACGGTTGGAATATTCCTAGGAACAAAATAATTATTTTGTTCCTAGGTTTTTATAAATATTTGAACCTATGTATAATTCAATTGAATCTAGGTATAAATCAATTGCACCTATCTTTAAAAAAATGGACATAGGTGTAATTAATTGAACCTAGGTACAATTATTTGAAGATCAGTATAAATAATTGAATATATGTTAAAATGGCGTTCCAATATTCCAAGAATGTCGGCGGAGGGAAAGGTACTCAAAAACCCTATGAAACGCTGAAGCCGTGGAGATTTCGGTAATTCCTTCATAGGGCTCTGTCTTGGACCCGCTGGGACCTTTAGTGGCCAAAAGACACCTCGCCTACCCTATTCTTTCTTTTGGTCCGAGCTACGCCTCTCTGACATAAGTTGAACACGCTTAAAAATTTAATAAACAAGTCAACACATATACGTATATCTACTACATGGTATGTCAATTATTAGTCCGAATTTCCTCTGACCCTAACACACACAATGTACCGAAACGCCTACACACAGTCGTTTAGGCATAATGTGTATTAGGATCAGAGGGAATTCAGACTAGCCAATTATTAGCGTTCTTAACCCTAAAACATTTGTCCAGCATATCTTACTAAAATATAGGTTTACGACCTGAGAAACAAAAATTTGCCACAGACCACGATTAATACAACAAAGTTGACGTTAGCATAAATAAAAATAACTGATCAGTTTATCATTTTTCTGATAGTTTATGGATCTATCAATTTGACTGATTGATTGATTGATTGATTGATTGATTGATTGATCGATGGATGGATGGATGGAATACGAATTTGGCTTTCCTTGAAAGACAGAAACTACAAGAAGAATCAAGTATTTGAAAATGGCGTCACCCTACACTCTCGATGTAGATTAACTTGTGTTTCTTTTAATTTCTTGATATATCATGATCGTAAAGAAAAACAGAAAATGAATAAGGAAAGTTCTGATGAAGATGATAAAGATGTCAAGGAGATAATCAACAAATTAAAATTTGGTGGCCTATTTGACCAGTTTAGAAAGGAATGTTTGGCTGATGTTGATACAAAGGTACCCCTAATATACATTTTCTTAAAAAAATAAAAGTAACAAAATTTCTTAACATAGCAATAGCGAAATTAAATAGTTCCCATAGAATTAAGAAATTTAGTGTTTACATACAAATGCTACTAAGTTCTACCTAAAGCATACTGTACTTTAAATATACGGGTACTGTTTAACATCCACAATCAGCTAGTTCCTTTCAGCACATGAAATCTGATGGGTGTGGGGAATTGGAAAATTCTTTAAAAATTTATACACTTCAGCATTGAAGTTTGATTTGTCATTAAGACTTCCTTTTATAACCCTCCACCCAACCATCAAATTCTATGTGAAATTTTGAATTTTTTTTTAAACAGAAATGTAAACAGAATTTAAGGTCGTTTTAGTCGAAATTAAAATTTTATTGGAGGGTACAATCAAAAGGAACTCTTTCCGATTTGTCTTTTAGCTCTTTTTGATCATGGATACAGGCCAAATTTTTACCCAATCCCCACCCACAGGTTCATTCAGTCTATGTGTGACTTATATACTAAAATAATGATAATCAAAGTTCTTTGTTTATATTTCCAATCCAACGTCATCATTTAGTGATAGTACCACAGTAGCTCAGTTGGTATAGTGTTCACTTTGTATATGGTAGGTTGAGGGTTCAAACCCTGCTCGGGTCTGACCAAGACTTGAAAATTGGTAGTGAGTGTTCTTTTACCAAGCATTCAACATTTAGAAATGAAAGTCACAGGTTCCTTCGGATGAGACCTTAAAAAAACCCCGTGTCATGGCAGCCAATGTAAATTAAAGAACCCTCCCTGCACCTTGCCCTAAATGCACTTCAAATGTCAAAATTTCCGCCTCTTCACCAATAGCTGTTGATTTCTAGATATATATTCTTGATTGGGACATAAACATCAAATCATTATTTAGTGATTTTATAAATACATCTTGAAGTGCTCAAGAATTATAATGTTTTCTTCATATACATTGTATTAAAGTTAGATTATAATTAAACATGAATTCATTCTGTACCCTAGTACTTGAGTAACATCATTGAAAAAGTAAAAGTCTCACATTTTTGTATGGATTTTTCAAAATAAATACTTTTACTTAAATCATTATTGCAGTAAATTTATATCAGTTGTTTATTGATAGTAGTGCTGAAATTCATACACCAGGATTTAAACTTTTTAATTAATTATTTTTAATTTTGTAGCCAGCATATCAAAATTTACGTCAAAGGGTTGAAGGCTATGTGGCTAGATTTCTTTCTCGTCAAGCATGGAGTCCACGTCTCAACAAGAACCAGCTACGAGACAGCCTCAGGAGACAAATCAACCAGTAAGTCAGATTAAACGAAGAAAAAAAACAATCAAATGCAGTGACTTGTATACAAAATATACAAACTTGTAAGTCTGATGTCAACCAGGTATAAATGACATGGTGACACTCAACCAAATAGGGGACTTGGTGGCCAAGTGGTCTGAAGCATGGGCCTACAGATCACAGTGCCTCTCACAGCCTTGGTTCTAATCCCACTTGGGCAGAGCAAAAAGTTTTGTGTTTTCCCTTGGCATTCCAATTTTCTCCACAAATATAAACAAAGATTGGTTGGTTTCTTTATATAATTAAGCAAAAGTTTGCATTTTACTTGCAGAAGAACATATTCCAAATAAAAGATGATCTTTAAGTGGCAGAGTGGTCTTAAGCACAACCTTATGGATCACCCCACCTCTCACCATATACTAGCATGTTTGAATCATCCTCCTGCAGACCCTGGTAGTTGTCTCCAGCCACTCAGGTTTCCTTCACTATCCCTAAAATATCTGCCTCAATATCTGTGAAATATGCTTGACTTGGGCATCATCATAAAATATTCAATCTAGAGTGACAGTTTGTTTGCAGAATAGACACACAGGCAAATAAATGCACTGACATTCATAAATAGCTACACTTTTTTTTTTGCCAAAGGCTTATATTATAATTATTGTCATAGATTTCAAAAACTTGTATTGAAGATTTTGCAGTATAAAGAGTGATAACTTACTGATCTAAATGTATGCAATAAAGCATGTAAATCTTGAAAAAAAAATTGAGAAAATATGAGAATGCAGAAAAACATATTTTTCAAGATAAATACACTATTTTAGCAAAGAAAAATAAAAAACATTTCGCTTTAGCAGGATAGTTGGATTTTGTGAAGATTTTAAGTCTATAATGATATAATTGGTTTTAAACATCTATAATTATTTATGGATTGTAAGTACATGTATATTTCTGGAATGAGATTAAATCCTAAATTCTTCATGTAAGTTAAGAAAGCTTTTCATTTATAGTAAGCTACAGTAACAATAATTTTTTATATATATAAGGTCTGGCATGTTGGCAAATGGAGTGGAACGTATTATAGAACAGGTGGTAAATCCAAAGATCTTACAAGTCATAAAACCCAAAATTGATGATATTATTTGTCAACATCTGGGAATTGACCCAAAAACTAGGCAGGAAGCCTTGGAAAAATCAAAGAATCAACAGAAACAGAATATGCAGTGTTTAATGAGTATCAACACAACACCACCTACATCAGGTAAGTTAATAGATACACAATGCAACCTCCATCAGGTAAGGTCATAGATACACAACACCACCTACATCAGGTAAGGTCATAGAAACACAACACCGCCTACATCAGGTAAGGTCATAGATACACAACACCACCTACATCAGGTAAGGTCATAGATACACAAAACCACCTACATCAGGTAAGGTCATAGATACACAACACAACCTGCATCAGGTAAGGTCATAGATACACAACACCACCTGCATCAGGTAAGGTCATAGATACACAACACCACCTACATCAGGTAAGATCATAGATACACAACACCACCTACATCAGGTAAGGTCATAGATACACAACACCACCTACATCAGGTAAGGTCATAGATACACAACACCATCTACACCAGGTAAGGTCATAGATACACAACACCACCTACATCAGGTAAGGTCATAGATACACAACACCACCTGCATCAGGTAAGGTCATAGATACACAACATCATCTACATCAGGTAAGGTCATAGATTCACAACACCACCTGCATCAGGTAAGGTCATAGATACACAACACCACCTACATCAGGTAAGGCCATAGATACACAACACCATCTACATCAGGTAAGGTCATAGATACACAACAACCCCTATATCAGATAAGGTCATAGATACACAACACCACCTACATCAGGTAAGGTCATAGATATACAACACCACCTGCATCAGGTAAGGTCATAGATACACAACATCATCTACATCAGGTAAGGTCATAGATTCACAATACCACCTGCATCAGGTAAGGTCATAGATACACAACACCACCTACATCAGGTAAGGCCATAGATACACAACACCATCTACATCAGGTAAGGTCATAGATACACAACACCACCTACATCAGGTAAGGTCATAGATACACAACATCACCTACATCAGGTAAGGCCATAGATACACAACAC
This sequence comes from Tegillarca granosa, assembly GCA_029721355.1. Lineage (NCBI taxonomy): Eukaryota > Metazoa > Mollusca > Bivalvia > Arcoida > Arcidae > Tegillarca > Tegillarca granosa. Next base: position 40,581,949 of record CM056605.1, read on the forward strand.
CACCTACATCAGGTAAGGCCATAGATACACAACACCACCTACATCAGGTAAGGTCATAGATACACAACACCATCTACTCAGGTAAGGTAATATATACACAACACCACCTGCATCAGGTAAGGTCATAGATACACAACACCACCTACATCAGGTAAGGTCATAGATACACAACACCATCTACTCAGGTAAGGTAATATATACACAACACCACCTGCATCAGGTAAGGTAATATATACACAACACCACCTGCATCAGGTAAGGTAATAGATACACAACACCATCTACATCAGGTAAGGTCATAGATACACAACATCATCTACATCAGGTAAGGTCATAGATACACTATACCACCTGCATCAGGTAAGGTCATAGATACACAACACCACCTGCATCAGGTAAGGTAATATATACACAACACCGCCTACATCAGGTAAGGTCATAGATACACAACATCATCTACATCAGGTAAGGTCATAGATACACTATACCACCTGCATCAGGTAAGGTCATAGATACACAACACCACCTACATCAGGTAAGGTCATAGATACACAACACCACCTACATCACTCAGGTAAGGTCATAGATTCACAATACCACCTACATCAGGTAAGGTCATAGATACACAACACCACCTACTCAGGTAAGGTCATAGATACACAACACCACCTACATCAGGTAAGGTCATAGATACACAACGCCACCTACATCAGGTAAGGTCATAGATACACAATGCCACCTACATCAGGTAAGGTCATAGATACACAATGCCACCTACATCAGGTAAGGTCATAGATACACAACACCACCTACATCAGGTAAGGTCATAGATACACAACACCACCTACATCAAGTAAGGTCATAGATACACAACACCACCTACATCAGGTAAGGTCATAGATACACAATGCCACCTGCATCAGGTAAGATCATAGATACACAACACCACCTACATCAGGTAAGGTCATAGATACACACCCCACCTACATCAGGTAAGGTCATAGATACACAATGCCACCTGCATCAGGTAAGGTCATAGATACACAACACCACCTACATCAGATAAGGTCATAGATACACAACACCACCTGCATCAGGTAAGGTCATAGATACACAACACCACCTACATCAAGTAAGGTCATAGATACACAACACCACCTGCATCAGGTAAGGTAATAGATACACAACACCACCTACATCAGGTAAGGTCATAGATACACAATGCAACCTGCATCAGGTAAGGTCATAGATACACAACATCATCTTCATCAGGTAAGGTCATAGATACACACTACCACCTGCATCAGGTAAGATCATAGATACACAATGCCACCTACATCAGGTAAGGTCATAGATACACAACACCACCTACATCAGGTAAGGTCATAGATATACAACACCACCTACATCAGGTAAGGTCATAGATACACAACACCACCTACATCAGGTAAGGTCATAGATACACAATGCCACCTACATCAGGTAAGGTCATAGATACACAACACCACCTACATCAGGTAAGGTCATAGATATACAACACCACCTACATCAGGTAAGGTCATAGATACACAACACCACCTACATCAGGTAAGGTCATAGATACACAATACCGCCTACATCAGGTAAGGTCATAGATACACAACACCACCTGCATTAGGTAAGGTCATAGATACACAACACCGCCTACATCAGGTAAGGTCAAAGATACACAACACCATCTACACCAGGTAAGGTCATAGATACACAACACCACCTAGATCAGGTAAGGTCATAGATACACAACACCACCTACATCAGGTAAGGTCATAGATACAAAACACCGCCTACATCAGGTAAGGTCATAGATACACAACACCATCTACACCAGGTAAGGTCATAGATACACAACACCACCTACATCAGGTAAGGTCATAGATACACAACACAGCCTACATCAGGTAAGGTCATAGATACACAACACCGCCTACATCAGGTAAGGTCATAGATACACAACACCATCTACACCAGGTAAGGTCATAGATACACAACACCACCTACATCAGGTAAGGTCATAGATACACAACACCACCTACATCACTCAGGTAAGGTCATAGATACACAACACCACCTGCATCAGGTAAGGTCATAGATACACAACACCACCTACATCAGGTAAGGTCATAGATACACAACACCACCTGCATCAGGTAAGGTCATAGATACACAACACCACCTACATCAGGTAAGGTCATAGATACACAACACCACCTACATCAGGTAAGGTCATAAATACACAATGCAACCTGCATCAGGTAGGGTCATAGATACACAACATCATCTACATCAGGTAAGGTCATAGATACACAATACCACCTGCATCAGGTAAGGTCATAGATACACAACACCACCTACATCAGGTAAGGTCATAGATACACAATGCCACCTACATCAGGTAAGGTCATAGATACACAACACCACCTACATCAGGTAAGGTCATAGATACACAACACCACCTACATCAGGTAAGGTCATAGATACACAACACCACCTACATCAGGTAAGATCATAGATACACAACACCACCTACATCAGGTAAGGTAATAGATACACAATGCCACCAACATCAGGTAAGTTAATAGATACACAATGCCACCTGCATCAGGAAAGGTCATAGATACACAACACCACCTACATCAGGTAAGTTAATAGATACACAATGCCACCAACATCAGGTAAGTTAATAGATACACAATGCCACCTGCATCAGGTAAGGTCATAGATACACAACACCACCTACATCAGGTAAGGTCATAGATACACAATCCCTCCTACATCAGGTAAGGTCATAGAAACACAATGCCACCTACATCAGGTAAGGTCATAGATACACAATGCCACCTACATCAGGTAAGGTCATAGATACACAACACCACCTACATCAGGTAAGGTCATAGATACACAATGCCACCTACATCAGGTAAGGTCATAGATACACAACACCACCTACATCAGGTAAGGTCATAGATATACAACACCACCTACATCAGGTAAGGTCATAGATACACAACACCACCTACATCAGGTAAGGTCATAGATACACAACAACCCCTATATCAGATAAGGTCATAGATACACAACACCATCTACACCAGGTAAGGTCATAGATACACAACACCATCTACACCAGGTAAGGTCATAGATACACAACACCACCTACATCAGGTAAGGTCATAGATACACAACACCACCTACATCACTCAGGTAAGGTCATAGATACACAACACCACCTGCATCAGGTAAGGTCATAGATACACAACACCACCTACATCAGGTAAGGTCATAGATACACAACACCACCTGCATCAGGTAAGGTCATAGATGCACAACATCATCTACATCAGGTAAGGTCATAGATACACAATACCACCTGCATCAGGTAAGGTCATAGATACACAACACCACCTACATCAGGTAAGGTCATAGATACACAATGCCACCTACATCAGGTAAGGTCATAGATACACAACACCACCTACATAAGGTAAGGTCATAGATACACAACACCACCTACATAAGGTAAGGTCATAGATACACAACACCACCTACATGAGGTAAGGTCATAGATACACAATGCCACCTACATCAGGTAAGGTCATAGATACACAACACCACCTACATCAGGTAAGGTCATAGATACACAACACCACCTACATCAGGTAAGGTCATAGATACACAACACCACCTACATCAGGTAAGATCATAGATACACAACACCACCTACATCAGGTAAGGTAATAGATACACAATGCCACCAACATCAGGTAAGTTAATAGATACACAATGCCACCTGCATCAGGTAAGGTCATAGATACTCAACACCGCCTACATCAGGTAAGTTAATAGATACACAATGCCACCAACATCAGGTAAGTTAATAGATACACAATGCCACCTGCATCAGGTAAGGTCATAGATACACAACACCACCTACATCAGGTAAGGTCATAGATACACAATGCCACCTACATCAGGTAAGGTCATAGAAACACAATGCCACCTACATCAGGTAAGGTCATAGATACACAATGCCACCTACATCAGGTAAGGTCATAGATACACAACACCACCTACATCAGGTAAGGTCATAGATACACAATGCCACCTACATCAGGTAAGGTCATAGATACACAACACCACCTACATCAGGTAAGGTCATAGATATACAACACCACCTACATCAGGTAAGGTCATAGATACACAACACCACCTACATCAGGTAAGGTCATAGATACACAACAACCCCTATATCAGATAAGGTCATAGATACACAACACCATCTACACCAGGTAAGGTCATAGATACACAACACCATCTACACCAGGTAAGGTCATAGATACACAACACCACCTACATCAGGTAAGGTCATAGATACACAACACCACCTACATCACTCAGGTAAGGTCATAGATACACAACACCACCTGCATCAGGTAAGGTCATAGATACACAACACCACCTACATCAGGTAAGGTCATAGATACACAACACCACCTGCATCAGGTAAGATCATAGATACACAACACCACCTACATCAGGTAAGGTCATAGATATACAACACCACCTGCATCAGGTAAGGTAATAGATACACAACACCACCTGCATCAGGTAAGATCATAGATACACAACACCACCTACATCAGGTAAGGTCATAGATACACAACACCACCTGCATCAGGTAAGGTCATAGATGCACAACATCATCTACATCAGGTAAGGTCATAGATACACAATACCAACTACATCAGGTAAGGTCATAGATACACAATGCCACCTACATCAGGTAAGGTCATAGATACACAACACCACCTACATCAGGTAAGGTCATAGATACACAATGCCACCTACATCAGGTAAGGTCATAGATACACAACACCACCTACATAAGGTAAGGTCATAGATACACAACACCACCTACATCAGGTAAGGTCATAGATACACAATACCAACTACATCAGGTAAGGTCATAGATACACAACACCACCTGCATCAGGTAAGGTCATAGATACACAACACCACCTACATCAGGTAAGGTCATAGATACACAATGCCACCTACATCAGGTAAGGTCATAGATACACAACACCACCTACATAAGGTAAGGTCATAGATACACAACACCACCTACATCAGGTAAGGTCATAGATACACAACACCACCTACATCAGGTAAGATCATAGATACACAACACCACCTACATCAGGTAAGGTAATAGATACACAATGCCACCAACATCAGGTAAGTTAATAGATACACAATGCCACCTACATCAGGTAAGTTAATAGATTACAATGCCACCAACATCAGGTAAGTTAATAGATACACAATGCCACCAACATCAGGTAAGTTAATAGATACACAATGCCACCTACATCAGGTAAGGTCATAGATACACAACACCACCTACATCAGGTAAGTTAATAGATACACAATGCCACCTACATGAGGTAAGTTAATAGATACACAATGCCACCTGCATCAGGTAAGGTCATAGATACACAATGCCACCTGCATCAGGTAAGGTAATAGATACACAATGCCACCTATATCAGGTAAGTTAATAGATACACAATGCCACCTACATCAGGTAAGGTAATAGATACACAATGCCACCTACATCAGGTAAGGTAATAGGTACACAATGCCACCTGCATCAGGTAAGGTAATAGATACACAATGCAACCTACATCAGGTAAGGTAATAGATACACAATGCCACCTACATCAGGTAAGTTAATAGATACACAACACCTACATAGGAAAGGTAATAGTTACACAACTCCACCTACATCAGGTAAGGTAATAGATACACAACACCTTCATAGGAAAGGTAATAGGTACACAATGCCACCTGCATCAGGTAAGGTAATAGATACACAACACCTACATAGGAAAGGTAATAGTTACACAACTCCACCTACATCAGGTAAGGTCATAGATACACAACATCTACATAGGAAAGGTAATAGGTACACAATTCCACCTACATCAGGTAAGTTAATAGATATACAACACCTACATAGGAAAGGTAATAGGTACACAACTCCATCTACATCAGGTAAGTTAATAGATACACAACACCTACATAGGAAAGGTAATAGGTACACAACTCCACCTACATCAGGTAAGGTCATAGATACACAACACCACCTGCATCAGGTAAGGTCATAGATACACAACACCATCTACATCAGGTAAGGTCATAGATACACAACACCACCTGCATCAGGTAAGTTAATAGATACACAACTCCACATACACAGGTAGGATATCTCCTGTGGCAAGTATAATTTGAAATTAAAACTGAGAAACTTCCGTAAACTTGTATGTTATTTGGTCACTGAAACATAAAAAAATGAAATTTCGCTGGTTAAAGAGACACCAGTGATTTGAATTTATCATAAATAGTATATAAATTATTATCCATGAATTCATTTTGTTAATTATTCTTCAAAAATTTAAACTTTATTAATTTTAATAATTTTGTCATCAAGTAAACTGGGACCATGTGAATCATATATGTCATATAGACTGGGACCATGTGAATCATATATGTCATATAGACTGGGACCATGTGAATCATATATGTCATATAGACTGAGACCATGTTCACCATATATGTCATGTAGACTGGGACCATGTGAATCATATATGTCATATAGACTGGGACCATGTGCACCATATATGTCATATAGACTGGGACAAAGTGTGCCATATATGTCATGTAGACTGGGATGATGTCCACTGAATATGTCATGTAGACTGGGACCATGTGCACCATATATGTCATGTAGACTGGGACCATGTGCACCATATATGTCATGTAGACTGGGACAAAGTGCACCATATATGTCATGTAGACTGGGACCATGTGAACCATATATGTCATGTAGACTGAGACATGTGCACTGTATATGTCATGTAGACAGGGATCATGTGCACTGTATATGTCATGTAGACTGGGACAAAGTGCACCATATATGTCATGTAGACTGGGACAAAGTGCACCATATATGTCATGTAGACAGGGACCATGTTAACCATATATGTCAATTAGACAGGGACCATGTAAACCAAATATGCACGTAGACTGGGACCATGTGCACCATATATGTCATATAGACTGGGACCATGTGCACCGTGTATGTCATGTAGACTGGGACCATGTGCATCATATATGTCATATAGACTGGGACAAAGTGCACCATATATGTCATGTAGACTGGGACCATGTACACCATATATGTCATATAGACAGGGACCATGCACACCATATATATCATGTAGACTGGGACCATGCGCACCATATATGTCATGTAGACTGGGACCATGTGAACCATATTTGTCATGTTGACTGGGATCATGTGAACCATATATGTCAGTTAGACAGGGACCATGTGTCTATATATGGCATGTAGACTGGGAGCATGTGAACCATATTTGTCATGTTGACTGGGATCATGTGCACTGTATATGTCATGTAGACTGGGACCATGTGAACCATATATGTCATGTAGACAGGGACTATGTGCACCATATATGTCATGTAGACAGGGACCATGTGCACTGTATATGTCATGTAGACAGGGACCATGTGCACCAAATATGTCGGTTAGACAGGGACCATGTGCACCATATATGTCATGGAGGTAGGGACCATGTGAACCAATTATATGTATATAATGTAAACTGTAGCTTGTGTCCAATAGATGCCATATACCCTTTTCACTGAATATATATACTGGTTTTCAAATTACACATGGTATATTTCTTTGTTTAAGCATTTAATTTTGAGAACAAATGACATGATTATGTATGGAATTCATAATATTTAGTTTTAATTTGCCTTGATCTGATATTTATTTTTTTACAGGTAAACAACAACAACACAGTGAGTACAGTGGACCTGTTCCACTTATGGATAGTTTTAATGCATTTAATCAGTCACCAGGTATGTGGCCAACACAGATGTCACAACAGCAAAGCATGATGGGAGATTATCAGACCATGATGAACTATCCAATGGCAATGGCTCTGAATCAGCAACAATATCAGTACGGCATGCCACCACAAATGTTTCCATTTATGCAGCAGACAGCTTGGAGTAATAACTTTATGTATCCCCCTCCACAAATAGGGTTACCGGGACAACAATTCCCAAATGTGCCAGCAAGTTCTGATGGTACACCAACTCAAAGTCAATATGGCACACCAGGGTCTCTTTCACAGAGCTCAACTGTTGCTGCCTCACCATCTGTCACCATGACACCTGCAGCCGTGGAAACAACAACACCACCAAACCCAAGTTTACCTCCTTTACCCCCAAGTCCTAGTACCCCTCCTCCCCCAGGGACAGAGGATATACCTATCCCATTACCCATGCCCAAAAAAGATCTTACAAAATCATTAAAAGAGGCTAAAAGTCAGTCAGAGGTCATAGAAGAGGAAGTTGTTGAGGAAGTATCCCAGGAAGATATGTTAGAAGACATACCCCTCCCTCCCATCATGCCACCAGACAAGAAAATGGACAGTGAGGAAGTGATAGAAGAAACAGAGACGGTAGAAATGTCAGAAGATCAGATTGTAACAACAGAAGATGATTCAACACAAGATTCTACAACTAAACGTCCATACCAGTTTGCATGGGACAGAGAGGTAGATGTAGATGAAATGTCAGAGGTCACTGTCAGTTCTGTACATACCAGTGACTTGTCTCGATCTGAGTTTGAGGATGATGAGAGTGACTTGGAGTTAAGTAGTGATAGTGACACAAGTGAGAAGGATGTCACTGAAGATGTTACTACTACATCTCAAGACAAAGCCAGTGAATCAGGTATGATGAATTTGGTTGGATGGAGTAATTATGGGTTTATGCCCTAGCAAGATTTTTTCACTTATATTTAGATGTTCAGTTCAGATATGATGAATACTTGTACTAGTCTCTCTCTCTCTCTCTCTCTCTCTCTCTCTCTCTCTCTCTCTCTCTCTCTCTCTCTCTCTCTCTCTCTCTCTCAGGGAAATGGGGTTTCCACCTTGTTAGCACTGACTTATTTCCATAGCACGTTTTTCTTTCATCTAGTCATAATCAGATACATGGAAATGTATTTTATTTATTCATTCATGTCTGCGTGAAGACTAGAATGCAACAGGATTATGTAAAAACCAAATCAAAAACTATGAAACACAGTGTAAAAGTAACCTTTTATCAGCCAATGATCAGTTATGAGAAAACATATTTTTCATTCACAATCAGCAGGCTTCAACATGTTGGATATTGATTTCTCTTGATAATTGCTTCATTACTATCATCTACTTTTCTATATTATGGAGTAATTCATTGACTGCTAGCATTTAGTTAATCTAATTTTGTTATGTTGTTCTTTATACAAATGTGTTCTATATCATATTTAAAGACCAAGAAGGACCACCAGATTTAACGGAAACAGAAGCTGAAACATCTATGGAAGTAGTCTCCCAGGATGATGCAGAAACGGCTGAAAGTTTACCTTCATCACAGGATGAAATGCCAACACTAAAACCAGCAGGTTCTGACGCATCAGCTGAGATAGAGCCAGTCCCTGGACAGGAATCCCAGGTGGTAGTTTCACAGGAAATTTCTCCGCCTAAACCTAGAAAGCTGATATCATTGCAGTATAATTATAGTGACAGTGATGACGAGGAGACAAGAGAAGAAAAGAAAGCTAGAGTTGTGAGTCTTTGTTACTTTTACTTGTCTTGCGATGACAGGGTAGATGGGGAGGGAGATTGGAAGAGGGGTTGGGGTATTGGTTGATAGTGACAGTGATGACAAGGAGACCAGAAAAGAAAAGGATAAGGGGGTGGAATGTTATTTTATACTCTATACAAGGTTATTACTATTTTCCTATATTGGACCCTGGGTAAGATTTTGCCTATAGGCAATCTGCATTGGCTATGACATTACAGAACTTCACGGTGTTGTCATATAGATTGTGATTGCATCAGAAACAGCATATATTTGCATGGAATATTATACATTTTTTTATAGTTAAAGGTAATTTTTAATGATAAAAGCTTTACAATCTAGGAATTTATTAGATATGGAAGAAAATCAAATTCAAATAAATTATGAACAAAAACAGAACTTTTACATTCTTCTAAGTATTTTATGATAAGATTTTTTCCAAAATTGCACCATGGACTTGGGTTTAACATAAGTCTGTAAAAAAAAGACTAAGATTTAAAGTCTGTAACTGTAGGCAAAAGAGAAAGAAGAGAGATATTTGAAACGATTACAAAGAAGGGCTGAGCTAGAAGCAAAGAGAAAAGAAAGAGAGGAAGAAAAGGCAAGAATGAAAGAAGAAAGGAAAAAAGCTAAAGAAAAGGCAAAAGATGAGACACAAAAAGAGGATAAAGGTACTTAAACCTATCTACCCCCTCCCTAACACACCCATACTTACACCCTACTATCTCCCCCCCCTTACCCCCTCCCTAACACACCCATACTCACACCCTACTATCTACCCCCTCCTTAACACAACCATACTCACACCCTACTATCTACCCCCCTTACTCCCCCCCCTAACACACCCATACTCACACCCTACTATCTATCCCCTCCCTAACACACCCATACTCACACCCTTATTTACTCACTCACACCCACTAACTTACTCAACCATACTATCACTCACTCACTTATTCAATCATGTACTAACCCATTCACTCAACCATACACTCACTCACTCATACACACTCACTAACTCAACCATAAACATACACTCACTCAACCTTACTCTCTCACTAACTCAACCATACACTCAATCAACCATACACTCTCACTAACTTTACCATACACTCAATCAATCATACACTCTCACTAACTCAACCATACACTCACTTAACCATACACTAACTCAACCATACACTCACTCAACCATACACTCTCACTAACTCAACCATACACTAACTCAACCATACACTCACTCAACCATACACTCACTTAACCATACACTAACTCAACCATACACTCACTTAACCATACACTAACTCAACCATACACTCACTCAACCATACACTCACTTAACCATACACTAACTCAACCATACACTCACTTAACCATACACTAACTCAACCATACACTCACTCAACCATACACTCTAACTAACTCAACCATACACTAACTCAACCATACACTAACTCAACCATACACTCACTCAACCATACACTCACTTAACCATACACTAAGTCAACCATACACTCACTCAACCATACACTCACTTAACCATACACTAACTCAAACATACACTCACTCAACCATACACTCTCACTAACTCAACCATACACTGACTCAACCATACACTCATTCAACCATACACTTGCTAGCTCACTCAACCATACACTTGCTAGCTCACTCAACCTTAACCATACACTCTCACTAACTCAACCATACACTCACTCAACCATACACTTGCTAGCTCACTCAATCTTAACCATACACTCACTCATTTACTCACCATTTTACTCACTCACTCACTCACTCACTTATTCACTCACTCACTGATTTACTTATTTACCAACCTTCACCCTCTGTGACGTACTTTTCTTTTTTTCACTCAATCACATGCACTCACTCAATCACTTACTCTATTGCTCTATTGCTTACTAACTCCTTCACTTATTTCTTCTATATCTTTTATATTATATTATTAATGGTGTGATTTATAAGTTAAAGTTTTCTTTATTTCTTTTACAGGTTCAGAAGATAACAAAGAAGAAAAAGATAGTCAGGATGAAGAAAAATTGTCGCAGCCTTCAGACTCGCCGGAAAAGAAAAAACGCAAAACAAAGGCCGAACTGAAAGAGGAATTAATAAAACAAAAATTAGAAAAGAAGCTGGCTCTGAGACGCCAGAGAACTCGAACAAGAAGGTATATGACTGTTTAATACATTCTCATCCATAAATGCATTGTAATTTTGCAGATTCAGTGGAACTTGCCAGCATACCAGGCCACAGTTTCACAATTATCCACGTAATTGAGTGTACACTCAACTCGGTTTAGGCTATATTTCAATATCCATTACACACATTACACAGTAAAAATTGGATTTGTAATGTTATATTTAATTTGTTTAGTGTAGGTTTGTTGAACAAAACAAAACATTCTCTTATATAACTGAAGATTTTTAAAATATTGTTGAGAAAAATGCGAATTATTTTTTAACTCTGCAACCCCAACAATCTTTTCAAATATTTGTCAGTTTGAAATATTCTCAACTTGGTTATATTCTCAGTCTTAAAAACAATTTCTGAATGTGAAAAAAGATATTGCAAGTCAAAAATTTGTTGTTTTGGGAGGGAGGGATAGTTATGACATTCCATTACAATTAACATTAAATCATTAAATTGTTTGTTAATTTTTTTTTATCATTTCAGTTTTTTATGTTTTTATAACAAATTATATATGATCATCTTCTTAATTATTTTAGATACACTTCCGAAGAATTCGAGTCCATTTTTACCGATGAGAAGAAGCAGCCATTTTCTAGTCAGAGTTATTCTGAAGTTGTTGTCGAAGAAGGCACTGTTGAAGAAACCGTGGAAACAGACTTTATTGTTTCCATGACGTTAGATGTGGCAACAGAAGAAGTTACAGAACAATCAAGTATGTCAGGATATTTTTATATTTTTTTAAGATTCTGCATTGGAAGTTGTGTACTTTTTAAAAAAAAAAATTTTAATAGTAACACATGCTTTAGCAACAACATCATTATGGAAACCAATTGTCTATTAAGAGTTAGTGAACAATTGTCTACCCTACCATCAGCAGTATTGTTGCTATTCGTGTCCATGTCCATTAAGACCACATGTTCATTTAGATCAGTGTTATTATTATTATTATTAATTCCACATTTCCATTAAAATGACATGTTCATTAAGACCACATGTCCAATAAGATAACATGTTTATTAAGACCACATGTCCATTAAAAGCACATGTCCATCAAGACCACATGTTCATTAAAACCTACATGTCTATTAAGACCACATGTCCATTAAAATGACATGGTAATTAAGACCACATGTCTATTAAGACCACATGTCCATTAAGACCACATGTTCATTAAGACCACATGTCCATTAAGACCACATATCCATTAAAACCAAATTAAGACCACATTATCATTATTAATGAAGACCATGCCCATTAAAATCACATTATTAAAAAGTCCACTTGTATTTAAGACACACACGCCCACACACACACATATATATATATTCTTTCAGGGTTCTTTTGCTTCATACTTCAACAAATAAACTCAGTGATGCATGACTATAAAATCCAAATTTTGTTTACTGTGAATACATTTAAATTCGTGGGCTCCAATTTTCGTTGATGTCAGAAAAAATACCATTTCGTGGGATGATGAATTCGTGGGTTAAGCACCTGAAAAAAAAACCGATTAAAAAATATCCAAATCGGCTTTTTCCCCATAAAAGAAAGACAAAATCTGATTAAAAATTCTTTAATGTCGGCTTGTTAACAATTAAAAGTACTCAGGACAGTGTCACGGTTCACTGAACTTCCCTATTCACAGGTAATTATCTAATACCTAACAAGTTAATTGATTACCGGTGGCTTCACCTGTTCACATCGTTTCTGCTATTAGTAGAGTATACAAACACATACAGGTGCCGGATCGATCCAGTTTATAGATAGTTAATAACCTCCCCTGAATTCTATATACAAGAACTGGCTAGATTGATAACGACCGTTTTTCGGGTTACCAACAACAGCATGATAACGGCATAACACGTGTTTTTTGTATCTGTTATATGCGATGGGATTTTTATAAGATATTAATAAGCGGTATTTATGAACATTTATCGTAATATACGACATTGTCACACATCGACTTATAGTTTATAATTAAAACGACAGATATCCCGATGTACCAAACAGAATAAAGTTTACTGTTTTTGACGTTTTGTTGCATTGCCAACGACTGGACAGTTATGAAAAGATAAAAAGCAGTATGTTAACACCATATTTTCAAATAAAAATTTAAATGTTTATTTCTTTACCTATCTGATGTGTGTTTATTACAAACATACAAACAAAAACAGAAAAATGTTCGGGGGGGGGGGGGGGGGGGGGGGGGGTGTGATGTACCCTTTGTCTACCACCGATTGACCTTACCGGCGTTTGTGGAATTTACATGTCAACGAATATATTTGCAAATATCTGAATTTCAGATATTTACAAATATATTCGTTGACATGTAAATTCGTGGGTCATGATGTCCACGAAAACAACGAAAATTGGAACACCACGAAAATTAATGATTTCACAGTATATCATATGGTTACTCCTTATATACAGGTGTTAACTTTATTTTTTTAAATTTCCATTTAATGTTAGCCAGGAAACCACAGTTGTATGATTTCATCATTAAAACTTGTTGCTGAACATTAGGTTACATAACAGTCACTACCATTTGAGAATCTTCAGATTCACTACCAAAAAAAAAAAATACATGTATTTGCTTTTGTGTCTGGAGACACAAAGTTTCGTTGCGGAAATACCGGTACATAATGATGTTTAATCCCAAAGTTAAGTAGTCAGATCCTGGATAGTTGAGAAAATTTGGGTACTTAAGAAAAAAAAAACAGACTGAGAGCAAGCTATCTGACACATTCGACACCATGATCTACTTGAGTGGAATTTAAACCTAAACAACTTGAGATTCTTTAAACTGCTGTAGACCATTTGGGCCCTGAGCCCCCCTTTTCTTTGTGAAACTCAGGTTTTGTTTTTATTTACTAGCTGTAGTAACAGAAGAGATACCACCATCACCACCAACCCCCACCATGGATGAGAAATACGAAGATTCTGAGGAAGTCAGTATACCTGCTAGTGAACACTCATCCTGCATACCAATATATGAAGTACCCACTGGTACTGCAATATCGGCCATAAATGTGTCCATACCACACACACGCACACATACCAAAAATACTGATGACACTAAGAGTAACTCTTCTGGCCGACCAGGTACACCTCTCAGCGACATCTCTGATACTTCTAAATCAGGATCAGAACAGAAAGGTGTGAAAAGGAAGAGACAAGATAGTGGCACTTCTAGGTGAGTCTTTTTATATATTTTTAAGTTGGCTGTACTAGATGTCTTTTATGTTCTGCTCAATTAGGGTGTGTATGGTTCATGTAAAATTCATGTATTGCACTTTTCATGTGTAAATTCATGTATTGCACTTTTCATGTGTGAATTCATGTATTGCACTTTTAATGAGTATAGACATGTATTGCACTCTTCATATGTATAATCATGTTTTGCACTTTTTTGTATTAAATACATGTATTGCACTTGTCATGTGTATATACATGTTTTCCACTTTTAATATATATATATACACCGTAATTCTTCTATATATTCGGACAGATTTTAATAATTTCATTTTCAAGTGTCCGGGAATTTAGAGGAAATTTGAAAATTAAATATCTTGAAAATTGGGGGTGTCCAAATATTTAGAGTGTCCAAAAATTTGAGACATTTTCAATAATTTTGGAGCTGATTTTAGGTCCCGGTTACCTCTCGGTATTTTAACACATTATCAACATTGATATCCACGCATAAATCAATCATAAAGTAAAATTTTAAATAAAATACAAGTAAAAGTTACCTTTTGTGTTGTTTATTTCATTAATTATTGATTTTTAAAGTGTTTGTTGCTTAATAATCATGATTCTGTGAGTAATACACATTGAGGTCGCCATTTTGTTTATAAGTAAACAACATGACTTCTTTCATTATCTCCCAACGTTTGAGGTGCACCAACATGCCACTTTCTATTTGTAATTGTCTGCAGTCAAATTATTATTATTCATCGTGTGTTGCATTATTTGTGGATCAAGTTCAGAGAATTTCCTTTCAATCAAACATTCAATATTTTACCACGCATAGGCCTCCATGTATGTGTATACATTTTAAGAAATGGCAATGCAAAGATGGAACAATTCCCGACTCCCACAAATAAAAGGTTAAAAATTAAATTATTTTAAATCATATTTCAAACATATTTTAATGTAATTTCATCTATGAAAACAGTTTTTTTTAACGCATCTGTCGGCTGGAACAATCACATGGTCATTTTTGGAATTCCCATAACAAACACTAAATGAGAATAAGTGAAAAACGTCACTTCCTGTTTTCATCAGAAAAAATGTCTTTGATGTTGAACTTGTTTACCTGACAAGATTCTGTCTTACGCGATTTTCTCAGCAGTGAACATTAATTTTAATCAACTTTCATAGAAAATTAAAGCACTTATTAAAGGTATGATTTTATTGAGTTTACATAAAAATGTTAATACATTGCACATACCTGTTTCACGTCACGATGCAATGGCGCCAATACACAATGAAATAAACATGTGAAAACAACAATTTATAGTTTAAATAATTGAAAACAACAAAGTTTCTTCTTGATTTTATTAAATCTTTATTTCAAGCGCTCTGCATCACATGCTGCAACTGCGTTTCAGCCAAAACGTGTGCGGATTTAGAGGTAAAAAATTGCCGTCCGAAATTAGAGGAAATTTAAAAATTATTAAAATTTAAAAATTAGGGTGTCCGAAAACATAGAGGGTCCGAAAACATAGAAGAATTACGGTACATGATTTGCCCTTTTCATGTGTATTTAAACGGTTTGCATTTTTAATATATAAATATATTCTCCAATTTTCAAGTTAATATGATAAACTTCATGTCAATAACATAACACTTATTATCTCCCTTGAACAGGCTGTTTTTATTACTTTTTTTAGATGATTTTAGGTTACTCTGGTTTTCTCTGTCATCCCAATGCTATAAGTCAAAGGTTCTAGACCGTGGCATAAAATAATCATCTCTCCGTTCCACTCTTCAAGAGTGTCAATGTCCATATTTTCTGAAAAGTTTTTTTAATGAGAAAATTGCTTTCCAGTACTTTCAGTACTTTGATATTTTATTTGATTTTTGAATGTATTATAAAAAATTACTGTTGTTAATTATTGTTTTTAATCTTATAACTCCTTCTTGCAGTCTGACTATTATTATAACAGAGTTATGATGTTTAAGGCTCTAGTCAAGATTTTTTCACTTTATATGATGGTGATTACAGAGATTGAAGGAAGCTGGAATACTGGGAGAAAACCACCAACCTTCTGCACTTGAACTTACAAACTTCCTCACAATAAGATCTCAATATGGAACATATGTGATTACTTATTAAGGGCATTTTAGCCCACTCAGACACCAAGACCATCACCACCCTTCTCTGTTAGGTAAGACTTACTGGCATGTCAACCAACACAGCTACCCGGTATATCATTATCATCGCCAAAACCAACACCCCCCTTCCCTATTAGTTACGACTTTTAGGCTATATCAACTAACATAGCTATATCATTATCATCACCAAGGCCAACAACCCCCCACCCCCACCCCATCCCTGTTAGTTAAGACTTTCAGGCTATATCAACTAACACAGCTATATCATTATCATCACCAAGGCCAACAACCCCCTCCCTGCCCCTGCCCTGTTAGTTAAGACTTTCAGGCTATATCAACTAACACAGCTATATCATTATCATCACCAAGGCCAACAACCCCCTCCCCCCCCTTCCCTGTTGGTTAAGACTTTCAGGCTATATCAACTAACACAGATATATCATTATCATCACCAAGGCCAACAACTCCCACTTCATGTTAGTTAAGACTTTCAGGCTATATCAACTAACACAGCTATATCATTATCATCACCAAGGCCAACAACCCCCTCCCCCCCCCCTTCCCTGTTGGTTAAGACTTTCAGGCTATATCAACTAACATAGCTATATCATTATCATCACCAAGGCCAACAACTCCCACTTCATGTTAGTTAAGACTTTCAGGCTATATCAACTAACACAGCTATATCATTATCATCACCAAGGCCAACAACTCCCACTTCATGTTAGTTAAGACTTTCAGGCTATATCAACTAACACAGCTATATCATTATCATCACCAAGGCCAACAACTCCCACTTCATGTTAGTTAAGACTTTCAGGCTATATCAACTAACATAGCTATATCATTATCATCACTGTTTATTAACTGCATGTCTGCTTTATTAAGGCGGTATCACACAGCACTTGTGACATCTACTTATCCACTATGCCTGGTCTAGTTAGTAATAGTAGTGAGTACGGTTTTTATTTTAATTTCTTCGGTTTCAGTTGGTTTATTTATGTTAATTTATCATTGTCTTGTTCCTATTTGATAAAATACATGTCTGTCAGTTCTATAAAAAAAGAGAGAAAGAAAAAGTTCTGAAAAATTAGCCAAGTTCATCATACAGCTGATTGTGTAGCTGAAAATATCATCCTTAATCTATAGTAATCAGAAAATGGCACATGAAGATCAAATATTATTCTAAAAAGAATACGGTTTTCTTCATTTATGAAAGAGTTGTTTTAACTTATGAAAAAAATTCTAAATTCAAATTTGTTTATTTTATCCCATTTTCATGACATTTAGGCTTAATATTTATCTTTCTTTATTTAAATATTCAAATCGATGAATTGAATAAAAACTTCAAACAATTATCTGTTAGGTAGACTATTTCCAAAAGAGAAATTTGGAATCAAAGTTTTTCCCTCTCTAAATATTACAAATGCCAGTATAAGTATACATTTCTAAATCTAGTAGGGCATTACAATTTATACATATAACATAATATAGTTATGATGCAGTTGCTATACAATTGTCTTACAAACAATTATAAATTTTTTTAAATAGTAATGTGTCTAAAAAGGGAGACAATTCATTTTTAAACTCATCCAATTTATTTTTCAACAGAAAAACATTTTAATACATTGTATCTTTTTGTTTACTTAAAACGTTGTGAAGAGAAGTTCTGGATAGTTAAAGAATTATTTTTAAAAAAACCTTGCTAACATTAAGCCATAATTTAAAGTTTTACGTTAGATATATTGAATACCTATCAATTTTTCTTGGATGATTTCTGTCATGCCAGACGTTTATTTTATTGTTGTATTCAAAAAACATTGACAGCTTTTATACTTTTGTGATACATATATTTAATCCTTTATAATATGGCTTAAACTCTAATGCTAGGGGTGTGTAGTGGGTTTTGGTAAAGGGATTTTATGTTTCATTGAAGATTTATCATGACTGACTAGATGTACATCTCCATATCAAACTGGAGATGATGAAAGTTTAACAAATACTTTTTTCCTGACAGCTGTGAACCTGATTTTTTTTCAGAGCCTTTTCTTTCTCTCTCAGTTTACAAAGATGGCTACAATTACATCATACAGGTCCTAATTTCAAAATTGTTTCTTAAGATTTTCTTTAACTTAAAACTGGCAAATTTTAAAATCTTTAAAATTTTAATAATTGAAAACATGTTAAGAAATTTAAGGTTTCATTTCAAAAATGTTCATTTATAGTTCCAAAGAAGTTACCAAAATTTGCTAGAAAATGATTGTGAAACTGGGACTTGTAACAGTTACAATAAAATTCCATGTAGAACCACTTTTTACCTCATATCATTGGTTGTGGTTCTATTTGTTTTTAAATGGTTTAGCCAGAAATTCTTTATGTATACATTTTGAGACAATTTTCATCATAAAATGTTTATAACTTGGCATACTTTTCATATTAGTTAACAGTTTGCGAAATGTGACCTTTTCAGTTGTTTAACATACTTTAAATTATCAGAGAGAGAGAGAGCGCGTGTTGTGTGTGTGTGTGTGTGTGTGTGAGAGAGAGAGAGAGAGAGAGAGAGAGAGAGAGAGAGAGAGAGAGATAGAGAAAGAGAGAGCATGTATGTGTGTGAGAGAGAGAGAGAGAGAGAGACAGAGAGGGGGAGGTTTATTAAAATTATACATTCACAAAAAATTAATCTCATGTCTCTTTTAAAATTTAATTTTTAAAAATCTAAATACTTAACAAACATTAAATTTTCCAAATTTATAGATTTTCAGAAAAGTTTCAGGACATTTGTGGTAATATTATGATAATTTGATGAACACCTAATGATTTTAATGTAAGGCAAAAAAAAAAAAAAAATGAGGAAAAAATTTTGATAAAGTATTATTGTTATAACTTGAACTCTTATATAATGTACAAATTGCTTTTTCAAAACCTTCATTGTTTTTGTCAAGCCTGGCATTGCCATAAGGTGAGACTTAGGTGATACTTTTACAGTGCCGGCATCGGCATTGTTTTTCATGTAATTTGTAGATTGTTAATCCATCTTAAACATTTGTAAAAACGTATTTGGTTAGGTCAGTTACGTAAAGATATTATACTGATGATATTAAGCATTTATGGTGTTGGGCTTTTCATTTTGTTTAATTTTTTTCATTGTGTAGATAAAACACATTTATATTTTGGGAAAAGGATCAGAGATGGGCTAGTGTTGTTACTTCATTGTCATGTTTTCATTAAATTATACTTGTAGTTTTAAAAAATTAGTTATCATACTTTACCATCAAGGGATAAAAAGTTATTTTTCTTTCTGATAAGTTGAGAGCGGGAGGTCGTGGGGTTGAATACCGGTAATTTACTAAGTTAATAGAAAGGAAAGAATCTTGACTTTTGGACAAAAGGAACAAATACTTCAGTCTTCTCCACTATTTGGAAATTGATGACTATGTTATTGGTTTCATTATGTTTCAAACAGAGTTTAGAATCTTCCAGAGGAAGAGTTTCTTGTATACAACCCCCCCCCCCCCCCCCTTTATTAAATTCTGTGTAAATTTTTTTTAAAAATATAATTACAGAAATGTTTAAAATGACTTGATTTCTTCAGTTTTAGGCCATTTTGATTGAAATCAAAATTTTACTGGAGGGTACAAAATGAAGTCTTTCTTCTTCCAGAGCATCATAAAAACTTTCTACTTTTGTAGAACTTTCTTATTATATTGAAATTCAAATCTTTATCATTCTGATTTTATCTAAAACAATGTTCATTATGTAACAATTTTTAACAAAAAGCATTGTATCTGTACAGATAAAATAAACAATGGATTCTCGATCACAGCACTTGAAAAGTGTCATAGAGGACTGAGTGGTCTAGAGCAGGTCGTTAAGGATCACAGCATCTGGTCTCCAATCCCAATCTGGCAGATCTTAGACTGAAACTTATATGAGACATCAGTGATATTTTTACAATGTTTTTTTATGTCAGGATTTTAAGTTAATTAAATGGTTATCTTTTCAAGTACACTAATATCCTGTGGCATCAAAGAGTGACCAAGTGGTCTTAAACACTAGCTTTCTGCTTACTGTAGATTACTTTGATTTTGCAACCTGTGTAACCCCCAACACCATCCAGATGATCTGTTTTGGTTAAGTAAACAGGTTTTCTATTTCCACATGATAATTTAACACAAAATTTTATTGGTATGTCCTTAACAATTAGACCTGAATTTTTTATATCATCTTTGTGTTCCATTTTTACAAGTTCCATTGTATCTATTGTTAATGTTGGTTTATATTTGCCATTGTTTGACAGCCACAGAAAAACTTGAATTTTAATACACATTGCATATTCTTTCTTATAGTTATAAATGTATAGGACATTATTTGTGAATTCAAAAATTTTTGAAATGTTTCTTTTTGATTTAAATTTGTTTTTTGGTTTTTTTTTTTTGACCCAAAAATTAACCTCATTATCTTAGTATTAATATTCACAATTTTTTTTAATTTGTTGGATTATTGCAGGTCTGAAGAAAAGAACAGTTCAAAACGTTACGATACATCAGATCTTTATCCACCTAGGCATTCATTTGCCAGTAACAGACGCCGTGCATCATCTCCCATAACAACAGAAACTTCATTATCATCCAGATCTGACACTAATGCATCACAACCCGAAAAATATAGTAAAATCACTGGAGGACCTGCATCTCCGATTATAATAGATGACAAATCATCCAGAGCGAGTTCCCCTAGTTGTAAACCAAGTCCAATATCATCATCTTCATTGTCACCTGATCATTCACAGTTCAAGATCCAGGTCAAGATCGAGGCATTCAAGGTCAAGGTCAAGATCAAGGCACAGTAGAAGTTATTCTCACTCAAGGTCCAGATCAAGGTCAAGAAGTAGTAGATCAAGTTCTTCGGAATCCTCAGTGGATGAATTTGGACGAGCAAAGCGTAAAGATAGACTTCCTTCACCAATTGAAGAGCCAATACTTTCCGACTCATCTAGTGATTCCTTAAGTCGAAAACGTAGGCTACGAAAATCATCATCAGTGGAAGACATTGAATCTGATTCGTCAGAATCTCACTTTTCAGATTCTGAATACAAAAGAAATCAAAAAAGGGACAAAACTCCAATTAGAAGAGGTTGATTTTGGTGAAGCTGAAAGAAGCCGAACACCAATCGATATGGTAGACTTTGGTGAAGCAGCAAGGTTGGCGCAGCGTAGTCTTGTTGGTGTGGATTTTGGCGAGGCTGAAAGAATGACCAGAAAATCAAGGTTTGTAGGCTATTTAGTTGATTGAATGTTGTTTAAGGTCACATCAGAAATATTCATTGTGTTTGGTTATAGATATATAACACAAATACCTGATAAATGTTGATGTGGCATATGTGCACATTTCGGAAAATCTTTCTCATCAGTGACACTAGGGGCCGAAAAGTTTGATAGATAAAAAACATAAGCGAAATAGTTCAAAATTAATGAATCTAAAATTCCAAAAATATATGAATCTAAATCCAGCTTAGGAATGCTTTGCATGAGGGAACAAACCTTAGTTTTAAATAAATTTCAAAAATTAAGATGGCTGAAAATTTTGCTAAATGACAAATTTTCTTATTAATATTGAGAATTAATCTAAACATAAGTTGATGTTTTTTGCACGAGTTTTTTATTGGCATTTTTCATTTGTTACGTACTGTGAATCTATGACCGTGACCATAAGACTGCTAGTAAACTTGCCTGCAATAATTGTCGGCAGATGTACATCACGGACCAATCAGTCCATTATGCTGGTATCTTGCGGAAGATAGTTTGTTTTCTCAAAGCACTCCAGTTTCCTCTACTGTCTTATATAAGTGATAGAACTTTTATTGGGGCAAAACACAATTATTCCACTCTCTACAACTACAAAGTGTTTATAGTATTTCAATACTCTTTTTTTTTTAAATTTTAGATTGAGATTTAACAATCAACTTTATAATCTCATAATTTTACAAGATTTTTTTTAGTATTGTTTAAACAAAACTGGATGAGTTTTAAACAAAACTGGAAACATATTGGTTTTGTTGTGTTTTGTATTTTTAGCTCACCTGAGCACAAACGACTTCTTCTCAGAAACTTCTGGTCACATTTTGTTTAAACTTGGTCAAAAGCATCTATAGAACATTGCCTTTCAGATTGTGTTTTGGTTGCCATAGCTACCAAATATGAGTCACAATGACCTACATAGTTAAAAACCTAAAAAATTCTCCTCCAAAACCACTTCACTGAGATAAAATCTGATGTGATATTTGGCATCTACTGGCATCTTATATACCAAGTTTGTGAATTTCAATAATTTTTGTGAAAAATTAGGTTACGCGTTTTTGCGTTAATTTTTTGTATATTGTAAATAGTACTTTTTTACAAAAATTACAATAATGAATAAATTTAGGTGAACTCTTTTTTCCAAACATCATTTTCTTATGTGAAGAAACATGTTTGACAATTTTCATGAAATTCTGTAAAATACAAGTCGCTTTTTTTTGCCTTTTTCATTTTCAATTCTAGCAACCCAAGGGTCCACTTTTTTATTTTTTTTTTTATTTTATTTTTTTTTTTTTCTTTTTCTGAATTTTTTTACTAACAAAAGTGCATGGAAGAGATTTTATAAATTTTTACTTTTTAGTGTAATTTTTTTTTTTTTTTTTTTGAAATACATGTGATACTGCAACCCAAGGGTCAAGGGTTCAAATCCCAGTGGAGCCACTTTTTTTTTTGTTTGTTTTTTCTTTCTTTCTTTTTTTTTTCTATTTTCTGAATTTTTATGACTTACAATGGTGCATGGAAGAAATTTTATGAATTTTTACTTTTTAGGTTGCCATAGCTACATTGACCTAAATAGTTGAAAACCTAAAAAAAAAAAAATCTTCTCCAAAACCACTTCACTGAGATAAAAATCTGATGTGACATTTGGCACCTAAACCAAGTTTGTGAATTCCAACAATTTTGTGAAAAATTAGGTTACTTGTTTTTTTGTTTTTAATTTATATATTGTAAATAGTACTTTTTTACCAAAATTACAATCAATTTAGGTGAATTCTTTTTTCTAAACATCATTTTCTTATGTGAAGAAACATATGTTTAACAATTTTCATGAAATTCTATAAAATACAACTCGCTTTTTTCGACCTTTTTCTTTTTCAATTCTAGCAACCCATGGGTCGAGGGTTCAAATCCCAGTGAAGCCACTTTTTTTAAAATTTTATTTTTTATTTTTTTATTTCTAAATTTTATGACTTACAATGGTGCATGGAAGAGATGATTACGAATTTTTACTTTTTAGTGAATTATTATTTTTGAAATACATGAGATACTGATATGTAGATTTAGCTAAAACTTTGAATTTTTGTTTTGTTTTACGAAATCATTGTTATGTGACATTATTTAAATTAATTGAACAATTTTTTTTTAAATAATTTGCAGTTGAATTTTACAATTTTTTTTTAAATATTTTAATTAATGTGTCATATCTGTAAAGTCTTAAATCCGGATCTGAAAATTGCTCATGTGCTTGTTATGGATAGGAACTCTGCCATCCATCCATACATCCATCAAAAGACTTCTTCTCAGACACTATTGGTCACATTTCATTCATATTAGTCAATAGCACCTTTAGACCATTGCCATTCTCATTTGTGTTTCTGGTCGCTTTGGCTACCAAAAGTAGGTCAGTGACCTATATAGCTAAAAACCAAAACAACAAAAATAATGTTATCTGAAACCACTTCTATTGAGACAACATGTTATGACTTAACCAGGTATTATCAAGACATACCAGTTAAATTTAAACTCAGGTGAGCAAATTAGGGCCATCTTGGGCCTCTTGTTTCTATTTTTTTCACTTCCTCTATTTCTGCTTCATCTTTTGTCTCTAACATTTCACAGAGATGGCTTGTCAGATATTTTGAAAAACTACATAGAAATTTTAAAAAAAGGTGGCTGTAGTTTTACCTTTTATAATTCTTTTTAGGTCAGTTTCTGAGGTAATTTGAACCAAATTTAGACATTTTTGTATGATGACATGGTAATGTCAACACTTTACATTATTTCTTTTTAATTTGATGTTTTTTAAGTTTGAATTATAAAAAATTCTGTTTTTTTATTTTTTATTTATTTATTTATTTTTATTTTTTTTTTTTTTTGGGGAATGGTTATGAAGCTAGATTTATAATATGTATTTATGTTGTAGGGGACAATTCCGAGGATCTTTCCGAGGCAGAGGAAGAGGAGGGTGGTTTAATAAACAACGACAGTTCATGGATGACAGCAGCTTGATGCCGGGTGAAATTCCAGGTATTCCAGTTACAAGGTCACCACCACCTGGATCTCCCGCAAAGCGATATTATGGCTCAGATAGGTCCAGATCTCCTGTTTCACATTCATTGTCTCCATCATTATCAGATCTTGAAGAACCCCCAATTGGAGTAAGGACAAGAATGCAGAGAGGGGCTTCACCTACTTATGCCAGAGGAATGGGAATGAGGCCTATTTCACCACCACCACCACCACGCCATCTTACCAGAAGTCAAAGATCTTTTTCACCATCGCCTCCACCAGGTTCAAGAGGTCCTTATTCTCCACCCTTAATAAGACCTCAGAGATCAATGTCACCCTCTCCACCACCAATGTATGGTGATGAAAGATCATTATCCCTTTCACCAGGAAGAGCCTTTTCACCCCCAATGACTAGGGGACAAAGACCTCCCTCACCATTGCGAAGAAGACAGAGATCTGGATCTCCCCCAATCATGGTTGGGATGCACCCTTCTTCTCCGCCCATAGGCAGGTTACAGAGATCTCCGTCACCTCCAATGACAAGAGGTCAAAGGCCAGTCTCACCACAGAGAAACAGAGGTCAAAGGCCACCTTCACCACCAATTACTAGAGGTGGACAAAGGCCTCCTTCTCCCCCAATGACAAGACGCCAAAGACCACCATCACCACCAATGACCAGAGGAAGGCCAATTTCTCCGCCTGCTACCAGAGGTCAAAGGCCACCATCTCCTCCAATGACACGAGGTCAGAGGCCACCATCTCCACCAATGACACGAGGTCACAGACCACCATCTCCTCCAATGACTAGAGGGCAAAGGCCACCATCCCCACCAATGACTAGAGGAAGACCAATATCTCCCCCAGCCACTAGAGGTCAAAGGCCACCATCTCCACCAATGACACAAGGTCAAAGGCCATTATCACCTCCAATGACTAGAGGTCAGAGATCAACATCTCCACCAGTGACACGAGGACAGTGGTCATCATTACCACCAGTAACAAGGGGTCAGAGGTCAAGGTCACCAATTACTGCGAGAGGTGGCCATCAGGGTGCTCCACTTACCAGAAGGAGCATGCAGCAGCAAAATGTGCCCATGACGAACAGGTTGAGGCATAAGCCAATGCCTCCAAACAGATACTCCCCTCCACCTCCACAGAGGGATAATCGCAGGATAAGACCCCTTTCTCCACCAGCTAAAAGAGGAAAAAAATGATGTTTGTAATCACCTTGTGATAATGGTATGAACAATATGAGCTTTTGAGAACAAGTAAAGTGGCATGTTATAACTTAAAATTGCTGTGATCAAAGAGACGATGAATCTTTTCTCTCTCTCTCTGTTTACTTTAGAATACTAAACTTTATTATTTAATGGTCTGGATTTCCTCCAAATACCAGGAAGGTCAGACACTAATCAGTTTAATAAAGTACTGGAGAGTTTACGTCCTACCCTCATATGTAAGTACATGTGTTAATTAAAATTCAGTATTAGTTTTTGGCTGAAGTTTAATTTCTACAAAAGACCTTGATTCAGGTTTTTGATGGCCTACCTTGACAAGCTAAGTTTTTCAGGAAGATATAATAATTTTATATCAATCACATGAACATTATAAAATCGTGTTCTAACACACATTTTTCTATGATTTGGTACAATTATTTACTTAAATAGATTTTTCCAGAATTCTGCTTTTTAAAAATAAGTATGGCTATTTTTTATGTTATTGCAAAAGGTAAAAATGGATGCAGTTAATATGTGAAGAAATTGTTTCTTATATCAAGAGAATCAGTGAAACAACTTTGATTTGACCAAGCAAAGAAGTTAAAAGCTGCTGATGGACCCTGGTTTAACAAGTTGAAGGTTTTCCCTAATTGAAATTTTAGCTTATATAAATCTGGAAAATTTGAAAAATACAGTATATATTTATGTTAGCTTTCTTGATATTTTGGAATTTTAAATGTCATTTTGAAGATCCCCTTAAGCTTATTACCTTTGTTGATTTAACATCACAAATTTTCAAAAAAAAATTTTGAAGAAGATTGAGAAATCTGGGATTCATGATGAAGATTTCCCATACTCTTGTTTGTGAATGTGAAAGTTAAATATAATTTATAATAGTTTATCCTGTTATCAGTTTGGATATCTTGAGAGTTTAAAATAAGGAATCTATTGTTATTTGCTGAAGCCTTTAATGTGACCCTAGTGGTCTAAAGCACATGCTTACGAATCACACCGCCTTTCACCACCTGGGTTCGAATACCACTCGGAACAGATCCTAGTGTGAGAAATTGTCGTTTGCTTGTAGAAGGTCTGTGGTTTTCTCTAGGCACTCTGGTTTCCTCCACCATCCCAGAACTGACCGCCTTAAAATCAGTTAAGTAATTTATACATTATTTTGACACAATTAAACATATAAACTATTCTTATATTCTTATTTCAATAATTGTAAAATAAATTTTTATTGGAGTTATTTCCCTTTGCTCTCAAATTGAAAATCTTGAAAAAAATAAAATAAATAAATAGATTGATACCTACTTAATTCTGAGACCTTGACCAGTTAATCTAAAGCAATGACAAAGGACCACAGAACCTCTAGTTCCTAAGGTTCAAAAACCCACTTTGGCCAGATCCTGTTGCGAGAAGGTTTGATCCATCATAACACAACTGGCTGTTTTTTATATAAGTGAAAAAAATCTTGACTAAAGAATTAAACTCTGTTTCTTTAGTTCTTAATTCTACAGTGAAACAAATTCTTGATGTCAACATATTTTTTTTCATTTACTTCATTACAGGTGTTCATGAATTCATTTTAATACACTATTCATATATATCCTATGTAACAATCATGAATCTATTTCAATACATAAACCGTGTATCCCATGTACCAATCATGGATTCATTAAGGTTTGATTATGGATGAGAGATGAATATTAAAATGTGTGTATGGAAAATGATGTATGGTACGGACTGTCATAATTATAAACAGTGTGTGTGTGTGTGTGTGTGTGTTTCAATCATGTGTTAATTGTTAGTACTGTTTATGTAGTAAAACTAAATACAAAGAAAATTTTTGTTGTTTTGTCATTATTATTATTATTATTATTGAAGGGTGGAACTCACAGTCTTGAGATACCTTCAGTTTGAAGGCTTTCACTTCAATTTGTCCACCATAGCCCAAGCAATGACTAAAATGGATATTGGCTATGGTGTTTTATTCCCAAGTCAAGATTCACTAGTGTCGAAGTGGACAGTTTAGAGATTTTTCAGGAAACCAGAGTTACTAATTTGTTTGTTATCAACATAATTGACTGAGTAGTCTGTGATATTTATCTGTGACATTGTTGGCAAGTGAACTTGCACTGTAAAGATCACCATAAGTGCAAACTAGTATAATTCAAATGAGCAATGTACGAAATGCATTAAAGATTCTATATAGTAAATCTCCAATCAAATGGTTAATGCTAGTGAGCAAAATTATCTTCCGTTTCATCCAGGCAGCTAAGATCAGTTTTTATTTTAGGCCCATGTTAACTTAAAACAATCACGGAAGTAAACACTGCCTACAACAGCAAAGCTCGCGTCACAACAAATATATAGGTGACTACTGAATTAAATACATTGAATGGATTTTTTTTTAAAAATGAAATTATCAAATAGTAGATGTCAAAATTTTTTAAATTTTTATAG
This sequence comes from Tegillarca granosa, assembly GCA_029721355.1. Classification (NCBI taxonomy): domain Eukaryota; kingdom Metazoa; phylum Mollusca; class Bivalvia; order Arcoida; family Arcidae; genus Tegillarca; species Tegillarca granosa. The sequence continues at coordinate 40,611,242 of CM056605.1, forward strand.
TATGAAAAATGTTTTCTTGACCTAATACACATGTACAGCTGTATATAAATGTACTCTTCTGCTTGTGAACCAGTCTTGGTTTTGTAATAAATAAGATGATTGGTTTGTTTGTTGTAATAGTGTTTAACGTCGCATCAGCATTTTTTCAGCTTAGAGAGCAAGATTGATAATTTGTATGGATAAATCCTAGATCAATTCTTGATGTGGGAGATGTTTGAGTGTGTATCATGGTCTACAGACAGGCATACCTCTTGGGACCAGTCAATACACTGTCCATTTAATGCCAAGCACCAGGCAGGGAACCAGTCAGTCAAATTTTAAAGTCTTATGTATTGACTGGTTCACCCGGTTCCAAGATAATGTGCCTGGGTAAAAGGTATGCCTGTCCACAGACCATAATAAACACTAATACACATTAGAAACATTAGGTCAAGGAACAAAAGGTAGAAAAAAGGCGGGGAACTAGTAAGTCAAATTGTTAAGTCTTAAGTATGATAGGACAGGGATTCAAACCCACAACCTCCCACTCTCAAGGCAATGAGCCACCAAGGCAGTCAAAACGATGATTAAGATCCCTCAAATAGTAATGTAACCACAACACAATATATTTACTCCAGTGCCTGTCCAAAGTCGGGAATGTTATACTAGAAGGATCCAAAGTGCTTGTTTACTTTTCTTGGTGTGGTCTTGTTTGAAGGTTGTATTGTGTCATCTTCTTGGTTGTGTTGTCCGTTTTATCATAAACTTGTATTGTTTTGTATTCTTGGTTACGTTGTCAGTTTTATCATTAACTTGTATTGTTTCATGTTCTTGGTTGTGTTGTCTGTTTTATCATTAACTTGTATTGTTTCGTGTTCTTGGATGTGTTGTCTGTTTTATCATTAGCTTGTATTGTTTCGTGTTCTTGGTTACTTTGGTTTTTTCATTGACTTGTATTGTGTCGTGTTCTTAGTTGTGTTGGCTGTTTCTATCATTAACTTGTATTGTTTCATGTTCTTAGTTACTTTGGTTGTTTTTTTATCAACTTGTATTGTGTGGTGTTATTGGTTGTGTTGTCTGTTTTATCATTAACTTGTATTGTGCCGTGTTCTTGGTTGTGATGGTTGTTTTATCATTGACTTGTATTGTGTCGTGTATTTGGTTGTGATGGCTGTTTTATCATTAACTTGTATTGTGTCATGTTCTTGGTTGTGTTGTCTGTTTTATCATTGACTTGTATTGTGCCGTGTTATTGGTTGCGATGGCTGTTTTATCATTAAATTGTATTGCGTAGTGTTCTTGGTTGTGTTGGCTGTTTTATCATTGACTTGTATTGTGCCGTGTTCTTGGTTGTGATGGCTGTTTTATCATTAAATTGTATTGCATCATGTTCTTGGTTGTGTTGTCTGTTTTATCATTAACTTGTATTGCGTCGTGTTCTTGGTTCTGTTGGCTGTTTTATCATTGACTTGTATTGTGTCGTGTTATTGGTTGTGATGGCTCTTTTATCCTTAACTTGTATTGTTTCGTATTCTTGGTTACGTTGTCAGTTTTATCATTAACTTGTATTGTTTCATATTATTGGTTGTGTTGTCAGTTTTATCATTAACTTGTATTGTTTTGTGTTCTTGGTTCTGTTGTCAGTTTTATCATTAACTTGTATTGTTTTGTGTTCTTGGTTCTGTTGTCAGTTTTATCATTAACTTGTATTGTGTCGTGTTATTGGTTGTGTTGGCTGTTTTATCATTAACTTGTATTGTTTTGTGTTCTTGGTTGTGTTGGATGTTTTATCATTAACTTGTATTGTTTTGTGTTCTTGGTTCTGTTGTCAGTTTTATCATTAACTTGTATTGTGCCGTGTTCTTGGTTGTGTTGTCTGCTTTATTATTGACTTGTATTGTGCCGTGTTCTTGGTTGTGTTGTCTGTTTTATCATTGACTTGTATTGTGCCGTGTTATTGGTTGTGTTGTCAGTTTTATCATTAACTTGTATTGTTTTGTGTTCTTGGTTGTGATGGCTGTTTTATCATTAACTTGTATTGTTTTGTGTTCTTGGTTGTGTTGGCTGTTTTATCATTGACTTGTATTGTGCCGTGTTATTGATTGTGATGGCTGTTTTATCATTAACTTGTATTGTTTTGTGTTCTTGGTTGTGTTGTCTGTTTTATCATTGACTTGTATTTTGTCGTGTTATTGGTTGTGTTGTCTGTTTTATCATTGACTTGTATTGTTTTGTGTTCTTGGTTGTGTTGTCTGTTTTATCATTGACTTGTATTTTGTCGTGTTATTGGTTGTGTTGTCTGTTTTATCATTAACTTGTATTGTTTTGTGTTATTGGTTGTGACGCTGTTTTATCATTAACTTGTATTGTGTCGTGTTATTGGTTCTGTTGGCTGTTTTATCATTGACTTGTATTGCGTCGTGTTCTTGGTTGTGTTGGCTTGTTTTATCATTAACTTGTATTGTGTCGTGTTATTGGTTCTGTTGGCTGTTTTATCATTGACTTGTATTGTGCCGTGTTCTTGGTTGTGTTGTCTGTTTTATCATTGACTTGTGTCGTGTTCTTGGTTCTGTTGCCTGTTTTATCATCATCTTGTATTGTGTCGTGTTATTGGTTGTGTTGCCTGTTTTATCATTGACTTGTGTCGTTTTCCTTGGTTCTGTTGGCTGTTAATCATTGACTTGTATTGTGTCGTGTTCTTGGTTGTGTTTGTCTGTTTATCATTGACTTGTATGTG
>CM056605.1:40614057-40656557 GCA_029721355.1 Tegillarca granosa
TCTGTGGTTATGGTTAATCAGTGGTACAGTGCTAACCCACAGGTGAAAGGTCAGAGTATCATCTCCAGTTTTATAGGATCAATACGTAACTAAATTGTAAAGTGCTTGCTCCCTATGTGAAAATTTAAAGCATCATATCCAGCATCATATCCAGTTGTATAGGATCACTACGGTAACTAAGTTGGTACAGTGCTTGCTTGTTTGTGAAAAGTTAGAGCATCATCTCCAATTTTATAGGATCATAAAGGTAAGTAAGTTGGTACAGTGCTTGCTAAGTTTTGAAAAGTTAGAGCATCATCTCCAATTTTATAGGATCATTATGGTAACTAAGTTGGTACAGTGCTTGCTCCTAATGTGAAAGGTGGTAATTAAGTTGGTACAGTGCTTACTCCGCAGGTGAAAGGTCAGAGTATCATATCCAGTTTTACAGGATCACTACGGTAACTAAGTTGGTACAGTGCTTGTCTGTTTTATAGGATCACAGGTATAGTGCCCTAATCCGTAGGTGAAAGGTCAAAGTATCATCTTCAGTTTTATAGGATCACTATGGTAACTAAGTTGGTACAGTGCTTGTTCTGTATGTGGAAGCTTAAAGTGTCATCTTCAGTTTTATAGGATCACTATGGTAACTAAGTTGGTACAGTGCTTGTTCTGTATGTGGAAGGTCCAATTATCATCGCTGGTTTTATTGTCGAGCCTGGCATTGCCGTAAGGCGAGACTTGGTTGTTACTTTTCCGGTGTCGGTGGCGGCGTTTCAAAATGTGAAAATGTATGTTTAAGTAATGTATTTTCTACTGGATCAAAAACTGACCAGGCGAGACATTTAAATGCGTGAAATTCTTGTTTGGGATACTAATCTAGTCATTTACTATATACAATGCAATTAAGCGATTCCTTTAGTAAGTCTTCTACGTCACTATTGTCAGGGGAAAGGCGTTCTGCTCGAGTGGGAGATCAGGGTTTGAATGCTGATTGGGTTATACATAAGACTTTACAATTTGAGAGATACTTTTTCCTCGCCAGACCCTCAGCATTTAGGGGACTGAGTATGGAATCATTCATCTGGTGCCAGGATAATGTCTCTTGAAGGGTGTTAAGTTTGTTTGCGACATACTGACTCTGTGAGCTAGCACCCTGATGAGAATTTGCCCAGAGCGCAGATCGTAATACTTACTCTAGAAAGCATCTCACAAATACACGTTAAATCCATAGAGAGTAACAGCCCTGCTTTTTGCAAATTGCTGAACAATAAATGATTGGACGTTGAACAGCATTCCAACAAGCCAACACACCACACCAATATAACTGAAGAACTGAAAGAGTTATGAAGGTGACGGGTTCTACAGAAAACAGATGCTTTAAGCAATGTTACTATGGAAACACAAACCAACTCTAAAGAAAAAAACAGGGTATCTTTCTTATTCTTCAGTAAATGTGTCATGCAGGTTAAAGGTCACCAGACACATGAAAATGAAAGCAGTTAAAAAAAAATTATATAAATCTTTTAGAATTTTTAATCATTTATATTTAACATACCATAATTTATAACACCCTGGCTACTCATTTCATGGATATTAATGTAATAATAATTATTATATAGGTATCATCCATTTTTGAATATATCATAATATAGGGTATGTTGCTTTGGCTCAATAAACAATACAAGAATTCCTAACACAAATATGTCTTACCTTACCCCTTGTGTGTAAATTCAGGATGTCGGGGTTACCCTGTAGACTATATAAAAATGTGTGTTATGACCTTTGTCATTATGCATTTTTCAAGTTTTTACCAAAAGAATATTCAAAAATCTTTACTTTTAGTAAAAAAAAAAATTGAACAAGAGACATTTAGTATTGTCTGTGATATTTTGGCAGCATATTTATATTTAATAAAATGCATGAAAGAGAATGTCTCCTTGAAATTATCCACTTTAAATACAGATATGTTGAAATTAACTGTGATCATACATATCAATTACTAGTAGTTTGGTGAGCTCAATTGAATGAGCATACACCTATAGTAGGAGAGGTCCTGAGTGAGTTCTGGTTCAACAATTTCAATCTTACTACAGAGTAATAACCAGAGTGACCCTTGGAAATGGCTAGTCTGAATTTCCTCTAACCCTAACACACTATTATGCCTGTCAGCTGTGTGTAGGGTGGGTCAGAACAATTTTGGATAGGGCGGCACCTCATTTCACTTCAGAATGAAATTAAACACTTCAGAATGAAATTATTCGTGGAACTGTAGAAAAGTTACTAACCTTTATCGAGAGGTGAATGATTTGTCTTCAAATATATATAATATATATATTATTTAAAAATGTCACTGCCACTGAGAATTTGAGAATTCGAATCAATTTCTTGGATTTTGATATATTTGCCGACCTTGTTTGCCATTTCCAATACAATACTCTTGCATTCAAATATTTGGAAGACAAATCATTCACCATTTTTTCTACAGATCCACTAGTGTTTTAGTTAAGAGCAAAATGAAGCGACACCCTTTCTCACAACAGTTGGTATTAGAAAATCCCAAGTTTTGATATAGAAATTGTTCTGACCCTACACACAGCCATTAAGCATAAAGTGTGTTAGGGTCAGAGAAAATTTGGACCAGGAAATGACAGACTTGTAAATGCAGACATTGGTGTAAAAAGTCAACTTGGTGTTTAAATAATCTATCTGGCTGCCAAAATAAAACAGATAATCTAAAGAATACAAAGAAGTAAACAAAAATACAAACATAAAAACAAATTTCAAACAAAAGTTAACAAAATATGCTGCAAGCTTAGCTCACTAATTATAAGTAATATTTCACTTATTTTTTCCACAAATTCAAAATAAAAATCAGAAAACGAAGTTATACTTCCAAATACTATAAAAATATGCACCAACATTAATAATAATAATAATAATAATAAAGAGAAATGAAAATAATCAAATACTGAGATAAAATGAGGACTGATAAAATATATACTAGTACCTCCTACACCAAAATGAAGGATAGGGTTTCAATTAGGGGCATGTAATATCCCCATACACCAAAATCAAGGCATAGGGTTTAAATAAGGGCATGTAATATCCCCATACTCCAAAATGAAGGCATAGGGTTTAAATTAGGGCATGTAATATCCCCATACTCCAAAATGAAGGCATAGGGTTTAAATTAGGGGCATGTAATATCCAAATACTCCAAAATCAAGGCATGGGGTTTAAATTTGGGGCATGTAATATCCCCATACTCCAAAATCAAGGCATAGGGTTTAAATTAGGGGCATGTAATATCCAAATACTCCAAAATGAAGACGTGGGGTTTAAATTCGGGCATGTAATATCCCCATATTCCAAAATCAAGACATAGGGTTTAAATTAGGGGCATGTTATATCCCCATACTCCAAAATCAAAGGGTAAAGTTTAAGTTCAGTAGTTGGTGAAATGAAACGTAATGATGCGTGGTCTTTTTTATATTTCTAACCCTACATATCCTAATTTTCTGTTAATCTTGTCTCTTTCTTTCTTAATTTTATATTCCATGTTTAAAGGTCATTGTTCAAACAATAAATGAAAATCATGAGCCTCAAAATTGTTGATTTTAGGTTGGTGGTTTCTTTTTTAAGGGAAAGGAACTGGAAATAATGAAGTTAGAACCTTTTAAGGATTAAACTTGTGACCTTTTCCACCATTCCAAGCAATTGAAACCATTGAAGCAAATTAAGCTTAACTCAACATGTATCTGAGATCCATATTCATATAAACATGATAAATAGTGAGCCAAAAGTCTCAAACTCAGCCCTCTTTCTATTTTTTGTAATCGTTATAAAATTATATAAATAATCTCCAAATGACTGACATTGAATATTTCTGGAATAAATTTCAAATGATATTCTGAAGGAAGCCAATTTAGTAAATAATATACAAGAAAGTTTTTGAGTTTGGAGACTTTTGACATGACTACTAATTTTGGAACCACAGTAACTATTTCACTACTATAATTAAAATGAAGATTACACCCTCAAAAACTTGGATGAAAATCTTTGATCAAAGACACTTTGAGAGATGTTTAGATCATAAAAAACTTGAATCAAAGATTTTTACCAAAGTTATTTTATCAAAGATTTTGACAAGTTATTTTATCAAAGATTTTGACCAGTTATTTTATCAAAGATTTTGATCTAAGTTTTTGATAGTGCAAACCTAGCTAACTCCTGGAATGTAACATTTAAATATTTCTATATAAACTGTGAACACATCAAACTAAACTCCTGTAGGTTTTGTATTCAATTTTGAGATAAATAATGGACAAAATTTACAGTTTAACCTGTTACTATGGAAACAATTCATATATGATTAAGTTATAAGATTGAAAATATGTACAGACCATGTAGTATATTTTTCGAATAATGCATTGCCTTAGTATCAGTAAAGCTTAGATTTGGTATGGGGGTTGTTGGGGTGGTGTGGACAGGGAGTGGGTTAGGTAGAGGGTAGTGTAACAGTGGGGTGGGGTGGGGTGGGGTGGGGGTAACAGGTCAAACTGTAAATCTCTATCTGAGATCAATATCATTGCACACCATAAAAACAACTACAAACTAATCTTGTTCCAGTTTTTCATGAACATTCAAATCTGTTGAGCTGAACCTAAAATTTCATCAAAATACTAATAACTAGTTTCATAATTCTTGAAGCCGAAAAAAAAAAAAATTCATGATGACGATCATCATCATCATCCTGTTCAGACTATTCAGGTCTTTGATTATTCCTTTTACAAAGGCCTGACTGTCCAGTCAAGAACCAAGTCGAATACATGTATTAGAAAATAACCATAACATACAATTTTTTAATTGCATTATATTTTATGTTTCTGTGGTAAAACACAATTAAACATAATTCACCTGATTTTATGCTTAACTAAAATACTGTTTTCTTGAAGAAGATGCCTATAATTCTTTTTTTTTCTTTTTTTTTTTTATTGAATTTATTTTTGAAATTTATATTTTTTTTGCATGATAAAACATAGTATGCATTATACTGATATTTCTACAAAACATCTTAAGCAAACACTTTAAATTCCATTTTAGCTCGGCTTAGCTGAATGTTCATGAAACTAGGCCCCTAAAATCCAATGCTATGACAAAATCATTAAGAATAGTGAAACTAAAGTAATTATATTTTAATGTAACCATCACCTCATATATGTATATGCTATTTTTATATATATTAACTGAATGTTATACAACAGTTTATAACACTATTAAATAACATAAGGCAAAAAATGGAATTATTCAAGGCATAAAAAAAGATCATGTGAACTGATAGCTATTTCTTGATTATTTACTTATAATATACAGTAAAATGTGGTATATGACCAAGTTTTGTTTAAAAAAAACATGACAATAAATGTTTAAACCACCAAAACACAGAATATTTTATGAATTTACAGTAAAACCTGCTAAAATGACCAACTGTATATCAAATGTGGTTGATAAGGGGAAAATAACTATAGAAGTGACTTCTCTATCCGCTTACCACTTGGTGACGTGGTTATCAATTGGCTGTTTCATGTGTTTTTTCATCAGTTTGGCCATGTATTGGTGGCTACACACATTATTTTTTTTTGTTTGTAATTAACTATAATTAATATAAATAATTATCTTAACCTGTTACACAACTGAATAAATGACTTTTCCATCATTGCATTGTAGAATAGTTAGTAAAGTTATAGCTGTGTGTTTTCACCAAGTGGGTAGTGGTAATATGGAGAGAGACCACTGTTGATATTTCTTTGGTCTGAAATTGGTCTTTATATGTACAGGTTTTACTGTATAACAAATACTAATGCATTCAGAAACTCAAATTCTAATCTCATATAGCTATATTATGATTTTGAGAAAATACTAAAAAATTTAACACTTTTATCAAATATTAAAATAAAGAGTTAAAACACTAGCAATAGGGTCTGCCTGCAAAATTAAAAAAAGAAATTATTTCATCAGTAAAATTTGCTTGTAAGCTTCAAGAACACCTTTGCTACAAAATTGAACAATCTAACCTGATTTTAAAGCCATGGACATTTTAAATAAACAAAAAATCACAAATAATACATATAAATTGTAAAAAAAATTATTTCTATTTCAAAGTCAACTAATATAAAAATTTGCAGGAAAAAAATTTAACAAAAATTTAAAATAACACTTTTTTGGTTTTCTAATCTAAACATCTATATATTATTTATACATGTATATTTAACAAAAAAATCTCAGATTGCAAGTCAATTCATTACTGAAGGTTGGTGTTCGACGTTGTTATAAAATGAAAACATAATCAACAATATTTAAATAAAGTAATTATTACAATGACAATTGTTATTTTATATAAAAGCTGCATTAAGTTTTCCAAGGAAAAAAATTAAAACTTTGGTGATCTAACTGATGATGTTCGTAATGAACAATGTTGCATTTGGTTCAACGATAAAACCTTGAATAAACATAAAAATGACAGTAATAATTTCCCAGCAAGATGTAGCATGTGGAATCTAATTTTAGAACATGGTTATGTCATCAAAACCCGGGTCATTTAAACACAACTTACAAAACGGTGAAATACGATAAAAAACACAGAATTTCATTAAATTTGTCATTTTTGACTTTGTAAGGGATAAATACTACCATCCATTTAGAATACATTTAGATATTAATGACAGTCAGTTGATGCAATTTGTCAGATTTCGCCTTTGTTTTATTCGAGTCTCCGTACATCAGTGCGCATGCTCCAGCTAATAATAATAATCGTTAAACAAGTGATTAACCCGTTAGAAAATATTGTTTATTTACAGCTAAAAGCAGTGAAATTTTAGGAAAATGAATCTCACAGATTGTGATTAGAAGTTTTGTATTTTTTTCAAAAAAAAATCAGAAAATGGAACAACTTAATGCAGCTTTAATGTACACATGACTGTAAATATATCAAAAAATAAACCACACCAAAAATAACCACTAACAGTATTTAACTCCCACAGTTTCTAGTGTAGATTCAATTTTTTTTAATTTTAAATAATTCATTTGCAATAATTTTTGGATTTTTTTTCAGTCTGTTACAAACCAAACTTTTGTTTCTTTTCGCACTAATTCAAGTCTAAAATTATATAATACAAAATACAGTAATATAAAACTGGCAATACATTGTAGACCTTACATATCTAAAAAGGACTTGTATCATTTTTATAAACACATACATGTATGACATTAAAAGCTATCATATTCTGGTGAAAAACTTGGTCCTTTAAGGTTTAAGCATATAGTTGAAGTAGGCAGGGAAGCTATTAATAAACTTTGAGTTATATAATTATATCTTTATTTACACAGTAACCGGGCATTGGACAAGCTTTGAAAATTATATTTTGCAGGCGATCATATACTATAGGTCATTAAGAACCGCTTGTGATGCGTGGGTAGGTCAAAGCAGGTAAAGCGAAAAATGAAAGTATTTAACATGTGGAAGTGTGAAATATATATATATATATATATGATATATATTTAATAAACTCTGTATCGCTACCGGACATGCCAAAGTATCATAAGCGATCCTTACTAACCATTTAATATTGTAAATACGCATGATATGTATATACTTTACAACCCAACACTGATTATAAATATGTATTAATCTAAAAAAGATGAAATTATTATAAAATATGATCAGGTTTAAGTCGCATGCTGTATTTTGGCAGAATACATGGCAAAAGCATTTTAGCATTTTATTGATTAGTAATGGTCGTTACCACGGTCTATGGATATTGTTTACAAACACTGGCGAGTCTACACTAAGGGTCAGTCCGTGGTGCTTCGACGGGATTAATTTATTGACAGGGGCGAGTCTATACCACAGAGATTTGATACTGTATTATCCTCGTATATGAGTTACATTTGGCAAAAGCCGTCTTTATATATGGTCCCCTATTTACATGGTGTGGTCTCTTCCTAGTCTGAGAATGTCCTGTCAAGGTGTCGCGCCACGGACCTTACAACAATGGATAATTACTGAGATTATATACAGTAGTCACGCCTTGTCGCGCGTATTTCAAATGGACGTAACAGATTATATAATAGTATGTGTGATGGTTGTTGATAACACCAGTATATTATGAACAGCCTATACGCTGTTATACATAGATAATTTCAAATTACTGGTAATCTGCCAAAATGAAGTAAGCGACAGAAGGAAAAAGCCGAATTTTTGACCTTTAAATGTCCAGCTCCATACATACGTCGACATTACTTATTTTCTCTCTCTCTCTCTCTCTCTCTCTCTCTCTCTCTCTCTCTCTCTCTCTCTCTCTCTCGGGCGCCCTCTCATTTACCAATATGTGGCATATATATTATTTTTTTTTTATACCAGAATGTTTTGTGTTTAGATGTAGAATATGTAATACTTAAAGATTTATAATTATGACTTTGTTTAACATTTTAACTGTAAACTGTCAGGGACTGGGAGACTCAGAAAAGAGACGAGATGTATTCAATTATCTAAAATGCAAAAAATACAATATCTACTGTCTACAAGATACTCATTTTGATAAAAAATTAGAACCATATATACAAAACCAATGGGGATATCAATGTATTTTTAATTCATACTCTACCAATTCACGAGGGGTAGCAATATTTTTTAATAATAATTTTGAATATAAAGTCCATAGAGTTAAAAATGATTTATTTGGAAATTGTTTGCTATTAGACTTAACTATCAATGAGAAAAGATTTACCTTAGCAAATATCTACGGGCCTAATGCAGACAATCCAAATTTCTACCAAAAACTGTTTTTAGATATCGAAGAATTAGAAAATAATTATGTAATAATATGTGGGGATTTTAATTTAGTACTTGAACAAAATCTTGACACAATGAATTATAAACACGAAAATAATCTGAAAGCAAAACATAAAATAAAGGAACATAAAGATTTAAACAATTTCATTGACCCTTTTAGAGAATTATTTCCAGAAAAAAGAACGTATACCTGGAGGAAAAGAAATCCCTTAAAGCAAGCTAGACTAGATTTTTATCTAATAAGTGATACATTAATACAGGATGTAGAAAATGTTAAAATAGAAAATAGTTACAGATCAGATCACTCCGGAGTAGTACTATCTTTAAAACTAGATAAATTCAAACGGGGACCCGGTCTATGGAAATTCAATAATTCACTTTTAAAAGATCAAAAATATGTTGAAACAATTATAGAACTTATTCAGCAGATAAAGATTCAATATATGATACCCGTATATAATATTAAAAACTTAGAATCTATATCAGACAGTGAATTTCAGTTGAGAATTGACGATCAATTATTCTTTGAAATGCTTCTTCTTGAAATAAGATCTAAAACAATATCATACGCTATTTTTAAAAACAAACAAAACAAACTAGATGAAGCTAAACTTATTGAAGAAATAAACAAATTAGAACAAGACGAAACTGCCGTACAATCGGAAATTTTAGAAAACAAACGAGAGGAATTAAAAACACTAAGACAAATTAAAATGAAAGGACATTATATTAGATCAAGGGCTCAATTCATAGAGGAAGGGGAAAAACCAACTAAATACTTTTGTAGCTTAGAATCTAGAAATTACACAAATAAATTAATTTTAAATCTGGAAACCGAAAGTGGAAACTTAATAACGGAACAAAACGAAATACTTAAAGAAATGCGAAAATTTTATAAAAAATTATATTCTTCCAGAGACACAAATAATAATATCGAACTTCATAATATTTTACGAAACTGTTCTTTTGAAAAATTAAGTGATAATGAAGCGTTACAACTGGAGGGGGATATCACATATACAGAAGCGCTTGACTTTTTGAAGACAATGAAAAATAACAAAAGCCCTGGGTCGGATGGTTTTAGTGCAGAATTTTTTAAATTATTTTGGAACAATTTAGGGGTATATTTAGTTCGTTCCATAAATTATGGTAATAGAAAAGGTGTTCTATCTGTTACACAAAAATTTGGAGTAATAACATGTTTGCCAAAACCGAATAAACCCAAAAAATATATAAAAAATTGGAGACCCATTAGCCTGTTGAATATTACTTACAAAATTGCAAGTGGGTGCATAGCAAATAGAATTAAAAGGGTATTAGACAAACTTATCAATAAGGATCAAACGGGGTTTCTAAAAGGACGATACATAGGGGAAAACATTAGATTAATTTACGACATTATGCATTATACTGAAGAACATGACATACCTGGTCTGTTAGTACTTATAGATTTTGAAAAAGCTTTTGATTCGGTATCCTGGGATTTTATAAAAGATGTTTTAAAACTGTTTAATTTTAAAGATTCAATTATGAACTGGATTGCTACTTTTTTAAAACACTCAAATTCAGCAGTTCTACAAAATGGATTTTTGTCCGAAAGCTTTTCTTTACAAAGAGGATGTAGACAAGGAGATCCTTTATCGCCCTATATTTTTATTCTGTGTGCAGAAGTGATGGCTATCCTTATAAGAAATTCTAAAGAAATTAAAGGTATAGAAATAAATGGAGAAGAATATAAAATTTCGCAGTATGCGGATGACACAAGTCTCATTTTAGATGGGTCTCCCAAGTCTCTAGACAGTGCACTTCAAATATTAGATCTATTCGCTCAAATATCTGGTTTATGTATTAACACTTTAAAAACTAAAGTTATATGGATAGGTAAGAAAAAATTTTCTAGAGATGTTTATCACCATGATAGGTGGAAGCTGGAATGGGGGTCGGAAAATTTTACTTTATTAGGTATAAACTTTTCAGTAGACTTATTTAAGATGAATGGATTAAACTATACACACGTACTCCAGAAAATGAAAAACATTATGAACCTATGGAGTAAAAGAAAATTAACTGTAATTGGCAGAATTACACTTGTGAAAACTATGATAATTTCTCAAATGGTTCATTTACTTATATCCCTGCCCAACCCACCAGTTAAATTTTTAGATGAGTTAAACAAACTATTTTATAAATTCATATGGCAATCAAAAATAGAAAAAATTAAAAGAAAGATATTAAATAAGGACCTATGATGAGGGGGGGATTAAAAATGATCAATATTTACAATTTTTTGATTGCTCTTAAGACATCATGGATAAGAAGACTCATTTTAAATGATTCAAAATGGAAATATCTCTTTGAGTCTGAAACAAATTCTAGTATCAATGAACTTATGTATTTCGGAAACGACTATACTATTTTGCTGATGGAAAGAACTAGTAACCTTTTTTGGAAAGATGTGTTATATAGCTGGGGTATAGTACAAAACAAAGCTAAATTATCAGAAAGAGAAAATTTAGAATTACATAATATATGGTATAATAATGACATATTAATAGGGGAGAAAACACTTTTCTATAAAAATTACTGGAAAGCAGGTATTATGTATATAAATGATATCTTAGACAAAAATGGTAAATTTCTACATTTTGAAGATTTCAAGAAGACATCTGAAATAAAAACCAATTTTTTGGAATATTCCACATTAATTAAAGCAATAAAGCTATTTGTATTTAGATATGGTGGAAATAATATATCCTCCAAGGCATCACAGCCCTTTATACCTCAAAATATTAAAGTCTTAATGAGTTACAAATCAGGTTGTAAACAAATCTATAAAATTTTATGCAAATGCAACACTATTCCCACAGCGCAGTGTAAGTGGAAAGAATTGGGATATGATTTTCCAGAAGAACAATGGAAAAAGAACTATATGTTATCCTTTAAATGCTGTCAAGAAACTGCTGTACAATGGTTACAATATAGAATCTTACACAGAATTCTGGCTACTAATTCATTCCTGTATAAAATTAAATTTGTTAAATCAAACTTGTGCACATTCTGCAATATCCACGATGAAACCATTGAACACTTATTTTTCCAATGTAGTTACGTAAACAAAATATGGGACAGCTTGCAAAAAATGTTTGAAATTAAATTTAGAAAAACATTCCGGTTGGATAAGCAAACAATCATTTTTGGTACAGAGTTCGCTGGTAAGGAAAATAAAGCACTGAACTGGTTAATATTAAATACTAAAGGTTTTATCTACAGCAAAAGATTACAAAAACAAAAGCCAAATTTAAATTCACTAAGACACTATATTGAAACCAAATTGGCAGCTGAAAAATATTTGTTATTTAAAAACTGTAACTTCAATGAATACTATGAATATTGGCACATATTGGTAAATATTTTTGAGTACGAAACATTATAATGTTATAATCCTAAATTTTTGTTTACACATTTTACGCATGACATGATTTTCTTTTGATAACGTAGCGTAGCAAAAGAACACTCTTTCAAATATATTTAGTTATAATAAATTATCAAAAAATAAAAGGAAAGATAACTTACGGTACAAGAAAAAAATAAAATCCATATCTTTATATATATATAACATATATGTCAACAAACAATATTTTTATATATCCACAGTATCATAAACCGCATGTATTGACCTCTTTAAAGTGATTCACGGGATACCATGCGTGTTATGAGCGTTGGACATTGATCTAGTGCGTTAGCACTCGCAAGATCGGACGCCCACCTCTCTCTCTCTCTCGTTTTCTCTCTGTCGCTTTCTACAACACACACACACACACACACACACACACACACACACACTTTTTTCGCACACACACACACACACACACACACACACACACACACACTTTTCTTTTTCTATAGAATGTAGTTATTGTTACAGTACTGGCCTGTCGAAAGTTTAACACTGAGCTAACGAATTGATTTCGAATCGAAAACTAATCACCTACTCTCGTTAAATATATCGGCATATGTTGCAGTATAGATATCAGCAGCTTTTCGGTCACTAACTATTCATACATCGGCTTTTCGACAGCTGGTCATCAATTCTTTTTGTTTCCTCAGTGTTGAACTTTAGACAGATATGTACTGTAAATATGTATAATGATATTAATTAATTACGTATTTACTATCTTATATACTGCTGTATCATAAAAAATTTACTCACACATATTGTGTGAAGGATTGTGATTTCTATAGAATAAAAACACATTACCAAAAAAAAAAAAAAAAAAAAAAAAAAAAAAAAAAAAAAAAAAAATTATTATTATTATTATTATTATTATTATTATTATTATTATTTTTTTTTTTTTTTTTTGGTGGAAATTTAAAAAAATGAAACGAAAACGTGTGTACTTGACAACAGAACGCGGCACAAAACTATTCACTTACTAAATAGCCAACCTTGACAGAGCAAACATATTAACTGATCATTTTAGTTTCTTACTTTGAAAAGACACTGGAGTAAATGTCCAGTGGTGTGGTTATAGTACTATTGGGACCACTGATTATAGAATTCCAGACATTGGACAGATATTTGTGTAAATATACAGTAGTGTGATTATAGTACTATTGGGACCACTGATTATAGAATTCCAGACTTTGGACAGATATTTGTGTAAATATACAGTAGTGTGATTATAGTACTATTGGAACCACTGATTATAGACTTCCAGACTTTGGACAGATATTTGTGTAAATATACAGTAGTGTGATTATAGTACTATTGGGACCACTGATTATAGAATTCCAGACTTTGGACAGATATTATACAGTAGTGTGATTATAGTATTATTGGGACCACTGATTATAAAATACCAGACTTTGTACAGACACTGGAGTAAATGTCAAGTGGTGTGGTTATAGTACTATTGGGACCACTGATTATAAAATACCAGACTTTGGACAAACACTGGAGTAAATGTCAAGTGGTGTGTTTATAGTACTATTTGGACCACTGATTATAAAATTCCAGACTTTGAACAGACACTGGAGTAAATGTTCAGTGGTGTGGTTATAGTACTTTTGGGATAAATGATTATAAAATACCAGACTTTGAACAGACACTGGAGTAAATGTCCAGTGGTGTGGTTATAGTATTATTGGGACCACTGATTATAAAATACCAGACTTTGAACAGACACTGGAGTAAATGTCCAGTGGTGTGGTTATAGTACTATTGGAACCACTGATTATAAAATACCAGACTTTGAACAGACACTGGAGTAAATGTTCAGTGGTGTGGTTATAGTACTATTGGGACCACTGATAATAAAATACCAGACTTTGAACAGACACTGGAGTAAATGTTCAGTGGTGTGGTTATAGTACTATTGGGATAAATGATTATAAAATACCAGACTTTGAACAGATATTTGTGTAAATATACAGTTGGGTGGTTATAGTACTATTGGGATAAATGATTATAAAATACCAGACTTTGAACAGACACTGGAGTAAATGTCCAGTGGTGTGGTTAAAGTATTATTGGGGCCACTGATTATTAAATACCAGACTTTGAACAGACACTGGAGTATATGCCAAGTGGTGTGGTTATAGTACTATTGGGACAACTGATTATAAAATACCAGACTTTGTACAGACACTGGAGTAAATTTCCAGTCAATCGGAACATCGCTCAGTCTTCTGTCGTGCCTCATCAAAGACGACGGAAGGGTCAAGCGATGTTCAGATTGCTGCCACGTGTTAAATCAAAATTAAGAATGGAAGGAACTATGGGACGTCAAATATACCCAGGGTACTTTTAATACAGCGACATCATACTTATCAAAAGTTTTGTGATGATGGCCAGAAAACACCAATATAACATAAAATTGTAATAGAATTTAAACGGAAGTAAAAACCATATATTACAGCGGTTTTATCACAATGTTGCTTTTTCACAACAATAAAAATATTTAACCTCATAATAATTTTTTGAAAAAAAAAGCATATAATGTTTTTAATTGTTCAAATTGAATCGGTGAAATCAGTTTGGACCCGTTTACTGCCTCATATTTTTACCACCGTGGTTTTGACCGCCTTCGACCGACTAAGTCATACATAAGGGAAAATAAGAGAGAATCGCCGCCTCGCCTGGCGGTCTGAATTTGGAAGATAGAGTGTCGACTGGTTCATCCGGGGCCAGGATAATGAATCTAAAAAGTGGTATGTTTTTTTCTGCGTCATACTGACTCAGTGAGATAGCACCTTACCAAAAACTCGCCCTGAGTGTGTACTAGTACACGACAGACCAAAATAAACACTCATGCAACACACGTATACACAAATTGTTCTAAGATTAATCCATAGAAAATAAAAACTTTGTTCTCGTCGAGAATAACTGTAAAATAGCTGATGTGACGTTAAACATTATCACAATCAACCAATCTGACCGCCTTCGACGTGGTTAAATTAAAGCAAGGCATTTCCTTTTACACTTAGTAGCATGAATTAGGATACATTAATCATCTAACGAAATATGATCTTTTAGTTTTCCCGTTAAAAACCTTTAAAAAAACTATTAAGAAAATATTATGAATATGGTTTATTGTTTAAAAAAAATAGAAAGCTTGGAACATCTGGATATTTGATTTAATTTGTACCACGATTCCCCTTTGTTCTGATCGTGCTTATTTAAATTATACCGTAAAACTAATTAATAGTCTTTAAAATTCTGACCATGTTAATCTCCAGCGATAGGTACCTCTTGTCAATGTCACACACACACACAAGCGCGCATATAATATATATATATATATATATATATATATATATATATATATATATATATATATATACTGTCACTATAATAAACAATTTGGACGTTGGGAGAATTTCATTTAAAAAATACATCAGGTTTTTTTTATGTAACAATTATAATTCTATAAATGTGAGTGGTATTTCGCGGGCAAATACCGACTTCACGTGTGATACGAAGCGAATGAATAAACGGCTTTAATTTTAAACACCTGTTTAATGATTTTTTTTCATATTTATTTCAATAATTATTTGTGGTAAAATACCGTATAATTATTATATTTCATATTAATATTAATTATATTTAAATTATTTCTGTTCTGTAAAAAAAAAAAAAACAAACAATTTTGCGGTTTACAAAGTACACGGGTATTGTCGTTGTCCTTACTTGTTTTAACACATTTTGTCATTTTCTTGTGCCATGTTCTTCTCTGCGTTCGTTGTTGCCAAGTAAATATTATTATTATTATTATTATTATTATTATTATTATTATTATTATTATTATTATTATTATTATTGTTGTTGTTGTTGTTGTTGTTGTTGTTGTTGTTATTATTATTTGTTGTTGTTGTTAAGGAAATTGAATAGTTTGTAGCCAAAGAAAAGTGTAGCTAACAATATTCAAAACACACACACACACACACACATACACACACACACACACACACATATATATAATCAAGAGAAAATAGAAAATAATTATGCACGAACCATTGATTATAAATTCGTAAATCAAATGGATTTATTTATTGTATATTTATTAAATAATTTGTATTGCAATGTAATTTTCATACAATCTTATATCTTAGAAACCTTAGAAAGGACCTGCTATTAAGGGTCAAGATTTTAATAAATTACTTTTTACACCTTTTTATCCACAAAATATTATTTTACGACTGGTAAAAAAAATTCTTATTATGTAACATTTTTCGAATTTTATGATCAACCACAAACATACTGGTAAGTACAATGTATTCAAATCTCAATTACAAAGGCAAAGCAAAAAAACTCTTAAAACAGGCGAATTAAATCGAACATGTCAGCCTCTACCAGGGAGGTATTTATATTCAAAAATATATGATACTCCTTTAACCTATTAGTTATAAAAAAAAATTAGAAAAGTGTTAAACCGTAATGTGTAAGATTTTATAAATAGACATCACTCAAATTGCTTTTTTCTCTCCTTCTTCTTTTTTTTCTTCTTATTTTTTTCCTTCTCTTTTTTTCCTTTTTTTTTGTTGCAAATCGTTACCATGACTCGTCGACGCTATTGTACAGATATTTGTTAGTGGTAATAGAGAAACCACGTGATTAATGGTACCACGTGTCTAAAGTTGTTTGGTTGTTTAGATGTAAGAACAGAATATGACGTGGTATATATAATTTTTTATTATTGATGACCAAATAACGCTTGTATTAAGTGATGGTGAAAACACCTGCGGGGTGTTTTATTTATTTATTTATTTATTTACATTGGTATTTATATTCCATTTTGATATTATTTCAATTTGCTTGCACACTAAAACATAAAAAGCCATACCAACTAACTAGAAAAACACACGAAAGAGACAATATATTTTTTTTCTAAAAAAAAAATTCCACCGTACGTGACAACTGAACGGTCTTTGGTAATTTGAATCATTAACTAAGATTGACATCCAATCTACACCTACTTTACAATTTTATTAAATTATCAATAATTCCAGGTGTTAATAAAGAACCCGGCATACCAATGACATTGATATGTCCCACAATATATTTATATATATCTTTACATATATCCTCTGCCGTTCTAATCAATATAGCTTTGCAGGAGATCTATTAACAATTAGTCAAATACATTCCCCCCGGAGAGCCAACCTGGTCTTTTTTAATTTTTTTTACACAATATCAGAATAAATATTTTTTATCATTTGCTTTATAGACTATCTTAAATGAAGATATTTTTCAGATATTGACCAAATAAAAAGGTTAAATAATGAATTCTCATTATAGGTGTGAGAGCGCTGTTTAATGATCTTTGTGGTGGTCCGTCTCTATTTATTTTATTAACACTTGGTTTGGGGTAGTGACCAGTATAAATAATGAATAATTGTCGCCGTCGTATTAGAGAATATAACCAAAATAAATAATGTATCGATCCATGTCTCATCTTTGTATTTTATGTAGCTTTGAATCACATATATATACATGTAAAGGTTGTAAGTTCATTGTTTGGTAAAATAAGTTTATAGGAAAAACAAAAAAATATTTTTATTTTCATTTGTTTATTATTTTTATGGGAAAAAAAACAAGATAAATAAAATCAGCGACAATTTAAAAACGTTTTAAATATCGATAAAATAAAATAAAATGAATAAAAATAAGAATAAGCATGGACATGTAAGGAAGGTTGACAGTACTGCAAGAAAACGTTCATCTTGTCAATTTTATTTATTTATTTATTTATTTATTTATTTATTTATTTATTTATTTATTTATTTATTTATTTATCCATTTATTTATTTATTTATTTATCCATCTATTTATTTATTTATTTATTTATCTTATTTAAGTGTGCACACCGTTTTTCATGTTATGACTTAATAAACTTATTAAAAACACCAGTCATTCCTTAAATGTAATTATTAATATTTTTATTTATTTATTTATTTATTTATTTATTTATTTATTTTTAAATAATTATATAAATCTATAAGCAAATTTAATATGAAATATTTAAGTCTAAATATGTGAACTTTTTGGTAACTATAAGATTATATTGTATTAGAGTTTTAGTCCATGATAAAATTTAAATTTAAAATATTGTTCAATTGAACTTAATAGACCAACAATACAATAAAAAAAATAATTAAAATCAACAACAAATTTTATCGAAACCAAACACCCACCCACCCCACCTCCCCGCTGAAAAAATATTAAAATTGGAATATTTTTTAAACATAATTTTTATGTTATTTTTTTCTTGTTTCAAGTGTTGAGAAACTGAAAAATCATGCAATGATACGTAAACAGGTAAATGTAGTTGTTATTTTGCCAATTCGATTAATTTTAAGATTTTAATATGACAACCCATATTATGCAAGGAAGATATATTTTAATATTTCTTTTAAATCTGTCAAAAATAGCCTTAAGAACGACAGTGTAATAATCAACAAAATGTGACAGGCTATTGTCGGGTAAACGCTATTCGTCTGTTACTGTCTGTATTTCCACGTTGTGGTGTGTTCTTGTTGATATCTGATTTTGTCAAGTCTATTTTATTCAACGTGACTTTTATTATTTCATTGTTCTCGGTAACACTGGCTTTTGTCAACTGCGTGTTATTCAACGTGACTTTGTATGTGTCATTGTTGTGGTGTGTTCTAAGTAACACTGACTTTTGTCAACTGCATGTTGTTCAACGTGACTTTTTATGTGTCATTGTTGTGGTGTGTTCTCGGTGACACTGGCTTTTGTCAAGTGCATGTTTTTCAATGTGACTTTCTGTATTTCATTGTTGTGGTGTGTTCTTGGTGACACTGACTTTTTTTTCAAGTAGATTTTAACGTGACATTCATTATATCATTAATGCGGTGTGTTCTTGGTGACACTGACTTTTTTTTCAAGTAGATTTTAACGTGACATTCATTATATCATTAATGCGGTGTGTTCTTGGTGACACTGACTTTTTTTTCAAGTAGATTTTAACGTGACATTCATTATATCATTAATGCGGTGTGTTCTTGGTGACACTGACTTTTTTTTCAAGTAGATTTTAACGTGACATTCATTATATCATTAATGCGGTGTGTTCTTGGTGACACTGACTTTTTTTTCAAGTAGATTTTAACGTGACATTCATTATATCATTAATGCGGTGTGTTCTTGGTGACACTGACTTTTTTTTCAAGTAGATTTTAACGTGACATTCATTATATCATTAATGCGGTGTGTTCTTGGTGACACTGACTTTTTTTTCAAGTAGATTTTAACGTGACATTCATTATATCATTAATGCGGTGTGTTCTTGGTGACACTGGCTTTTTTTTCAAGTAGTTTTTAACGTGACATTCATTATATCATTAATGCGGTGTGTTCTTGGTGACACTGACTTTTTTCAAGTAGATTTTAACGTGACATTCATTATATCATTAATGCGGTGTGTTCTTGGTGACACTGACTTTTTTTTCAAGTAGATTTTAACGTGACATTCATTATATCATTAATGCGGTGTTCTTGGTGACACTGACTTTTTTCAAGTAGATTTTAACGTGACATTCATTATATCATTAATGCGGTGTGTTCTTGGTGACACTGGCTTTTGTCAAGTAGATTTTAACGTGACATTCATTATATCATTAATGCGGTGTGTTCTTGGTGACACTGACTTTTTTCAAGTAGATTTTAACGTGACATTCATTATATCATTAATGCGGTGTGTTCTTGGTGACACTGACTTTTTTCAAGTAGATTTTAACGTGACATTCATTATATCATTAATGCGGTGTGTTCTTGGTGACACTGACTTTTTTCAAGTAGATTTTAACGTGACATTCATTATATCATTAATGCGGTGTTCTTGGTGACACTGACTTTTTTCAAGTAGATTTTAACGTGACATTCATTATATCATTAATGCGGTGTGTTCTTGGTGACACTGACTTTTTTTCCAAGTAGATTTTAACGTGCCATTCATTATATCATTAATGCGGTGTGTTCTTGGTGACACTGGCTTTTGTCAAGTGCATGTTTTTCAATGTGACTTTCTGTATTTCATTGTTGCGGTGTGTTCTTGGTGACACTGGCTCTTTTTCAAGTAGATTTTAACGTGACATTCATTATATCATTAATGCGGTGTGTTCTTGGTGACACTGACTTTTTTTCAAGTAGATTTTAACGTGACATTCATTATATCATTAATGCGGTGTGTTCTTGGTGACACTGACTTTTTTTTCAAGTAGATTTTAACGTGACATTTATTATATCATTGTTGTGGTGTGTTCTTGGTGACACTGACTTTTTTTCAAGTAGATTTTAACGTGACATTCATTATATCATTAATGCGGTGTGTTCTTGGTGACACTGACTTTTTTTTCAAGTAGATTTTAACGTGACATTTATTATATCATTGTTGTGGTGTGTTCTTGGTGACACTGACTTTTTTTCAAGTAGATTTTAACGTGACATTCATTATATCATTAATGCGGTGTGTTCTTGGTGACACTGACTTTTTTTTCAAGTAGATTTTAACGTGACATTTATTATATCATTGTTGTGGTGTGTTCTTGGTGACAATGGCTTTTGTCAACTGGATTTTTACGTGACATTCAATAAATCATTGTTGCGGTGTGTTCTTGGTGACAATGGCCTTTTTTTCAAGTAGATCTTATTCAACGTGTGTTTTCTTTGTTCCGTTCTACTATCGAGTACTTATTTAAATTTCAAAGTTGTGGTGTGTTCTTAGTGACATTGACTGTTGACAAGTACTTATTTGACTGTTTCTATATACTGTTGTATTATGTATTTTGTCTCTACCAGCTGCAAAAAATATACATGGTTAAGCTTTAATTCCCAAAATTACAAAATCAAATTTGAAATTGTGCAAATATTTTAACAATATATTTTTTTAGCAATTCCCCGGCGGAGGAAGTGGTACTTTATATCTTGAAATATGTGGATCAATTTTTCTTTTTCTTTTTGGATTGGATGTAAAATTACACAAGGGAAGTTTTTCTATTGATGCACCGATGTTTTTAAATTGTATAGTGTGTGTGTGTGTGTGCATGTGTGGGTGTGTGTGTCTGTGTATGTGTGTGTGTTGTGTGTGTGTGTGTGTAAAGGTTTTCCATATCAGAACAATGAACACAACCTTGTGATAGCAAACTGACAAACATCTGATACTAGAATTTACACAAGTGGGATTCTAAAATTGATAATAAGAGCTACTGTTATCCATAATTTTGAGCTTCTGTTCACAAGGCCATCAGTAAAAATAACAGAAAACAAGTCAATCATTATTATTGTAATTTTTATTCACATTTTATTTTGTGAATGTGAAAAAAAAAACACTCTCCCAAAATAATTTGTACTTCTTCTTTCCATTCTGACATTTATACAACATTCTGACATTTATACAACATTCTGACATTTATACAACATTCTGACATTTATACAACATTCTGACATTTATAAGTCACTAAGACTTTTATAATATTTATAACAACAACATTCTATGAAAGAATGACAGATCTGATAATGAATTATGAAGAACATGTAACAAGTATATAAATCACTAACAGACAAACATCATACACACAACAAACACACCAGATAGCACTGTATCGTAACAAAACTTTTGTGCTTAAAAACTGTATTCTTATGCCAATATTCTTATTTTCAAATATTAGTATACTGATCACTAGGAAATTTTTTGCAAAAACATTTCGAGTTATTTGAACAAGTTTTATGTCATAAGATGACTCATTAAAATAACCAGAAGATATCAAATTTGTAAAACAAATTTTTAACATTATCAACAATTTTGGACTTGGGGAAAAAAAAAAAAAAAAAAAAAAAAAAAAATATATATATATATATATATATATATTTATATATATCTAAATAAATAAAATTTCTGTCTTAAATCTTTTTATATCATGGTACCAAGACAGCTTACCAAAAACTGAAAAGCTTTTTAAAACAAGAGCTACTATTAACTTTTTATATTTTAGTTTTTTTGGAAAGATTTATAAATCTAAAAAGTTTTTTTTTAACTTCATCAAGGGAACTTCAACTTGCTACACTTAACATATTTTTCTACAATTTTCAATTAAAGATTTGTTTACATAATTATTATAGCGTTTTTTGACTTTAGTATATATTTGTTTTGGAAAATTATAAATAATATAACATAAATACCGAAACCTGTAACTGAAAGCTGAATAACTCTTCAGTGTAAGGAGATAAGAAAGTTTATGTGCATACAACTATCCTTAAACACAGATTCAAAATAAAAATTGAAATGTTTCAGTGAAAGCATCTCATTGTTGTTGGACAATTACGAAGGAATAAGCAAACAGATTCAAGTTCAATGTTGAAATTCAAGTAACGAGGCATATATCCCAATAAAAAAATGTGCACAACAATTATAAAAGAAACCCAACTTACTGAATGAATAAATGGAATAAAAAATATGACTCATGAAATTAAAAAAAAAAAAAAAAAAAAAACAACCTCAACTGAAAGAAACTAAGATTGAATTATGTTCAAATATCAAAACATTTCCAAAAAATATGTTATAAATTAAGTACTTGTACATGCAAATTATCATGTACAAAATTTATTATTTACAAAATTATTAGGTGTAGGTACATTTAGTTATTAGCTGTGTAAAATGCATTTACACCTGTTAAACACCTGTGTAAATAAAGACACAAATAATGTAATGTTACAATTAAAAAAAAAAAAAAAAAAATAATAATAATAATAAAAACGTCATCATTGGTCTCATGAAATCTACATGGAATTTCCTACTTCATCTTTTACAGGGCATCCATCAGAACCCTAATCAGACTCTTAAATATGTATATTCAATCGAAGCAAGATATTTATTCTACACTTTTATTAATTTTATTTTCAATGAAAAAAAAGTTCTGATTCTAGTTTGTAAAATTCAAAAAATCTAATCACAAATAAATGAATGATGAAACTTGCTTATGTAAAATAGTTTTCTTTTTACTTTGTTAAATTCAAAATATATACCAAATATGATAATACTGTATATTACTCACATGTATACAGTACATAAAAAAAAAAAAAAAAAAAAATGAAAATTAGCATTTCATTTTAAAGATGGTTTAAATCATCCCAGTTAAGAGTGAAATAAATTTAATGCTGAATATCTGAATTGGAATATATTCTTTAATGATAAAAAATGTATATAATCTTTAATGGGGAAAAAAAAAGATGAATTCAAATACTGAAATATTTGTATAATGGACTTATACATGTATTTGAAACCTCTCTGTTTTTCGTAACTTTCATAAACATGTACACTGTGCCATCCAAAAAACTATACACCTGGATTGTCTTGTTAAATGATGATTATTTGAAAATCATCTGACAATATACACATTAATTATTATTTTATTGTTTTAGTTAACACCCCCCCCCCCTAAAAAAAAAAAAAAAAAAAAAAAAAAAAAAAAAAAAAAAAATATTATAGAACAGAAAAGAATAGAATTTGGATGTTTCATCCCATGAACATTGTTATTAAATGTACCAAACTGTATTCTTAATT
This sequence comes from Tegillarca granosa, assembly GCA_029721355.1. Taxonomy (NCBI): domain Eukaryota; kingdom Metazoa; phylum Mollusca; class Bivalvia; order Arcoida; family Arcidae; genus Tegillarca; species Tegillarca granosa. Next base: position 40,637,974 of record CM056605.1, read on the forward strand.
TTGGATGGCACGGTGTAAATTAAAATAACGACATACATGTACATGTATATTTACGATTTTGAAAGCAACACAGAATGAATGGCAATATACAAACAAGTTAGACTAGGCAATGTTCTACACTATACCATTTAACATGGACAACTACAAGTGAAATGGTGCTAGCTGCGTCAATTTCATATGCCTGAGGTGTCAATAAAATAAATTTGAATTTTTGGTGTTTCACAAACGATATTAAACTAAAAACTACAAATTACTGTGCACCAATTATAAATATTACATTTTGTTTCAATTAAATATGTCAATTTTTACATTCCAATCACCATTATTAATAATATAACAAGTTTTAATTTTTTCATGTTCGTCGAGCTGAATATATTGATAAGGAAAAGAATTTAAATTAATATTTTTCATTTGGGTAAAGGGTGGGATGGGATACTGTTCCACACTAATGAGTGTTGGTTATTTTTCAGACTACAACAACATATATTCTATTAAGCCAGAATTTCATTTTTTTTTTTTTAAAATGTACATAATTTTAATTGCATCATGATTTTGACTATTCAATAATTGCACATAATAATTTTTATTAATATAATCATACTTTTTTATGTATTGAATTGTTTTTTTAAATAATTCTTTATCTCTTATTTGGTAATGGTTCAAGTGAATTTCCGAATATAAAATAACTTTATCTGTAAACGATGAAATACCATCTAAATTTAAAAAAATACCATTACCAAACTAGGACACAAAGATGAAACCATTTCATGTTTAAAAAATGTCATTTACAATAAACATAATTAAAAAATAATAAATTTTTTTACCATGAATAAATGTTTTGAACATCACAACAATTATAATGAACTGATGATAATTCCAGCACTTACATACAAACTAATGATACATGATATTGAATCACACACACACACACACACACACACACACACACACACACACACAATTATATATATATATTATGTTACAAAATTACAAAATGAAATGATGATGAAATAAAAAGTGTGAATCATACACACATGCATAAATACCTTTTATATCAAATATTATATGATATATTTAATCCACTGAACACATTTACAAGACACAAAAATCCACTATCAAGTTGGTCAATAAATGATTAACACATTTTCCATTTTTTTCTATAAAAGTACGCATCGTCTCTCGTAAATAAAATACGTTAAAATTAATGTTTTTATACAAAATGGCTGAATAAGCACTTAAAAAAAATCTTCCAAAAATTTTACAAACATAACATGTATCCCTCGTTAAACATTTATCACCAAATTAACCACACCATCTGTAATAATGTTACAAGACTGTCATAACACATTTTTCTTTCATTCTGATGAACATTATGCACTAATAATAAAAAAGTATTGCCACTGAATTAATTATCCGATACTAAAATCAGAATCAATTTTTCCTGTGTACGTTGTTTGTCTTTGAATTCATGGCAGAAAGCTTCAAACTTCCTCCGTTACGTGAAAAGAATTCAGTTTTTTGTCACATAAGTTTTGAGCTGTGATTACACAGATACATGTATTTATAAATATATATAGGAGAGGTGTATATTTTTCCATACATCCTGGCAGGAAACAATTGGATTTTCCTTTGTTGTAAAATTGATATTTCCCTTTTTAAGGTGTCATTGGGGATAGACACAGATAGAACTTAATAAAAAGAAAATCGAAGTTTTCAAGGAAAAAATGCATCTAAAAACTTTGGAAAAAATTGTTGAAGAGTATTCCATCAATACCAACATTCTACTGTTGGCTGGTCGAATATTAAAACTAGATTTTTAATTCCATCTGGAAATTTGTATTTATAACTTATAATTATATATATATTAATATATATATATACTGTATTTCTGACGGTAGGCAATTCCAATCATATCACTGTTTGAAAATGTCGACTTTGTATACTTGACAAGTACAAACAAAAGTCATTTTACGACTTCCAACTTTTACAAGACAAGTTAATCTAATCCATTACAGGTGACGGAATACTTCTTGTCAATAAACAGACACACTACATATCACTGATATAGATCAAAGGTCAATTACAACAAAAAACTATCAGTTTCACTTTTATCCATAAATACTTCAAAATTAATAACATCACACTTTTCACCACCTTCTCCTTCGTATTGTCATGGGAACTCAAGTCACCTTTGACATCGGCTCCGATAGCGCCTCTTAACTTAATATATAAATTTGCCCTTTGGAAGTGCATACATCATCACAGTACGTCAGGTATGTCCTGATTTATATGAGAATTGTTACACAAAAATACAACACACAAAAATATGTGAGAACTTTCATATAAAAATATCAAACATCATCTGGTAAAATCGTTATACATAATCTTCTTTCTGGCCAACTGTATGTTTTTGGGCATAAAATCTGAAAGAAAAATTGTCATTATTTAATTTTTTTGTTTAAATGATTTTAAAAAAAGGAAACTTTTAAGTGATTAGAACAAGATCCAACAAATTAAAAATTAATCGCAAATATGTATGATTTGGACCCAGCATTTATCACTTTTTTCAGCCACTAAAGTTGTTAGTGATATTTGTGTAATAATCAGTCATGAACATGTATATTGATTGATAAAAATACTATATACAATTATAAGAATTAATTAAAAGAAAGTTTGATAGAGCTAAGAAATTTTGAAAAAAAAATATGATGAAAGGATATGCAAAAACTACAGTGAAATGTTATTAAAATTTACCTCATATGGGTTCATCAACTCTTCAAGATCCATAGACATTTCTTCAATAAAATCATCAGTCAGGAGCACCTGCAAAAGAGGTACAAAGACTTAAATAATAGACAAAGTATGGAGAATGGAGTAGTGAAGTGGAGTGGAGTAATGGTGTTTTAAGCCCCAGTCAAGAATCTTTCACTTATTTCGAGGCAGTCAGTTCTGGAATGGTGGAGGAACCCAGAGACAACCACCGACCTTAGGCAAGCGAACTGACAAACTTTCTCACACTAGGATCTGTCCCGAGTGGGATTTGAAATCAGGCGGTTGAGAGGCGCTGTGATCCGTAAGCGCACGTTTTAGACCACTCGGCCACCGAGGCCCCAATGGAGTAGTGCAATAGCCTTATTCACCTCAATCATGATTTTTTTCACTTATAATGCAGCAGTTCAGATGGTGAAAGAAAGACAAAATGCCAAAAAGAAAGCTAATAATATCCAGCACGCAAACGACAAACTTTCTTATACTGGGATCTGTGGAAGTGGGATTCAAAATTGGGCAATAAGAAGCCCTGTTCTCCATAAATGGGTGCTTATGTATATATTATTCTTATTTATTTTAACTAAATTTAAATGTTTCATGAAAATATGACATCATTAAAAACTAACAGAATAAAGTGATGACTTATATACCTGTATGCCGGATTTTGTATCCAGTATCACTACTTAAAAAAAATTATTTCTAATTTATGATTCCTTAAAATCTGAATACTGATTATTTATTTATTTATTTATGTGTGTAAATATATATATATATATATATATATATATATATATATATATATATATATATATATATATATATTGAAATATAAAATGTTGCACTGCTTACCTGTAACCATGGACCATGTGCTGCAAAAGGATGATTTTCGTCAGCTATAGAACCGTTAACACTCGTAGAAACTAACGTAATTGCAGTATCATTGTGAGCACTCATGTACGTGAAATGTCTACCATGTTTTAATCTGCCTCTCAAGGCCAGAGGCAGCAAAGAACCAGCTTCCAAATTAAATTTTAAATGTACAGCTTCCAGACTTCGTGTTCTTAAAAGTTCATTTGGACCCTCCGAGCTACCCGTACTATCAAATGACTGTTTCCGTGACTGATTTCTGTTATTGCTAAAATAAACAAAATGAACAGATTAAAGAAATTCATATAATTAATATCAAAGACTGTAAATAAATGTAAACATTTTTTTTAATTTTATTTTTTATTTTATTATTATTATTATTTATTTTAAATTTCAAGTCTAACACAGCTTGCAACATTTTTAATGGCATCTACAATGTAAGCAAACACATGACTTTTATTTACACAGGCAACTTAAAATATTCTTTTAAGGGGTACACTTTTATCACAATGACTAAGTTTATATAAAAAAGAATTATTTCAATACATTGTCAATCATAATTTAAGCATGTTTTTAATCCATATATTTGTACTTTTGTTCACATATTCTTGAAGAATTCTTTTTTAAAGAGGATTTTTTAATTTTTAATTAAACAAGATCAAATATACAAGATATGCAGACCACCTGACATGCTTGTCAATTTTCATTAATGATTATACAGCATGATTTTGAATAAAAAAAATACTGTAACTTCTGCCTACCAATGGTCAGGCAAACTTACTTGTGGTGATATTCTATTTCTCCTGCGTCTCTCATGTTTAAGCTAGGCCGAGCACCTGTCAAACCTCTTTTTAATGTGGCTTTTATTTGTTCAGAATCTGAATAAATAAATAAATAAATAAAATAACTACATATAAATAGATAGATAGATAGATAGATAGATAAATAAATATATAAATAAATAAATAACAATGTTTAATTTAAAATTACTTAAGCAATTTTTACATATCCAATTTTTAATGTTGCAGTGAGAAGGTCATCATTATTTAGTATAACTTTCATAAATTTTTTGTCTATAATTTACACCAGCTTTTAAATATCTATAAACTTGAAGGGACTGTTTTATATACTGGTAAAATCTTAATTGGTTATTTTTAAGTAGAATAACTTTGCTATAAATGAGGAGATGGAATATCTCAAAAAATAAAACAAGTTATTTACCAAAGTCTGATATTTCTGGTAAACTTTCATCCTGACTTCCTCTTCTGTCAACATTTAAGATATTTTCTTTATCGTCTTCATTGTAAAAATCGTCGCCGAGGTCGCCGGGTTCTTCCCATGAACATTTACTGTTGACACCACTGAGATTTGACCCTTCTGTTTCTATACCTTGATCTACCTGTTCCTGTTTATATATGGAATGTTACACATATAAGCTTACTTCCCTCAATACATTGTTAAAAATTTATATTGTTTTTATTGTCAAAGGTGCTCTGGATGGATAATATAATTTCAATGGTTTTAAAAAAATTTCTCAAAAAGAGATAATGTCTATTTCTTCATTGATTTAAAAAAAAAGCCATTTTTTCAATTTTTTTTTTTTCAAAAAGAGATAATTCTATTTTAATTCTATGGATTTGTTTATGCTGCATTTAAATATTTCATTAATAATAATAATGATAATAATAATAATTGTTATTATTATTATTTAGTATTATTAAGCATTTTATAAAATTAAAAATTATAATAACGGTTTTCTTTTTTAAATTCAGAAAATCTAGGTAGTTTAGCATTATTTGATAAACTCTATAAATAGACTTTACATAATTACCACAATAACACCACCACCATAGTTAAAAATCCAGAGTTATTAATTTGTTATGTTATTTACCTGTAATCTGGGTTCAATATCAAACACATTTTCTCCTCGTCTCATATCTGTAATTAACCAAGGACCTCCAGCACTGTAAAATTACAAAAATAACATGTTTACTTCTAGATGTGGAACAACATCGTAGGATGTGTAACCAACCTCAACTCATGATAACAAACATCGACAACAACAACTACCAAAATAAATCAAGTCCAGTAATAACGAAAACAACAACAACTATTAAAATAAATCCAGTCCATCCAATAAACAAGATGAAGAGCAGTATTGTGACAGTAAAAGTCAATAATAAATATTATATTTCGGAAATTTATTGATATCAAAATTTTATTCATATGTCAACACTTTATAGAATATTTTCAGCGAGTTTCAAGAAAAAGATATTAAAAATTGAAAACCTTTGTTTTCAATAAAATTGAAAACCTTTGTTTTCAATAAGGCAGGTTGTCTTCAGATATACCCGTTTTTTTCTTTTCCTTAATCACCTTCATTTCTAATTTAGAAGTTTGGTATATTTTTTATACAGACTAATCATAAGTTCAAAATATGATGAATGAATATTTTTATACATAATCCTTAAATCAACATTTGGCACCAATTTTATCATTTTAAGTAATTTCTGACATCAAACATACCAGGGAATAGATCTGATCAGTTCAATAACACCTGGACCATTCCATTGTTGTGCTGCCCTTAACTCTTCCCCAGTAACACCAACAATCTATCAAATATAATTAAAATATTACAAATAATTAAAAAATATATATAACTGCTGATCAGCAAATTTTTGTTGTCATTTATTTATAATTTTCAAGAAAAATGCATGAGATTAAAAATATGAAAAAATTTAACAACTGCACTATCAAGACCACTCACTATCGAGACCACTCACTATCCAGAGCACCCACTATCCAGACCACTCACTATCCAGTACACCATCAATTTAGTAAACTATCAATTTTAATTTTACAAATTCACAAAATTTGGTCCATATATAATCCTATTGCGAATTTTTTATTTTGTATGCCAGTCTAAATTTACATACAAAACCCCAATCCCTCTTTTAACATAAATCCAGTGACAATTCACTCATTTACCAAGAGTCAACAAGTAACACTAGCATAATGTATGACCTTTTGAACTTTGACTAATTATAATAATGTATGACCTTGAACTTTGACCTATTATAATACTGATGATGCTCAAAATGCTTAACAATGAATTATTTTGTAAATTAAAAAATAGTTTTATTACCTGTACAAAACTAACAGAACCAAATGGTGTTGTTATGGGTAAGAGTTGTGCATCTTCACACATCAACATGTGCTGTATCCGCGATTCACTTCCATCTAACGGCATATGCCATGGAATGTGATCTCCGCTGAATAATACATTTTCTGAAAATAGAAGATTACAATTATGGTAAATTTTTTACACTGACCTCATAAAAATATGTATTTTATACTAAATGATGTTTTTACTAAAGAATTTCTCATTTTTATCCACAACATTCTTCAAAGAAAAAAAAAGATTTTTGAAATTGAACTGAAAAAAAAAAAAAAAAAAAAAGATTGATTTATAAAAAATTTAGATATTTTGTTTAAATTTAGATGATTAGAATATTACCTGTTTGGAACACATATCTGGCTAAAGCTTGCATTAACGTTGCTGGCCATGTTGGCGGATTGGTTTCTCCTGGCTCTCTCTTTAATCTAAATGTGAGCTCAAATCCAAATCCACTTGGCCCTTCATTTCCATTACATCTGAATGTATGACTGTAATAAAAAGGAAATTATGTATGTTAAAAATTTCTTTAAATTTTATATTTGAAAAAAATTTGATAAACCATTTATACCAGATTTTTCAGCTGTATATAACCTTTTTTCGGATGATTTTTTTTCCCTCTAAAACAATATACTTCATGGTTTAACTTAGCCTCAAAGCTGTTTTATTTATCAGTAATTCAACTCAAAAACATTAGCAGAAATTGAAAATGACACCAAAATCAACCAATGGCTATCTAAGTATCAATTACGACATTCTTTTTTTTATTTTATTTTTTTTTTTAAATTTGATATTGAATTTATTTCTTCAAAGTTATACACAGACTTACTCATGAACTCGTCCATCTCCGTGTAAATCGGACAATCCGTAGCTTATATAATGCCAATGTGGTGGAATACCTCTGTTTTCATCTCCAGGGTTAGCGTACATGCTAATGTAATCTAAAGGGTCTGGCCCACCAAGCCTGTAATTATACAAAGGTATAGAACAATGTGCAATTTGTAATAAAATATAGAAATCATAATGAACCTATTTTTTTAATTATTATTATCATTATTTTTTAATTATTATTATTTTTATTTTATTTTTTTCCCCTATTATTATTTTTGAAATGTTACTGTTTAATCATTTGGGGATTTTCTTGTGTCACCATTTCAAATTTATTACCTTGAAGATTTCTGAAGTTTTCAAGTGAAAATCATGTCAAATTAATAAAATTTCACTGTTATATTAACATTCATAAGTAAATTAATTAAATAAGATTTTTTAGGCTCCTAAAAATAAGTCATTACTCTCATATTTGACATTACCTGATAGAATACACAGCATTATTTAACAAAGGGAACCCCATATTTTCCACACTGACACAATCAGCAATCCATACCTTTGCAGAACTTAAACTATACTTTTCACATACAAGGATTTATACAAAGATTTATTTTATTTGATAAACACTGTACATGAACTGTATTGTAAATTACCAGCATATTTATCAGATTTTAACATTTCGGTGAGGTAAATAGAATTTTCCAGATTATTTGTTTTGACATGCAAGAAAGTAAACAAAAGTAATACAATATAGGTAAACTTTTACTGATTAAAATCAAACTCCACCCAAAAAGAAAAAATTCCCTTTTTAAACATTTCTGTTTATTACTTCTTTTTTTTTTTTAAACACAACTTTATTTTTTACAAATGAAGTTATGTTTAAAAACTACATGATTTTAATAACAATTTTTTCTTGAGATTATTAAAATTAATTGCAATGTTATATTTCAGTGATCTATTGAAAATAAAAATAAAAACACCAATTCATGTTTATTCCTACCCTGGTTGTACAAAAAACACCGCAAAACAATAAAGATACTTTATTTAACGGTAACTGTCACAAACTAATTAAGTATATGATATCTGCAAATACTAATATTGTATCATTTTTCATATTTTTAAGTTCATCTTGTAAATATTAAATCATTAGTAAACTGAATTTTATGAAAATAAACAAAAATAGACAAAATATGAATAAAATATATAAAAAATATTTTACTCATTACAAAATTTCAACGATCACAAACTACATGTAATTAATGTATCCGATACCTGCAGATAACTAATTTCCTATCATTTTTCATATTTTTAGTTCATCTTGTAAGTATTAATTGTTAATAAACTGAATTTTATGAAAATGAAAAAAAAAAAACAAACAACCAAAAATAGACAAAATATGAATAAAACAATAAAATTATTATACCTGTATACTGTAGGTATATGCATAATTTATAATCCGTAAATATAATATAAATAATCCAATGACTAGAAGAAAATACTTGACAAAGACAACATCTATAATTGTTGCAACTCCATTTATAAATGAAGACTTTCCATACATACACTTGTGTTTATAAAATTAAACTGTAAACATTTAACACCCTAATGTTTATTTCCTTCAGACAAATTTTGATAGTTGCCACGGTAAAAACTTCCTACATGGCCACCACCACTGTAGTTTTAATACTGATGTATATAATGTACCCCCCATCGTGTATTAATGTCAATAATACCTACCTCAACTAGCTCTCATTTGGCCAACGCCTTCCAGACCCCCTACTGATTGACAAACAAAGGTACCCCAGATAGCATTCAACCAGTGTAAACGATTATACTGTGTGAAACTAGTGGCCCATAGCATTAATCAATACAGAACAGGACAGGAGATCCCTCTGTGTTTCACGGCAAGGCTTATATCAATGTAATAGTATTAATTCAGCTCTCCTAGGGCCTGATATTTGAAAAGAATATAACTTAAGCCTGCAAATGCTAATTGAATCTTGTCCATTAAGAGATTTTTATCATCCCCGCTGGGATATACTCACACTGTCAGATGTAGATCTAATTGCTTAATAATTTCAGGTGAAATATGTACTCTAATTGTCTCGTTCATATCTGCTACCTATGGGGGAGTTTTTGACTTTTTTAATAAAAATCTTCAAATCAATAATCGTTTTATCACATGTATTGATAACCCATTACCAAATATTTTAACTATTATAATCATATTTACCTGCAGAATTAAGAAATGGATCATTAGAATAATTTTTTCATTGTTATGCTACAAAATATTTAAAACATATCAAAGGAATTTCTTAATCAAGGAGGTATGTTATTTCCTCATGTCTCCCCTGGCTGTTCAAATCATTTATTATTAGATTACAAAAATAGCTTGCGAAAAAAATATTTGGTATTTCTTTTATTTACATGGACAAAAGCATGTTTATTTATATCATAAATTGATGTTGTTTACTTAGGATGAGTGTTCATTACCATAGGGGAAAAAAAAATCTGTTGTTTTTTATTTTAACTAATCAGAATGACTTACAACACCTTTTACTACAACTAACATTTACAATGCAGTTAGTTATGGCTTATGAGACAAATTGTGCTACATGGAGTTATATATGAACATAGGAGACAATAAGCTTGTATAGTGAAACTCAGTTGTACTAAAGAGACAAAATGGTAGTGATTGCGAAATATTCAACAGTGGCTTATGAGACACTTTAACAAAATATTTTAACATACATGTATTGTTATAACAAACAATTGGCTGGCAGGGGCTTATGAGACATTTATAAACATGCCAATGTTCTCTTATACTTAACATAGGTTGCTAGTGGCTTATGAGACATTTTTACAAAATATTTTAACATACATGTATTGTAATAACAAACAATTGGCTGGCAGGGGCTTATGAGACATTTATAAACATGCCAATGTTCTCTTAAACTTAACATAGGTTGCTAGTGGCTTATGAGACATTTATAAACATGCCAATGTTCTCTTATACTTAACATAGGTTGCTAGTGGCTTATGAGACACTTTTACAAAATATTTTAACATACATGTATTGTTATAACAAACAATTGGTTGCTAGTGGCTTATGAGACCTTTATAAACATGCCAATGTTCTCTTATACTTAACATAGGTTGCTAGTGGCTTATGAGACATTTATAAACAGGCCAATGTTCTCTAATACTTAACATAGGTTGCTAGTGGCTTATGAGACATTTATAAACATGCCAATGTTCTCTTATACTTAACATAGGTTGCTAGTGGCTTATGAGGACAATTATAAACATGCCAATGTTCTCTTATACTTAACATAGGTTGCTAGTGGCTTATGAAACAATTATAAACAAGCCAATGTTCTCTTATACTTAACATAGGTTGCTAGTGGCTTATGAGACATTTATAAACAGGCCAATGTTCTCTTATACTTAACATAGGTTGCTAGTGGCTTATGAGACATTTATAAACAAGCCAATGTTCTCTTATACTTAACATAGGTTGCTAGTGGCTTATGAGACACTTTTACAAAATATTTTAACATACATGTATTGTAATAACAAACAATTGGTTGGCAGGGGCTTATGAGACATTTATAAACATGCCAATGTTCTCTTATACTTAACATAGGTTGCTAGTGGCTTATGAGACATTTATAAACAGGCCAATGTTCTCTTATACTTAACATAGGTTGCTAGTGGCTTATGAGACATTTATAAACAAGCCAATGTTCTCTTATACTTAACATAGGTTGCTAGTGGCTTATGAGACAATTATAAACATGCCAATGTTCTCTTATACTTAACATAGGTTGCTAGTGGCTTATGAGACAATTATAAACAGGCCAATGTTCTCTTATACTTAACATAGGTTGCTAGTGGCTTATGAGACAATTATAAACATGCCAATGTTCTCTTATACTTAACATAGGTTGCTAGTGGCTTATGAGACATTTATAAACATGCCAATGTTCTCTTATACTTAACATAGGTTGCTAGTGGCTTATGAGACATTTATAAACAGGCCAATGTTCTCTTATACTTAACATAGGTTGCTAGTGGCTTATGAGACATTTATAACAAGCCAATGTTCTCTTATACTTAACATAGGTTGCTAGTGGCTTATGAGACAATTATAAACATGCCAATGTTCTCTTATACTTAACATAGGTTGCTAGTGGCTTATGAGACATTTATAAACAGGCCAATGTTCTCTTATACTTAACATAGGTTGCTAGTGGCTTATGAGACATTTATAAACATGCCAATGTTCTCTTATACTTAACATAGGTTGCTAGTGGCTTATGAGACATTTATAAACAGGCCAATGTTCTCTTAAGAAATGACTTCGTGTTTGGTAACGTACATGAGGGTATGAACGATAGTGAAGCACTAGCAAATTGCATAATTTGCGCGGGATTCACTATCGTTCATACCCTCATGTACGTTACCAAACACGAAGTCATTTCTTATATTTACAATTCTTGGCATATTCATGTGTAAAATAATAAATAAACTATGTATAAAATCATGATGTGCCATATTCTTGAACCTTCTTACATTGTATAGCTTTTTTTACAGACTCCTGTATATGTGCTTGTTTCGGGCCAAATAAAAAAACAAAAAAAGTTCCAAGTTTATAACATATTTTAATGCAATATATGCACAATATATCGCGATATTTTGGTAGGTTTATGTATAAACATTAACAGGTGCTTTGACATGTGTTTTTATATTTTAACATACATGTATTGTAATAACAAACAATTGGTTTGCAGGGGCTTATGAGACATTTATAAACATGCCAATGTTCTCTTATACTTAACATAGGTTGCTAGTGGCTTATGAGACATTTATTAACATGCCAATGTTCTCTTATACTTAACATAGGTTGCTAGTGGCTTATGAGACATTTATAAACATGCCAATGTTCTCTTATACTTAACATAGGTTGCTAGTGGCTTATGAGACAATTATAAACAGGCCAATGTTCTCTTATACTTAACATAGGTTGCTAGTGGCTTATGAGACATTTATAAACAGGCCAATGTTCTCTTATACTTAACATAGGTTGCTAGTGGCTTATGAGACATTTATAAACATGCCAATGTTCTCTTATACTTAACATAGGTTGCTAGTGGCTTATGAGACATTTATAAAACAGGCCAATGTTCTCTTATACTTAACATAGGTTGCTAGTGGCTTATGAGACAATTATAAACATGCCAATGTTCTCTTATACTTAACATAGGTTGCTAGTGGCTTATGAGACAATTATAAACATGCCAATGTTCTCTTATACTTAACATAGGTTGCTAGTGGCTTATGAGACATTTATAAACATGCCAATGTTCTCTTATACTTAACATAGGTTGCTAGTGGCTTATGAGACATTTATAAACAGGCCAATGTTCTCTTATACTTAACATAGGTTGCTAGTGGCTTATGTGACATTTATAAACATGCCAATGTTCTCTTATACTTAAACATAAGTTGCCAGTGGCTTATGAGACACATTAATGTAACATTTCTATGTACGGGTATTCGACATTATATGATACAATAATATAAGAATTTTCTTGACTTTTTTTTTTACATTATGTAACTTATAAAGTAGACATATATTATTTGAACTGGTGCATCACGCTATACCAATATAATCATAATTTATATATTCAATGCTCAAATAATTTTAATTTACTGTGGTAAATTTTTTTCAAAAAAAAAAAAACAATTTTTTTACTTGAAGTACATTCTTGGTACGGGATACTTTTATCATTAACAGATGAGATTTTTAGAGTAAAAAGGTTGATACAAATTATAAACTAATACTGGGTACAGGATACTGTTATCATTTACAGATGAGATTTTTAGAGTAAAAAAGTTGATACAAATTATGAACTAATACTGGGTACGGGATACTGTTATCATTAACAGATGAGATTTTTAGAGTAAAAAAGTTGAAACAAATTATGAACTAATTTATAATACTGGGTACGGGATACTGTTATCATTAACAGATGAGATTTTTAGAGTAAAAAGGTTGATACAAATTATAAACTAATACTGGGTACGGGATACTGTTATCATTAACAGATGAGATTTTTAGAGTGAAAAGGTTGATACAAATTATAAACTAATACTGGGTACAGGATACTGTTATCATTAACAGATGAGATTTTTAGAGAAAAAAGGTTGATACAAATTATAAACTAATACTGGGTACGGGATACTGTTATCATTAACAGATGAGATTTTTAGGGTAAAAAGGTTGATACAAATTATAAACTAATACTGGGTACAGGATACTGTTATCATTAACAGATGAGATTTTTAGAGTAAAAAGGTTGATACAAATTATGAACTAAAACTGGGTACGGGATACTGTTATCATTAACAGATGAGATTTTTAGAGTGAAAAGGTTGATAAAATTATAAACTAATACCGGGTACGGGATACTGTTATCATTAACAGATGAGATTTTTAGAGTAAAAAAGTTGATACAAATTATGAACTAATACTGGGTACAGGATACTGTTATCATTAACAGATGAGATTTTAGAGTAAAAAGGTTGATACAAATTATGAACTAATACTCGGTACGGGATACTGTTATCATTAACAGATGAGATTTTTAGAGTGAAAAGGTTGATACAAATTATGAACTAAAACTGGGTACGGGATACTTTTATCATTAACAGATGAGATTTTTAGAGTAAAAAGGTTGATACAAATTATGAACTAATACTGGGTACGGGATACTGTTATCATTAACAGATGAGATTTTTAGAGTAAAAAAGTTGATACAAATTATGAACTAATACTGGGTACAGGATACTGTTATCATTAACAGATGAGATTTTTAGAGTGAAAAGGTTGATACAAATTATGAACTAATTTATAATACTGGGTACGGGATACTGTTATCATTAACAGATGAGATTTTTAGAGTAAAAAGGTTGATACAAATTATGAACTAATACTGGGTACAGGATACTGTTATCATTAACAGATGAGATTTTTAGAGTGAAAAGGTTGATACAAACTATGAACTAATTTATAATACTGGGTACGGGATACTGTTATCATTAACAGATGAGATTTTTAGAGTAAAAAAGTTGATACAAATTATGAACTAATACTGGGTACAGAATACTGTAATCATTAACAGATGAGATTTTTAGAGTGAAAAGGTTGATACAAATTATGAACTTATACTGGGTACGGGATACTGTTATTAACAGATGAGATTTTTAGAGTGAAAAGGTTGATACAAATTATGAACTAATTTATAATACTGGATACGGGATACTGTTATCATTAACAGATGAGATTTTTAGAGTAAAAAAGTTGATACAAATTATGAACTAATACTGGGTACGGGATACTGTTATCATTAACAGATGAGATTTTTAGAGTGAAAAGGTTGATACAAATTATAAACTAATACTGGGTACGGGATACTGTTATCATTAACAGATGAGATTTTTAGAGTAAAAAAGTTGATACAAATTATGAACTAAAACTGGGTACGGGATACTTTTATCATTAACAGATGAGATTTTTAGAGTAAAAAGGTTGATACAAATTATGAACTAATACTGGGTACAGGATACTGTTATCATTAACAGATGAGATTTTTAGAGTAAAAAAGTTGATACAAATTATGAACTTATACTGGGTACGGGATACTGTTATCATTAACAGATGAGATTTTTAGAGTGAAAAGGTTGATACAAATTATGAACTAATTTATAATACTGGGTACGGGATACTGTTATTATTAACAGATGAGATTTTTAGAGTAAAAAGGTTGATACAAATTATGAACTAATACTGGGTACAGGATACTGTTATCATTAACAGATGAGATTTTTAGAGTGAAAAGGTTGATACAAATTATGAACTAATTTATAATACTGGGTACGGGATACTGTTATCATTAACAGATGAGATTTTTAGAGTGAAAAAGTTGATACAAATTATGAACTAATACTGGGTACAGGATACTGTAATCATTAACAGATGAGATTTTTAGAGTGAAAAGGTTGATACAAATTATGAACTAATACTGGGTACAGGATACTGTTATCATTAACAGATGAGATTATTAGAGTGAAAAGGTTGATACAAATTATGAACTAATTTATAATACTGGGTACGGGATACTGTTATCATTAACAGATGAGATTTTTAGAGTAAAAAAGTTGATACAAATTATGAACTAATACTGGGTACGGGATACTGTTATCATTAACAGATGAGATTTTTAGAGTGAAAAGGTTGATACAAATTATAAACTAATACTGGGTACGGGATACTGTTATCATTAACAGATGAGATTTTTAGAGTAAAAAGGTTGATACAAATTATGAACTAATACTGGGTACGGGATACTGTTATCATTAACAGATGAGATTTTTAGAGTAAAAAAGTTGATACAAATTATGAACTAATACTGGGTACAGAATACTGTAATCATTAACAGATGAGATTTTTAGAGTGAAAAGGTTGATACAAATTATGAACTAATACTGGGTACAGGATACTGTTATCATTAACAGATGAGATTTTTAGAGTAAAAAGGTTGATACAAATAATAAACTAATACTGGGTACGGGATACTGTTATCATTAACAGATGAGATTTTTAGAGTGAAAAGGTTGATACAAATTATAAACTAATACTGGGTACGGGATACTGTTATCATTAACAGATGAGATTTTTAGAGTGAAAAAGTTGATACAAATTATGAACTAATACTGGGTACAGGATACTGTAATCATTAACAGATGAGATTTTTAGAGTAAAAAGGTTGATACAAATTATGAACTAATACTGGGTACAGGATACTGTTATCATTAACAGATGAGATTATTAGAGTGAAAAGGCTGATACAAATTATGAACTAATTTATAATACTGGGTACGGGATACTGTTATCATTAACAGATGAGATTTTTAGAGTAAAAAAGTTGATACAAAATATGAACTAATACTGGGTACGGGATACTGTTATCATTAACAGATGAGATTTTTAGAGTGAAAAGGTTGATACAAATTATAAACTAATACTGGGTACGGGATACTGTTATCATTAACAGATGAGATTTTTAGAGTAAAAAGGTTGATACAAATTATGAACTAATACTGGGTACGGGATACTGTTATCATTAACAGATGAGATTTTTAGAGTAAAAAGGTTGATATAAATTATGAACTAATACTGGGTACAGGATACTGTTATCATTAACAGATGAGATTTTTAGAGTGAAAAGGTTGATACAAATTATAAACTAATACTGGGTACAGGATACTGTTATCATTAACAGATGAGATTTTTAGAGTAAAAAGGTTGATACAAATAATAAACTAATACTGGGTACGGGATACTGTTATCATTAACAGATGAGATTTTTAGAGTGAAAAGGTTGATACAAATTATAAACTAATACTGGGTACGGGATACTGTTATCATTAACAGATGAGATTTTAATAGTAAAAAGGTTGATGCAAAATATGAACTAATATAGGTAAAACCCAGAGAGAAAACCTACGTCCCTAATTTAACACACTTTAATACATCAATTTGAGACAGTTTCATTCTTTTTTTTATTTTTCACCTTAATGAAAATCGATGTATCATTTTCATCATATTGATAAATATATAGACATAATTATCATGGATTTTTGCATACCAGTAAACGAAATTCCATCAATTTCTTATTTACCGTACTACTTTTAGTATAAATAAAGAAGGTCGAGAAAATTTTATATAAAAGAAAAACCCTTGATAATAGCCCTGGGGGATATGGGGAGGTCTAAATTCCCAGACACATGACAAGTTTCTCATTCACTGTGTACCTGACAACTGTAACAATGATCATCTGGAGCAGATCTGACATTTCCCAGCCAGCCAGGCAGACATGATTATATTGCTGTAGAATTTCATTAATTTACTGTACTGAGGTTGAGAAGTAGATTATAGTAGCCACTACCACACACAGTGTTATTGTAAGAAGTATCTACATAATTTAAATCTTGATAATAATACACTAAATTCTCGAATAAATAGCATTGAATGGATCACCATGCTGGGGGTATATAGATCAAATATTTAAGTAGCTACATTTAATTGAAATTATTGATACATTATAACATATATATACATGTATATACCAATTTTCCCATGGAAAGTGTCCCAGAGTTGAGTTGAAATATGTTGTTTTATCCCAAGCCATTTTTTTCACTCAAATCGAGGTGTTCAGTTCATGAATGATGAAGGAAAAATGAATACCAGAAAAACAACCCACCTAGCTTTGGCAAGCAAATTAAACGACAAATTTTTTCACATAGACATCTGCAAAAGTGGGATTTAAAACTAGGCGGTAAGAGGCACTGTGATCCATAAGCACACTCTTTAGACCACTTGGCCACCAAGGCCCAAGTATTACTAAAAATTACTCTGCAGATCGAATAAAATCTTCACATATATGAGTAAGACTTTTAATTTTAACCCTTCTTTTTGTACCCTTAACTAAAATTTTAAATCTGTTTTAAAGAAGTACAAAAATGGCATAATCAAACCATTTTGAACATTTCTGAGGAAAAAAATCAAAAATTTTTAACAGAACATAATAATGGTGTGTGTGTGTGTGTGTGTGTGTGTGTGTGTGTGTGTGTGTAAAACAGTAAAATAAAGATAAGATTTTACTATGTAGTGGAGAAATGATGTTATACATCCCAGTCAAGATTCTTTTACTTATATTTGATCAGTTAGTTATGTATGGAGTCAAGAAAGAAACAGGTATGTCTGTTTAAAAAAAAAAAAAAAAAAAAAAAAAAAAAAAAAAAAAAAAAAAAAAAAAAAAAAACTTTGATCCCGAGGCAAGCAAACTCAAAATTACTTATATTGATGCAGTCAGTTCTA
>CM056605.1:40661557-40789884 GCA_029721355.1 Tegillarca granosa
GTCAAATTATAAAATAATTCATTTTCACAAAAATTAAGCTAAGTAATTTTTTCAATTTTAAAAAATTCGGAAAGACTTCCTTTTGTACACTCTACTAAAATTTTAATTCTTAATGAAATGGCCTAAAAATGATATAATCAAGCCATTTTTTACATTTCAAAGAAAAATAAATTTTCAAAAATTTTACATAGAATTTAATGGGTAAGGGCTACAAAAGGAAGCCAAAAATTCAAGTGTGTATTATCGTAGTTTGTATATGTGGTAAATCTTAAGTCTTATGATAAATTTATAAAATAATTGATTAATATAATTTTTTTCCCACATACTGTACTATATTAATATTATAAAATATTGATTTAAATGGCATATAATACAGAACTATCAGAATGAAACTAGGGCTGTTATTTTTTATTTCATTATACAGATTAGGAACAGATCTAGATTTTTGGAGACATTACAATTTTCTAGAACTGGGGACAACCAAAAGATGTGCCGGTAGTACGAAAAAATCACTTGGGCAACCTACTTGCAAAAAAATGCTTTTTTAAAAAGAAAACACAGATAATTATAAAATTTTGCTTGATGGGATAATTTTTCAGTAAAACTAGAGAATTTCATAGAAGTCCTATAGCCCTGTCAACCACTTCAAAAACTGGGGACAGGAAGAAAATATCATATAAGTTGGTATCTGTTAAATTGAATAGAAAAAAATAGAGTGTTATACAAAAGTTATTCTAGACTCATATTTCTGAATCTCAAGTGCTCACAATTTGAAAAAGATCTTTGCAAATTGATAAAACATTTGACATGCAATCTCTCTAATGTATGATTTCAGGTGTGTGTGTGTGTGTGTGTGTGTGTGTGTGTGTGTGTGTGTGATTTACATATATGTAGTTGTCTGAATATCTCAGATGGGTAAATAATTACTTAGACTTGCCAACAATTACTTTGAAGTAGACCTATTTTACCAAGTATGTCTCTAGTATGAATTTCCTCTGACCCTAACACACTTTATGTCTGAAAACTGTGTGTAGGGTCAGAACAATTTCTATATCAATAACCTTAGATTTTCCAATACCAACTGATGTCGGAAGGGGCACTGCCTCATTTAGCATTAGACTAAAAATGTTAGTGGAACTGTAGAAATGTTACTTAGCTCAATTGATAGGTCAATGATTTGTCTTCCAAATGAAATATGAGTTCTGTGATGCTAAGAAGTCTTGTTTTAAAAAAAGGAAGATGGCAAACATAAACATAAAAAAAAGCTGATCTGAATCTCAAACCAGTGTTGATTTCAATATTTTGGAAGACAAATCATTGACCTATCAAGCTTAATAAGGCATAAAGTGTGTTAGGGTCTGAGGAAATTTGGACTAGTATGCCTCATTTTGCTTTTAACATATTTTTTATTAGAGACTCAAACCCACACCAGTAAATGACAGTCACAGCTCTAGTAAAGACTTTAACCTGTTCTGTTTAAGGCTGATAAAAAATGCAAAGCTACCAGTATTCCACTTTATATGCATGCCCATCCTCTAAGCAAGGTATACCAGTCCTTTGGTAGACCAATAAAAGCCAGATTTTCTACTTCTCACAAGTGTAACAGGAGGGAAAAAAATGCAGGGTCGGACAGGGAATCGAACCAGGGACCTCCCACACTAAAGGCAAGTGCTCTACCAACTGAGCTACCCAGACCGCTACATTCCTCCCGTTATTCTTGAGTTTCCCATGATCCTATGGAAAATCTCACCCCAAATTCCCTCTGAAAGACTTTATACGGCCGCATATATGTCAGTCCATCACTTCCGAGGGCCACACTGGCCACCAAACTGTAACAGGAGGGAGAAAAATGCAGGGTCGGACCGGGGATCAAACCCAGGACCTCCCGCACTATAGGCAGATTGCTCTACCAACTTAGCTACCCAGACCGCTACACAAGGAATTAGCTATCTCTGCTGTCCAGACCAACAAAGTTACTAAAGACCCTAGTATGGCTGGATAAAATTTCAGAAGGCCAACGAATAACTGAAATTTTATCATCATAGTGGTCTTCAAATAATAGCAAAATAGAGTGGGTATGAATCTACCGAACAGTGACAACATTGCCATACCTCACCCAAAAGATGGCGAAGTATGGCCATTATCGAATCATTCATTCGTTACACCTAGCCGAAATTTTATGTGTTATCAAAAGATTTGTATAAATGTATTTCTGTGAATATTTTGAAAAAAATACTGACTTATACAACCTTAGCCGTAATTTGCCCGTAAACACATTCACATATTTCAGTCACACCCAAACAATAAATACTGTTGTTCTGCCAGTCGAACTGTTGTCAAAACTGTCCGACATTTTTCATTGTACTTACCAATATTTTACCAAAGCTGTTACTTGTAAAGGGTTGGGCTGATTGGGGTATAGTCTCCTGCATGCTGAGTATATGGCTTCTAATCCTGGAGGTGTAACTGGCACATTATTTTGTGATAAATTGGATGAATATATACTCTCTCGGTCCTCCATGTTGTGTATTGAAAATATGGCTGTTCCAAGACTTGGGCGACACATTGTCACCAAGGTGAAATCTCTCAATAAGTTTTTAAGACTGTCTCATACTCATGTTAATTTACCCGCATTAATTTAAAACGTAAATTGAATATCATTTAGCTACTGTTGGGGGCTTTATGTGAGCTACTTAATTATCTAAACCTAACATTAGTAATGTTTTGCATGGTACGATCAGACAAATAGAACAGCCGTTTTCAACTTCCGTTTCAAGACCACCCATGTAAAATTAACCCGAAACATCTACCAGAATGAGTTATTCCTCTTCCGTTTTCTCTAGTCGTTATGAAATTTTCAATTACTAGCACATTTGTATTTCCAACAAGCAGAATGTTTAACCGATCCAAACTTTTGGTTTAAATTGTATTGTATTGTATTGTATTGTATTGTATTGTATTGTGTTGTGTTGTGTTGTGTTGTGTTGTGTTGTGTTGTGTTGTGTCGTGTCGTATCGTATCGTATCGTATCGTATCGTATGGTATGGTATGGCATTGCATTGCATCGCATAACATTACATTACATTATATTATTTATTTTATTTTATAATAATATTGAGAGAGAGAGAGAGAGAGAGAGAGAGAGAGAGAGAGAGAGAGAGAGAGAGAGAGAGAGAGAGAGAGAAGATCAGCAGATATAATTCATTTATTCCAATTTATTTGCAATTCGTTTTACTAGAAGCATTTGTTTACATTATTTTAAATAAACTTTTTTAAAGACGTACTGAGATTACTTGTTTATTGTATATATACAATTTTTACCGAAAAATTTATAACCAAAAATCTCAAACTAAATATTAGGATTATTATAAATATTAAGACTTAGGAGCGACACTTAATCTGTAAAAATGATACCTTGATACTATTTACAGTTAGTTTGATGCTAAGGATAGATTTGTATTATTTAATGTCATGTCTAATTATTTTGGGAAATATTTAAAAAATCTTCAATGAACAAAAAGACGAAGTCTTTATTTATTTAAAACATAAATCCTACTTAAGGTGACTAATCAAATAATCGATAGTTGTTACAAACAATATTGGAGACTTAATAAACACTTAAAATTACGGTATAAACACCTCCTGCTTAACTCCGCTTCTATGTAAGTTAACCACCTCCTGCTTTGGTTAGGGGTAAGCGTTTCTCGCTTTGTTAGGCCGGGTAAGCGTTTTTTGCGCTTCGTTAAAGATAAAACGCTTTCTGCCTTTTTGAGGGGTAAACACCTACTTTTTTGAAAAATAAACACCTACTTTATTGAAAGTAAACATCTCATGCTTTTCTTAAGGATAAATTTTCATTCTACATTGTTAAAGGGTTAACATCTGGTGCTTTGATTAGGGTTGAAAACTGTTTGTTATGTTGAAGGGTAATCATCACCAAATATGCTTGGAGACAAGTTTTCCAATTTTCCTAAGGGAAACACTATCCGTTTTGTTAAAGGGTTAACACTGTCCGTTTTCATAGTAAAAGCATAAACACTGACCGTTTTGTTATAGGGTTAACACTGTCCGTTTTGTTAAAGGGTTAAAACTTTCCATTTTGCTGAAAGGGTTAACACTGTCCGTTTTCACGGTTGGAGGGTTAACACTGTCCGTTTTCATGGTTGAACGGTTAACACTGTCCGTTTTGTTGAAGGATTAACACTCTGTTTTCACTGTTGAAGTGTTAACACTGACCGTTTTGTTGAAGGGTTAACTCTGTCCGTTTTGTTGAAGGGTTAACACTGTCCGTTTTCCCGGTTGAAGGGTTAACACTGTCTGTTTTGCTAAAGGGTTAACATTGTCAGTTTTGTCGAAGGGTTAACAATGCCCGTTTTCACGGTTGAAAGGTTAACACTGTTCGTTTTGTTGAAGGCGAAACGCCTAGCATTTTATTGAAAGATAAACCCAAATCTCCCTTGATTTGTAGTTCCATGTTCCTTTTATTCTCAAATTTGATTTCACACGTGGCAGGTTTAGCTAGCTAGAGAAGAAGTGCTTACCGTACCAGAGCACCTGGCACAATTTCCCTGACGGAAGTTCACGTGTTTAATTGAATTAGCCAGTTTTCAAAGTTTTTTTTTTTTTTTTTTTTTTTTTTTTTTTTTTTTGATCGTGATTTTGACATGGACCTGTATGTTTGTGATTCATAAAACATCGCTAATACTGTAGCACAAAGAGCGTCTAACCAAGTGTGATAAAGGACAGTTTTTCATACAGAAAACTCAAGTCTAAGATTTCTCGGATCGATGATAAAGGTTTTTTTTTCTATATTTTTTTAGGTAAACTATGCTTCCATTTTCGATTTTTTCTTTTTCTTTTATTCGGTTAAATCAATTTCATGTCTACATGTGTAGGATATTTTATGTTGGTTTGTAAGTTGTTTTACGTCGTATCAGTATTATATATATCTATTCTCGTCGATGCATTCTTTATTTATCTCAAAACACAAGGTTATGTTTTACGTACGTTTATACGGGGATTTACAAACCGCTCTGTACTAATGTACACTAACGATGATTTAAAGTGCTAATACACTAACTCTTTATGTCGGAGATGGATATCACAGAAAACTCAATCCATGGTACTTGTTGAGACAACTAAGAGACCTACGGCAAGGAAATCACCTTGCTCTTTTTAAGTAGATCGGAGTCGAAACCACAGAAGTCGGACAGATTTGGTTTGAAGGCTAATGCTTTAACCTTTCGGCCACCGGCCAAGGCTGACCAATCACTTTTATTATTTTTTTTCGGATAGCTACATGTCAAACGCGTGATATCACCAAACTTGTAAATTTTTGACACGCGACTCTGCTTCGTAGTTATATTTTTAACCAGCAGCATTGCCTATCTGCTCTATCGCTAAAGTTAAAATGGAAAAAATCCGTTGAATTCAGGTTTTTTTTTTTTTTTTTTTTTTTTTTTTTTTTTTTTTTTTTTTTTTTTTTAAATTTCCGTCCTTTTTTCCGTACATTTCCGTCAAATTGGTCAGCCTGTCGCCGCCTTTACATTTAACTAAAGGAATATAATTTCTAGACTTTCTAAGGTTCTTGAAGTTTTAAGCGGAGTTAATTTTTTATTTATATGTTATTCTATGTTAAATTCTGTATGTCAATCACTTTTGATATAGAAAAAACAAAGGCATAAAACTATTTTTGAAAAAAATATGGGCCCCGGAATTTTTTACTTTGGGGGTAATTTTCTCTCCGGCGTGAATACTCTCGGAGGGATTGAATCAACAATGTATTATTATCCACGTCTCGGACAAAAGCTGAAGAATACCAGGAGAGCAAGATATGACAAAATATATCCCATATCTATATCAAATAAATAATATTATTTTATTAATGGGGGAAGGGGAGGGGATCAAAACTGATCCTAACAAAACATTTACGGTATTATTCATAAATGTTGTTTGCGTGTTTAGTAGTTAAAATATAAATATATCGGTATATATTTAACTTGAATTATCTATATATAGCACATAATAAAGATTTTCCTACAGGGGGTATAAATATTGTTATTTAAGTGCCTTATACTTCGGATTTTTGTCACAATAAAAACTAATAATCCGATTCCGTTATCTGTCTCCAAACTGTCTTGTTGATGTTCTAAACAACGTGTGTGCAGTCTAAAGGGGTCCATCATTACACGAAAACCTGGTCGGAATTGGTCTTCATATGGAATTCAATAAATCATATATTTTAGTTAACAAAAACAAGACCGACAGTAATTGTTCCCTCCATTGATAAACTGTGTCAATTCTATTTTACTGTTTGGTTTCTCATAAATTCGAAAAAGGGACCTCTGTAGCCGAGCTATCTAAAACACCAATTAACAAACCAGAGGGCCTCTCCCACACCTACCCACCCAACCCCCTTTCCTGAATTCCAACCAGACAGATTCTAGTGTGAGGAAGTTTGTTAGTTCTCTTGCCGAAGTTCATTGGTTTTCGGCCGGGCACTTATATTTTCTTATTTAATTACAGTGATAGTGGTAGCCAAGCGGTAAAAGCATTAGCCTTTATATACGAAAGAAATAACACCACTGTGATTTCAACCCGGATTGTTTGTGTTAAACGTTAAACAATATTCAACTAATTTGAATAAACTATACTAAAACATTACAAAGATACTTTCAAGAAAAATCTATTCACTATTAGTTCTCGTGAAGTTAAGACAACGGTGAGCAGCTGTAAAACCGCTTGATGAGTTTGCATTTTGCATAATTTCAAATATTATGAAATAATCGTTGAAAATATTGAAAGTGAATAAAATTTTATCAATTTAAAGCGCATTACACTGTATTTTTGAACTAGGGGTTACATGAAGGCATGATGATTTTTAGTGTTTATGTTAATTAATAATTAATCTAATCAAGCTTCGAAGAACTTGGTATAGGCATTCATGATTGTCGTCTGCTTCTGTTGTTTCACGATTGTCGTCTGCTTGTTGTTTCACGATTGTCGTCTGCTTCTGTAGTTTCGTTATACCCCAGATTGGATAAGATGGGATTAATGGTGTTTTACACACGTGATTATTTTACTTATCGAGGCGATCAGTTCAGGAATGGTGGAAGAAATTTTACCGGATTGCCTTGAGAAAACCACCGACCTTCGGCAAGAGAACTGACAAACTTTCTCACCAAGATCTGCCCCAGTAGAATTCGAACCTCGGCTGTGAGAGTTGTTTTCCGTAAGCAAGCGCTTTAGACAATTCGGCCACCAAGGTCCCCATTATTTCAAGTGGCACACAATAATTGCCCAATTTTCTTTTAAACAATCATGCTGCCCGGTTTCACAATTATTCCTTAACTTAAATCTGACAAATTTGAAATCTTAATAGCTTTGATAATTTTTTTTAAATATTCAAGAATTTAAGGTAACGTTTTGAAGATCACTTCAAGTTTATAACATCTGAATTATGTTTTGTCAAAAAAGTCTATCAGAAGTTCAAAATACGATTGCAAAAATTTGCTAAATTTAAAATAAGGAAAATCTTAGTTTAAAAATGATTGTGAAATCGGGACCAGACGTTTGAATGAAGTTGAAACTCATGCATTTGACAATTCATTTCAACAGAATCTAGATCTTCAACCACGATGTTTGCTTTCCGATTCCCGTCTCCATGGCACATGTTATTTGGTTTTTTGAATGTTATCTAGCAAAATTTCTACGTTTTTTTATTGACCATCAAACATTAAATCGCACTTAAACGATTTTATAAGAAGATAAGTAGACTGATATACAATGTATGTAAGAAACTGCTTGTTGGCCGTTTTCTGGACAATTTAATTAAAATATCTAGACTTTTTTTTTTTTTTTTTTTTACTTTTGAATATTTCCCTATGACGTAACATTCATGCAACACATTTATCAGTCGCATGGAACTGTTAAAAGTTGAGATATTAATTTGACATTTGTAGATATTTTTATTACACAAAGGGGGGGGGGGGGAGGGGGAGGGAGGGTAACCTTACTGATGTAATGTCTGTTTTCTCATTCATATGAGGTATCAATCTTGTGGAACTCTAACTTATTTCTACTCTAGCATCTTTTTATCCGTGTAAATAGCCAGATGGATCTAAAGTTTCCAGCTGTATAATGGTAAACTTGTGACAAAAGATTAATATTACCGGCTGGGTTCATTTTGTTGGTTGTATCAGTACAAAGGGAAATAACTCCAAAACTTTAAACACGTTTAGATTCACCCGAGACTATCCCTGAAACTGGGACACTGTTGTTTGTAGTCCAGTGAGTCAAAATTCATTTCTTGCATATTATCAAACATTTTGTGATTTTGTTTTCTTGAAAAAAAAATCAACTTGCAGAAACTTCTTTCATTCAATCTGTCACAATTAGTTATCTGTTATAGAGTTGAATTCGTGCTATTCATTAATTATACTAATCAATATTCAAACAATTAATCCAGGAAGAATAACTTGTAAATTATTTTAGCATACAAGCTCTTTTCTGCTGTGTTTCTAAAGATAGGACTTCCTTTTTGTATCCAACAGTAAAATTTTTGAAAAATCGGTTTTCACAGAAATGCTTATCCTATAATTTTTAAGGCTTTTTCAGTCAAGAAAAAAATTTTAGTAGAGGGAACAAATAAAAGTCCATTTTTAAAGTGACTGTATGTAATAAATGACCTAATGTTTAACATGTATCTAAACAGAGATAATACCTGAATTTACAATAAATTTGACCCAAAGACTTGATATAACTCTGAAACTGACTCTAAATATTTCCCAGATGGGAAACAAAAATAAAATGACTTGCCACATTTTTGGTGGGGTGGGTGGAGATAAGAATCTACCAAGTTGAATAGGCCTAATAAAATACAATAAACAAGATTTTATTATATGTGATAATGTGAACAGTTTATTGATCACCGTATTGTTATAGATTAACATAGATAAGGTTACTTTAAGCTCAACAGAAAACAATTTCATTCAAATACCACAATACATGCATCTCCTTGGAAACCAAAGACAATCAGTCAGCCATCTTAACTGACTTCCAGTTTAGCCATGCAAACAAAAACAATTAAAACAGAAAAAACAAAACCAGCAGCATGAACAAAACGTTTGTAAAAGCAGGTAAAGGCACCTTGAGTAATATCATCATCACCAGCAATGTCAGTCGCCACTTTTAATTTACATCACATTGATCAATATAAATAAAAGGGCAAATTTCAGCAAACAAAATATCAAATAGCATCACCTTCCTCCAGTTTCAAAATAACAGCATAATATTTAATTAATTACATGTATGCATATACATATATGCAAGAACAGAAATATTTTGTTTCTGAAAAATAACATTTTTTTTTTGCCTGTTGTGGTACCTGCTTTTCAAATCAAATTTTGTTTTCCTTATAGTTTCACTCAAAGTATTGGGTAATACAGTCAAAGTGGGATTAATATTAATTTATCACATGACAGTCATGTGACCTTCCTCCTTTGTCACAGACCACCATCTCTATCACCAACCACACTATATAATATCTATATCATCATCATCAAGTCACACATTGCATAGAGACGCTGAACATAATAAACAAATACAAAATATCGGTACTCATCAGACACACCAGTTTACAGGTATTATTTACCATCACAGTAAAAATTCTCAGAAAACAGAACCACCACATCTGGATGCCAAATCATATCAATGTAATATCATCCTAGAGTAGTGCTGATCTCTTACAAGGATTACTTAATATTCTTTCTTTTATAGTTCAAATTAAAGTAAAATTCTCACAAGTTTTACAAGCATTTCTGCAAATTAGCAATGCATTTTGCTAAATAAATCATTTTTGATATGAAAACTTTTCCTTTACCTCAAATCACCACTAATGTAACAATAGCTTAGTTCTATTGTTATTTGATATTCCAGTGATCTGTAGGGTAAAGGTCAAAGGAAATCAGGCCTAGGTCACAGGTCATAAGGCCTGAACAGCTCTTAACTCAGGCCTGTGGCTTCATCCAAACACATCATTTCAACATTATTAATATCATTGTTCTTACAATTTGCAAAATTCAAATATCTTCATTTGAGCCTGAACCAAAACAAATGGTTAAAAAAAATACTTGTACCAATTATAACTTTTTTCTAAAGAAAAAATCTGGTAGAAGTAACAATCATAAAATAAATGCTTATTTCAATTATACGTTTGTTTTCCTTTATATTTCATTGCTAACATGTGCTAAATTAATTAAAAGCAACATTATGGGTCTTATAATCATCCAGAATCCATTGGCTGAATGATAAAATATCTTCTATAAACTAAAAAGGCATATTTTACTAGACCATAAAAAGACATGGAACAACTAAAAAAGATATTCCAGTAATAAAAGTGAACGGCAGATTGTATCTAAAACATTATTGTGCACATTATTAAACACAGACATCTAAAATTGACAAAAATTATTACTGCAATGTTTTCTGAATTCTGTGAAAATTACATGTTTAAAATAATTTTTTCCCATTTAATAAGAAAAAGAATTAATTGAAATAAATTAACAGAATCGAGAGCACTAAATGAAGAAGTAGTTTCCATCCGCCAATCTAGTGGATATCAGCATATTTTAACTGCAGCCAAGTCCTGATTTTTTCTTCATAAATATGTCTTTGATGTTCATGTTAACAGCCACCTTTTCCCGCTTAGCTGGAGGTGAGTTCAAACAAAACCTGTAACACAAACAGATAGGATAGTAGTATGATAAGATTTTTAAACAAGAGGCTCATGGGCCTTGATGCTCACCAGAGGATATGTCCAAAATTGTTCGCAAAGTGCAAAAGACGATAGATATATTAATTTCTTTCCAAGTTTTCTCAAGTTTAGAACTGCTAAAATACTTAATCAGAAATATCTAGTTACATTTCATTTTTGTTATGTGAAGTCTTTTTCTATAGTGTATCATTTATGAGATGTCAACCCCCTACTTGAACCAGATTATTCATGAGATGTTAGATGAATGAATTATGAGAAGTTGTAGATAGTAAGTAAGTATGATACAGATGACAACAACAAGTCCAAGTGTGTGTGAAAGTTTTTGTCAGTTAGCTTGCTGAAGGTGAGTGATTGTCTCCCCTTTCTTCAGACTAAAACTGGTCACACCTTAAAACAAGTGAAAGAATCTCAACTGAGACATAAAGCACCATTACTCCACTCTACTCAGCTAAATAAGTCACACATTGAATATTGAGGCTTAAAATTAATTAACAAACAAAATACATCTGTACTCATCTGACTCACACATTGAATAAAGACGCTAAAAATAAATTAACAAAAAACATCTGTACTCATCTGACTCACACATTGAATAAAGACGCTAAAAATAAATTAACAAACAAAAAACAACTGTACTCATCCGACTCGCACATTGAATAAAGACGCTAAAAATAAATTAACAAACAAAAAACGTCTGTACTCATCTGACACAACATTTTACAAATACCATGTTCAAGATGGCTCAAGAAAAACCAGAAGTTTTACCTTTTAAATTCTTCCAGTTCCTTTTCCACTTCATCCATGTCACCATTTTCCAGATCAGATTCAGACTTTGGCATAAATATTTCATCTACAAGTGAAGACAAACATTTAGCATTATTCAACTTTATATCTTTTTTCTGTTACTACTAACAGTTGCAGTCACTCGATCTATGAAACCAACTCCTTTTGACAGAGTTGTTTTATGCTAAAGCATAAGCCATTTTTAACTTGATTGACAGGGCAATGTGCTAGTACTTTTTAATTTGGTACAGACAAAATACATAGGTTACAGCATCCTTAGATTAATGATAAAATAGTGTAAAACAAAGAAATGAATACAAATAAAATGCTGATTGGAAGAGCAATGAGCTAGCATTTTTTTAAAATTTGGTGCAGACAAAAAATATAGGTCACAGCGTCCTTAGATCAATGATAAAATAATGTTAATCTGAGAACTGAACTTATGTTAATACTTTTGTAGATTCACAAAAAAAGTTTACTACTACTGTGCTCCAAAAGACCAACTTAATTTAGCACCTCAAGGAGAAAAGGGTTAAAGAGAAAGGTTAAAATTTACACAGGCACAGAAGCATGTGATGTGCTAAAAAATCTCTGTCAAAAACTCACCTATAACACTTATGTCTTCACTGTTTCTATTTTTCTTCTTGTTTTTCTTAGATTTGCCATTACTTAATTTAGTCTGTAAATACAAGTTTAAAGTGAATTTAGAACTGGTCATAGTGGCTTCTTTCATAAAAATAAACATTAGAATATCATGAAAACAACTCAAAAACAGAGTCTGGTGGTCAAGGCAACCATAGGTAACAGAAAAGTACAATTTTTCAGGGTTCTAGTTCTTACAAACTTGAAACTGCTGAGAAATGGGTCATTTGTATATGCTTTTGTCTTTTCCAGTTGGTAGTTTGAATGCATTTATAGGACTGCAAGAAATGGGAACATATACGAGAAATATGAAATATGGAGTAATGAAATTCTATAACCCTATTTAAGATTCCATTATTTATATTTGAGCTGTCAGTTCTAGAATGGTGGAGAAAACAGGAAATTACCAGAGAAAACAAACAATTTAAAGGGGGCAAAATTATTTGTGCAAAAGGAAAAAAAGGGATTTATAAAAAAAAATGTACCTGATCTTGAGCAGAAGGTGGTGGTGAATCTTCTGACTTCTTTGCTTTTCCTCCAGACTTTTTATTATCTTGTACATTAACAGAGCCAAGTGGTAGCTGTTGTCTCTTGACACCATTATTAACTGGTTGTAAAGAGGTGGTCTTAATTCCAACAGGGAAGTGATTGACAGGTCTTGGACTAGATTGGTTTGATTTGATTGGCTGTTGTTTCTGTTGAATCTCTGGAGTCATACCATTGAGATGTGGAGGAGGTTGATTTTTCAGTTGTTGTCGTGGTGACTGATGAACCTGATTATTGTGGGGCTTTGGCACAGACTGTGAATCACTTTGAATTTTGCGGACTTTTTTATTTGTTTGTTCCACGATGGACTCTACATGTTCGAGTTGAACAGATTCGGATATTTTTGCTTTTTGGAGTTCCTTCCCTTGAATTTTATCTCTTGGACTTCCACCATTTTCAAGTCGACCAACACTTGGATTTTTTGCAGTTGTATTTGTAGTAGTTGACTTGGATCTAGCAGACTTTGGTGTGGTGACCGGAGAGGGTTGAGAATTTTTATTAGCTTGTGATGACTCGGAATTCTTATTCTGTGTAGTAGTTTCCACAACTTTTGGATGCAGAGGAGGAGTATTTTTATGTTGTTTATTGTTATCATTGACAGTTTTTTCTGGTAATTTTTCTGGTAATTTTTGAATTTGTTTATTATTATTGTACAGACTAGGCGAAGAGAAATATGGATCTTTCTTTGAGATAGTTTCTCTGACTTTAGTACAATTGGATAAGGAATTACGATCACTTTCATTCGATTTCACTTTCACTTTAGCTGTGGCCTTGACACGAATTAAGTTAATTTTTCCTTCGTCATCTTCTTGTCCAGCAGGTGGTTCTCGTATGAGATTCTCGCTATGTTTTTGCTTTTTGGTCTTTCATGCTTGTTTCTTCTTCTAGTTTGTCTTTCTGCTTTTTCTTCTTCTTTTTCTTGTTTGAGTTTGCATCTGTATTATCTGTACCTTTTGATATTTCTGCATTGATCCTGTTGTTTTCTTTCTCTCTTTCTGCTATTGCTCTTTCTTTACGTAACTTTTCTCTTAACTTTTCTGCTTCAATTTTTGCTCTTTCCTCAGCCTAAAAAAAACCAAAGGTGGTAAAAATATAAGTAAAAAATTTTGGAAATGGATGGATACATCATTCACTTAGAATCATAGTTTGACAATTCATGTAAAATGAAAAACAGCCAGAAGTTGAGTGTGACAAGATATAAAACCAGACATGATTTCCCTGGCAAATTTATAAAATAAAAGACCTTCTGATGCAAAAAACAAAAAAGAAAAACCGGGTCCTGAAAAATTAGCTAAGCATTCATGCACATACGACACACAAGCAGACATACACACAGAGATACACCTTGAATTATCATCTTTGGTTTGATTGGAAATGTTCAACTGGTCAGTCATAGTGAAGTATTAAATATGGCACAAATAATAAGATGCTCCCTAGCACTGCAGTTAAGGTTGAATTTCTTGCCTTACTAAACAGCTATCCAAAGTAAAGAAAACGTGAAAGTATGAGGGTCATGTAGAACTTCAATTTTAAAACTGTATAAAGCAAATATGTTCTTTTAAGGAAAACTCGGCTGTATTTCATTACTGCTTAAAACGTAACAGTTACCAAATTTTGATAAGCTGAGAAGTGTTTTTACTACCAATAAATGATAAATTGTTTCGATGATCTTTTGAAACTTTGAATGTTGGTACTCTTTGGGTTATCCTTCGGACCTTCTAATATTGATACAGGACCTTTAAATGATGTGGAACCAATGGAAGGAAAGGCTAAAAATATAAAAATATACCTTCCACTCAGAATAATTTCAACCCTCTAGGAGTGCTTTTTACCTTTCTTTGTTTTTGACGAGCTCGTTTTGCTGCTTTGGCACTCAATAATTTGTCTGCGTTTTCTTTTTTATCCTCTTCAGTACCATTTATAAATTTGATCAGTTCATCTAGACCTTTGGTATCTATGGGATCTTTTGATTTGTGATTACAACCTTCAATGTGAAAATCTTCCTGTTTTGTTTGTTCATTCTGAAAATAACACGGCGAGAAAAATTATAGGAAGAAATATCAAAGTAAAATGATAAAATAAAACAAACAAAAACACACAATGTATTGTTTTACCAGTAAAAATTATATAAATTACCATTTTTTCATACCCTTTTCTATGAAAAAGTTTATCTCAGTTTATTTCTGGATTTATCCTGCAAATTTTTGGCAAAGTACATGGAAATTTTTTTTTTTTTGTTCGCAATAAAAAATAGCACCCCCTTGTTGTCCTAACTTGTTAAATATTTCTGATTAAATCAAAACTTTAAGTGATTTAAATGATTTCCAAAAACCTTTTGTGATTAGTCGGATTGTGCTATTTGTCTATGAATGTTTACTAATCTTACAAATTCATCAAAGACCATAAAAATGGGATCAAACAAACCACATTTAAAACAGACTTTGGTAATGTTTATGAAGGATAAAGAAAATGACATGAGGGAGGCATATCTTAAAATAACAAAAAAGAAAATGTGCGGAAAATTCAAAATTTTGAATGTTCACAAATTTTGAGTTTGTTTACCAAAAAATTTGGCTCTTTGCACTTTTCCTACATGAAATTTTAAAAGCCTACCATGACCACTGATCAGTAGTGATATTTTTCAATATTGTTATAATGCAGTGCCAAATGGATATGAGATTTTTTGAAGACAAATTTTTGTACACTAACAACACATCAACACAGAACAGGTACACATTCAGGTGAAAAATAATATTCTATCTCTCTCTTTCTTTTTCTTTTTTTTTTTTTTTTTTGAGGTTCATTCAGTATGTTTAAGAAATTAGCATGGTTTATTTAGATTTGAATTGATTGAATGGAGTTTTAGTGTCCCAGTTAAGAATATTTCACCTACATCGAGATGTCACCAGCTATAGGTGAAGTGGCAGAAATATTGACCTTTGCGGTGCACTTAGGAAAATGAGCAGGGAGGTTTTTAATGTGCCATGCCTGTCGTTACACAGGGCATCAGTGTTTAAAGTCTCTACCGAAGGACACCATGACATTCCTTCCTAAATGCCCAGTGCTTGGTGAAAGAACAGTGGTACTACCAATTTTAAAGTCTTGGTAAGAACTGACCAGGGTTCCAACCCCAACCTTCCACATACAAGCACTCTACCAACTCAGCTACCATAGTGGTAGGTTTATTTATTGATAAACAAATAATAGTTTTTAACAAAATACAAAAAAGTGGAACGAGTAGATTTCTAGTAATAGACAATTCTATAATATAATACATATTTGTGGGTCCAACAACAGGATGAGTAAATAAGATTAGTGAGTTGGTTGAAAGTTGTTTTACAGCACATCAGCAACTTTTGTAACAACTTTTTTTTACCAATCTCGAGGGTTTCTTTTAACAAAAGTTCATGTGGTGTATAGGTGTGAAAGTGTTTCTGACCTACACTGTACTTGTATGTCTGTATGACCAACTTTCTAGTGGTAGTACACTTGCCCGTAATGTCCCAGATAAACATCAAAGACCACTTAGTCCATTATTCTGGTACTGAGCCAACCAGTAAGGGTCTACCTAGAATTTCATGCTAACATCTTAATCACGTTGTCAATGAGGTTCTGAAGAAAACCAGAGAAGAAAACACCTTCACAGCTTATTACAAACAAGGTACCCCCAAATATTATCAGACCACTGGACCAAATTTATAAACACACGAGGACTTTAACATAGTAGTTACTCACACAGGATACACACGTAACACAAAACAATAATAAGTAAAAGAAATAAAGTTGTCCTTACTTCTGTTTGTTTTACCTTTCGTTTTAATCGTAAACGAAGACGATCTCTCATTTCTGCATAGTTCTTACTAGTTGGTGCAACTTGAGGCTGAAAAATAAAAGACAAAACAGTTAAATATAACAACATATACATGTATTGTTGTGATTCAGTCATCAATGTTCTTAACAAGTTATAGAAATTTTTTTCTCAACACTCATTTTTTTTTGAAACTCAATTTAGAACTAGATATGTTTCTTTCCGACACTGCATAAAAATCAATCAAAGGGAAATAATTCAAAAACAGAACAAGATAGAGCTGTGGTTCTTGTGCACTGCACTTCGAGTCATTGCCTGAAACATGTACACCAAGTTTGGAGTCATTTGAACATACTACACCAAAGTTATGCTCCAGACAAGAAATGCTCTATAAAAATCAAGCAAAGGGAAATAATTCAAAAAAGGAAAAAGATAGAGTTGCAGTTCTTGTGCACTGCACTTCGAGTCATTGCCAGAAACATGCACACCAAGTTTGGAGTCATTTGAACGTACAACACCAATGTTATGCTCCGGACAAGGAAATCCGGACGCCGCAGACGCCGACGAAAGTAATCCCTATATGTCGCCTAGTCAGGCGACACAGAAACATGCTGGTGTCTTTATTTTGAAAAAAGAAATAAAAATATACATGTATGATATTATGAATTCTATTTTGTCTAGTTTTTCCTACTTAACAATTTTTTGGGGTGGTTAAATTGTGTTTAAATGTAACTGTTTAGGGTAAGTCAGTGGTACACACTTATTCAAGGAAATGTGAATTTATGTGTCAGGATATTCACAAAAACAACCAATATTTTGGAAACTACAATAATATCTCAACATAATCAAACTTACATTGCCATGACCAAAGAATTCACAGTAGCAGCAGTCACAGTATTTGCCCTCTTTTTGGTTTGAGGTAGAAGCAGATGAACTTTGTTCTGAGCAGCTGTCGTCTACACTATCACAGTTATCTTCCCCTCCACAATGACCCTCACAGTCTGGCTCTGTACACATGGTGGATGTCCCGACACTCACGTTATTCACAGAACCAGGCAAGGACACAGCATTGGGACAAATACCTCCATTGGCATGATGCTCTGCACTACAGTTTGTCTGGTGCTGATGAGGAGTGTGATTCGTGGCACTATTTCTTGGAGCATGGTTACAAGAATGTGTGTTAACATTGGCATTTAAACTGTTGGCAAACTGTCGGATCATTTGCATTCCTTCCTTTGCTCCTTCTCTGATATTCCTAGCTGCTGTTTGGATAAATTCCTGAGTAACCTTTACTGGAAGATTTGATGATGAGTTGGAGACATGATTGTGGGACTGTTGAGAATTATTCGTATTTCCTTTGACAACATGAGACCCAGAGTTATGTCGTTTACAATGTTGTGAATGCCCCTTTTCCTGTGGCAATTTCTGCTGTTGAACATTTCCTCCCAGCGTAACTGGACGAGTACAAGGAGGAGAAATATTGCGATTATTATTAGTTGTAGTATTTGTATGGCTAACATGTATAAAATGATCATGGCTATTCTCCACTGATGACTCTTCAGATACGTTATTTGTTACAGGAGTTGAGGTCGTTGACACAGTACAGTTATCACTTCCTATTGGTGTAGAGATTGAAAACGGCTCTGTCAAGAAGTTTGTAGTAAAGTTGCTGGATAGAGGTGGTGGCGGCAGAAGCTCAGAACCTAAATCGCCACCATACTTGGGTAGCAACACACGGGGATCATATGTGTTATCCCATTCTCCATATGCATGATAAAAATGTTCATGAATTCCCTCAGGAGAATCAAAACCAAGCTTCAACTGGCCTTTACCCTGCATAATGGGCTTTGGTTGTCTAATTGGCATGTGTAGGTCATAGAGCTGAGGCTGAAGTAAAGGTCGCACATGAGTTCGTGCCATACCATGTAAACCCGCTGATCCATGAATGTGTGGATACAGATGTAATTCCCCTGGCCTGGAAGTTACAGGGGGAACATGCTGGGGTAAAGACGTTGATATAGTTTTCCCTCTTTGACGAAGACATACATAACACTGACACTGGTTATCCTCGGACTTCAACTGTAAAACAACGAAAAAAAAGTTTTATCAACAGAGGTCCCTGATGTTAAACTAAAATACATATATCATTTATTTAAAAACACAGAAAACTCATCACTTCACAGACTGCTGTGGTATTTATTTTGGTATTATCATTCAACATGTTTCCCCATGTTAGAATGTGTTATCAGGAATAATGATAGTAAAATTTTACCGAGCTAATGTACAAAATACAAAATACCATTACAAATGACTACTAACTACTGTTTCTCTTATTGTTAGTAATAAAAGAGAAATGGTAGTCGGCAGTCACTGGTAATGGTGGCAACAAACATGTTTATTTGTTACCTAAAGTACACATGCTGACAATAAATGTTGTGTACTTTAATACAAATTTTTACTGATTTTTAAAAATTCTATCTGTAATCAAGAAATGGGGCGTTTAATTAGGCATTTATAAAGTAGGCCACCCCTTTGTTTAAGAAGTTTTGAAGAATACATGTATAAATGCATGCTATGAAGTTCTGAATACAAATATTCACCCTACTGCATTCAATCAATGTCTCTTAATAAAATGGCCTAGCAACTTGCATGGGTATTATATCTGGAAGAGGGACAGAGTAACAGCAATTATAATTACTATATTTGTACAGCTAAATTAGTGATGTGATTAATGTTGATGGTCGACTGTCAGTCATTGTCAGGACAGTGATCCTAATAATTCATCACAAGTTTAATAATTGATCATCACTGACAACGGCGAATAGTTTCCGGATTGTAGCCAAGTCTGTTTCCTTTCTGGTTTTTGCTACTAAAACCAACAATGGCAGATGCGATCGGATAATTTATCAGTATCCAGACACTTTTTACACAAGTTACATGCGTTGGCCACTGTAAGTCTATCAGGGCAAGGAGCTATCTGGCCTATCACTTAGCAAGAACACTTGGCTTTTACAATAAAAGTATTTATATTCAGCTTTATTTGTTACTGAATACTGATGTACAATTACTAAGTTTTCTGTTTTTAATTGATTAATTAACTGATTATGCCTCTCCGATTATCGATTAATAATTTTTTATTAATTTTTTTTCTATTGGACATCATTAAAATCAATTGTAAATTAAAATACAGTAAAACCTGTCTACAAAGGCCACTTGAGGGATTGGCTAAAAGTGGCCTTTGTTGACAGGTGACCTTTGCAGACAGGGTTGATATTCTGAAGACCAGTTATGTCCCTTGATTTGCATTCGACATATAACTTCTCCAATGTAAAGTTATAAAATGAATGCAGAAAACACCAATATTAATGTATATTATTAAAATGGACAATTGTTTTTATTTTAATATTTAAGGGACTCTTAAAATGCAAGAAAAATTATTGGCTTTGGGTCATTTATTGAATATATAATTTTATAAGCATCCATATATCTTTTTCAAAATATTACTGACAAAACCAGTTTTTCAGGTGAGCTTCAAAATCCCT
The DNA here is from genome assembly GCA_029721355.1 of Tegillarca granosa. Lineage (NCBI taxonomy): Eukaryota > Metazoa > Mollusca > Bivalvia > Arcoida > Arcidae > Tegillarca > Tegillarca granosa. The sequence continues at coordinate 40,681,653 of CM056605.1, forward strand.
GCAATGGCATTTGTACCATTATTACACTACCTCAACCCCTAGGCTAATAATCTGCATCTCCCATTTCTAGAAGTTGTCCTGACAACTTTCAGTTTTAGAAGGGTTGCCAATAAGGGGAATTTTTTTGTTTATAAAAATAAAAAAATCTGGACAACTTTCACTTCAAAAATAATTATGACTGACAAGAAAAATACTTGTAATTAAGAAACAAGAGGACTAATAAAATATATAAAAAATGTTTTTACCGGTAATACATGTCCAGGTAACCTAACCCTTTGTGAGCCCCACTGAGAGGTGATAAAAAAATCAATACTTCACCTTAAATAGCCAACTTTTTTACAGTGTTTAAATTTACCTGTAACAGGTACCGTTAATATAGGGCTTTATTGTGGATAATTGATGAACAATCTTTCAGTCTTTCAGAGGATTTTATCATAAGCTTCTAATTAATGGATTAATTATTTTCAAGTGTTAATTTTATAAATTTGAGAAGAAATCTGCAAAAATGACTACTGTCCTGACTTCTACATAAGACATCTTTATTTCCTGATTTACAAGTATTCCATAGAGCACATGGATTGATAAAATTAACATATTATTAGTTTTTATCATTATGTCTTGATAATAATACCATTTTTTCATTGGATTTTATTACTGTTTTCCCCAAGAAATGTTCCCGAGAATGGGATTAGTGACCGTTGTACACTGGTAATTTACCCGATTTGGCGGCCGTTAGGGTGACCGCTGACCACGTCAGACAGGTGACCGCTCTACAGAGGTTCATTTTATAGTAAAAACGTTAGGGACCGTTTCAGACTGACCGTTACTGACAGGTGACCGCTCTACAAGGGTGACCGCTACCACAGGTTTTACTGTATTATAAAATACTTACCAACTGTTCAGCCTGAGCCTGAGCTACACAATGATAACAATCACAGGTTTCTGTACTAATGAGTTCCTCAGCACCAGCATCAGGATCCGCTACCCATGAAGGTGTTGGTAATAATTCTGGGGGCTGTAACAAATTATTTGGCTTGACTTCTTCCATTTGGCTTGGTGATGATTCTGCTTCATCATCTTCTAAGTCATCATCGTCGTCGTCATCATCATCTTCATCATCACCTTCGTCATCATCTTCATCATCCATATCATCGTCGTCTTCATCATCCAGGTCATCATCATCGTCTTCATCATCATCATCTTCAGCATCTTCATCACCTGACTGACTCTCGCCCTCTATTTCTTCAGGTATGTCATCTGCATTTCTGTAAATTATTAAAAAAAGATTTCTTTTTTAAATTAATGATAAAATGAAAGATACTAACACAGTTGATAAGTATTAAAAAGTTGTATAACATTGCAGTGACCAATAATCTTCAGAATTTGTAATGTAACCAAATTTGACTTCTAAATCAATATCAAAACCACTGGTATGTCAGTTAAATTACACAGTTCAACAAGTTCTGCTAAGAGTAGGATATATCAAGAGGCTTGTTCAACAGACCAAGTGTTTTCTACTGTGCTTGAGCAAACAAATTTTGTCTTTTAAAAGGACATGAGCAATAACAATGAATCTAAGTCATCATAATCACCTAGAAGCTTTATCAATAATCTCCCTTAGATTTAGACACAGGCACTTGACTGCAGAAAAAATGTCAAAATATAAACATATAAATCAAAGATCTGGACATGGACAATTAAATGGACATTTAAAAGATAATTATAATTACCTTTCATTGCATTCATCAAAAGGTAGAGTTAATCTTTCAGGATCCACCATGATGGGACTAGATGATCCACTACTTGAGGTTGTACTGGACATAGATGGAGGACTGACATCTATACGATATCGGTTTGGATCATGTAGAAAGTTAACATGACCTGAACTGTTACTGGCCTCTAAAGCTTCAGGATTTATTATTCCACAGGTGATCATATGTGTAATTGTACATTCATCACAGGGACACCTATAAATATATCCATTATAAAGCAACTCATTTTAGTGAATGCAAAAGTAACATTTAATCTGTCAATTGAATATTGATTTTTTTCTGTAAATTTTCAGTATTAAAAGGATACTTTTTGAAATTGTGTCTTATGTACCGGATATATTGAAAAAAGAAGAAAAAAGTTTCAAATCTTTTTTTTTAAAATAATCCTGAATTACTATAAATTTATTGCAACATTAAATATTAGGATGAAATTCCCATCAACTAGTTATTAGCACTAAAAGAATGATTTTTGAAATGGTGCCATCAAGCATATCATATATCTAACAAGGTTTTCAAAAAGTTTTTAAAAATATTAGCGGCCAATTTTTCAAAGATTTTGAAAATACAGTCCAATTAAAGTGTTTTTGCACAAATATGCTAAAATATGTTACTTTCTGAAAGAATTTCTCAGAAATACGTAACCAATGGTCATTTTAACTACCAGGAATGAAAGCTTAGATTTATGTGTGACAGATATGTGTATATTTGTATCTACCTTTTCCTATTACACCTTGGACAATGACATTCTTCTGGGGCAGGTTTGGATCCTTGAAGCATTAATCTCATGGTTTCAGTAAACTGTGCTTCAAAACTACAAATACAATAAATTAAGAAGAAGATAAATTAATTGAACTTTATCTGATCGGTTGTAGATTAAAAATTTCCCGTAAAGACTTACATGTATAAACAATCTACTCCATCCTTGTAACACCAAGTCCCAGCAGGTCTGTGTTATCATGGCATTAATTGAAGTAGCTACATACCAGGACAATCATTTGTGTGAAATTTTAATGAATTTATGACAAGGACAAATTTCTAATAGAAGATATAGACTTAATTATTGCTACATATCCTGGTTTCAATGAACAGAAGTTAGTCTCAAATTGTTGGTTGGTTGGTTGGTTAAATGTTTTTACGTCAAATAAGCAATTCTTCAATTTGTGACAAGACCTTCTTTTTAAATAAGCTTAACACATGATCATGAGGTGTGCGATTTAAAGTGTTTCTGATCTGCTTTATACTAGTGCATACTTTTTGCAACCTTTAAAATGATAGTACATTCATACAAAATGTTACATAAACATCACAGACCACACAGTTCTGGTACACTGCCAACCAGTAAAAGGCTACAACAACTCTCAAATGCATTATAACTAAAATCACGAAAATTTTCATTAGCACACATTCTAGAAGGATAACAAAATCATTTTCAAATGTGCTATGTAGAAAAACAAATGATGAAAATGTCTAATCAAGCAAAATTTTTTAATTCATTTGTTGTGAAAATAAAAGCTACAGCTATATTACTTGACAACTTATTTTTTTTTTACCTGTGTGAAACATGTGATTTGGAATTCTTTGCCACTTGCTGTTCTAAAATTTTTCTTTGAGCTTTGAAAAATTCCCAATCTTCTTTCAACATCTTTTGTTTTAACTTGAGCGCCGCCTGAATGTAAAGTAATACAAAGTATTGATGAAATATTGCCTGTCTAAATAATAACACAAGTACTAGTATATTACAATACTTATTTCATTAAATAATTAAAGAAGTTTCTGGGGAAAAAAAATATAGATATATATATACACACACACAAAAATGACAAACTCCACTTGTCTCTTCAGTTTTGCAGTTTCAAATTATGTTCCATTTTTGCCTATACAGTTTTTCTATTAAAGTGTTCCATCATTTATTTCCAAGCCTCTATATAATGCCATAAAAGTGACTTAACAATTAGTGGCAAATGAATCAATGATTTGGCTGCATTTTATACAGATAACCTAAAAATTAATTTTCTATAAAAAAGATGAACACAAAATAAGTAACCTGTTCTTCATTATATTGTTCTATCAACTGTTGACTGTCCCTCCATACTACGGATATCACAGACATTTCATCATCAAACTTCAGGTAACGATGTAACAAATTAGGGTAGGTATCTTCATTATAGGCTTCCTTTGATGCAGCTCCAAGTCTAAAAGATAAATCAATAAATCAGTTAGTAACAAAAAAAAAATTAAAATATTTTTTTCTAATTGAAAATTATGTCCGAATTTTAACAAAATGCCTAAATACCACCAGATAACTTGCCTATGCATATGCATCATTTTATAAAATTGACCCATTAAATTAACCCTGGTTTCTGATTTAATTCCTGCATGTAAAAAATATGTTATTCAAACTCATTATTTCATAAACACAAAGTTATATATTCATAACAGTCCAATAGATTTGTGTACAAGGGGAAAAAACTCTATAATAATAGTATAACGGCCTACATTTTTAAAAATATTTTCTCAATGCGTTTAAACATTTTGTTTAATTGAAAAATAATTAGAAAGAGCTGGTTATTAACACTTTTTTAAATGCTGCATTGTCTTATTCAGCTGTGTGCTGTGGAATTTGTACTGTAATTATAAAACATATATTATCCCAGTGTTGTAAATACAGTTGTATCTGTCATTTCCAATAATAATACAATACAATCTTTATTCAGCATAAAACATTACAATGTTTATAGCTATCATTAATCACAATCAGATACAAATGTATAGCGCACAGGATACATCTAAATATGAAGTTAAATTTTACAGTAGAAAATTTTACATTTTAAACCAATAGTTTTTCTCTATGCTTAAATGCAAAATACATAAATTTTGATAATTTATTATTTAAATAGTGACTGGAACAAGTCATAAGATATTTGAATTTATGGATATTTGGCCAATGACAAAAATACTTGGGTAAAAAACTACGTCTAAGGTCTGAGTAAGCAGGACAAACTAACAAGAAATGGTATTCGTTTTCGACAGTTTTCATGTTACAACATTTACAAAATCGAAGGTTGTGTTCAGTATTGTTATATCTACCCTTTTCTATATTAAGATCATGACTACTAGTTCTTAACTTTGTTACACATTGTCTAAATTTAAAATTATCAATAGAAGTTAAATACGATTCAAAAATATGCTTTTCTTTAAGCAATAAATAAGTTTTCATTTTAGAATAACTGTTCAATGTCGTTTGCCACCTTTGAAAGAACTGATCTTCTATTCTTTGTTTTAAAATATTAAAATCAACATATATATGATTCTGGTTTAACCATAGATCATTCATACCTAAATCTGATAACAAAGTCTTAACATTGTATGCCCAGTTCATTTTGTTGCATTTTCCACCATCAATGTCAGAAACTAAGAGTGTATACAACTTATATTTCAATGATTGCTTATTGGACAATAACTTTACCCAAAATTTTAGAATTCTGCAATATCTATAATGTAAAAAATTAAATCTACCCAATTCACCTAAAACAGCAAAATTACACGCTTTTATGTTAACACCTAAAATTCTTTTACAAAATTTCATATGCAAACGTTCAATATCATCTGCCTTATGAAATCCCCATATTTCGGCACTATATAACAAAATTGAACCTACTAAAGAGTCAAATAAAAAGAGTTGTTTTTCAATTGGTAAACACACAGAATGTAGAATATTAAACAAATTATGTAAAGATTTAGAACCTTGTGTACATAGTCGTTTCTGAGTTTCATTCCAACATCCATTAGCTTGTAAAAGAACATCTAAATATAAAAATTTTTCAACACATTCTAACTCGGAGTTTGCATACAGAAGTTTTGGAAAATGATATTTCCTCCCTTTTTGAAAGATCATACATTTACTTTTATCAACATTAACAGTAATACCCCAAGTGTTACAGAATGTTTCTAATTTATTTAATAAATTTTGTAAACCATCCAGAGTTAGAGATGTGAAGATTTTACAAGACTATTTACCTGAGTTTTGTGATAATTTTACATCACTATTTACCTGAGTTGTGTGATAATTATACTATTTACCCGAGTTGTGTGATAATTATACATGTATATTTACCCAAGTTGTGTGAAAATTATACATGTATATTTACCTGAGTTGTGTGATAATTATACATGTATATTTACCTGAGTTGTGTGATAATTATACATGTATATTTACCTGAGTTGTGTGATAATTATACTATTTACCTGAGTTGTGTGATAATTAGATGTAAACTACTCTGAATTGATGGTTCAGTATAAGCTATTGACTGGAACAGATGTTTGTTATGTAATTCCCAGGTCACATTGAACTTTGCTAAATGACAATTTTTCTGTAACAAAAAAAAAAAAAAAAAAAAAAAAAAAAAAGAAAAATTAAGAATTTGTCATTGATCATAAAAGTTTTTTAGAATTAGTTTTATACCTTTTCTATAGTTAATTTAGATCTAGAAATTTAGATTTAGAATATGTAAACACCAGAGTTTAAATATTACATAGTATGATGCTGATGTGGAAAAATGATACCAATTTTAACTCTTTGAATGCAGAATTATTGGATAAAAATTCAGCAAAAACATTTACCAATGACACTACTTTAAAAACTTTACTGAACAAGAGGAAAAATACAGCTTGATTTAGTGCATCAAATAAAACTTCTGCGGAAAATTCTAGCCATCAAAAGCAATACAATAAGAGTGTTGCTAAAATGTCTAGTTTTAAAGTATCAACTCGTTAGACATACAACTTCTTATCATGAATAAATTAACTTCAATATATTAGAGTAAAAACATATTAATGTTTAAGGAACTTCTGTTTGAAGATATTGCAGTGAAGGTGTGAAATTATACTAACCAACTCGGTTAAAATTTCTGCCATCTTTTTAGCCACAGAAGATAGATGACTATATTCTTCTAACAACATAGAAATGAATTCTTTAGCTTCTGGCGGCGTTTTAAAACCAGAATTTAATTGCTTTAACAACTTTACTTTCATTTCTATCACAAACTCTCTAACTTGGGACTCCAATCTAAGAAACAGCTGATGTGGATCTCTACCACACAACCTAGAAAAAAAAAATTTAAACATGTATTTTATGATTATCACATTTGACAAAACAAATATCTGGAGGGCAATCCACTGGTACCTACCTTTATAAAAGAATGGAATTTAATTAAGAAGCACAGGTAGGTAGCTACGTAGATCGACTTAAAACTAGCTCCATCTATATGTTAATGTAAACTACAAGTATCTTCTTTTAGAATCAAATCTTAATTGATTAAATCTTACCATTTTCAAGGATTCTGATTGGTAAAATGTTAGAATTATTTCCTCATGGACTGTTTTGACCACTGCCGGAACTACTTTTTTGTAAACAATGGAGGTATAAATTTGTGACATTTCAGTTATTTCTCAATAGACTAAACATAAATGAAAGGCAATGCTTAAGTGTAATAAAAAAGGGCCTGATGATAAATCAAGTTGTCCTTTTAAGAAAGACACAGAAAATGAATAATGGGACTTTAATATTCTAAGATGATAAGTGACGTTTCAAAGTTGGGAAAGGAAGGACGGATAATACAAAGTTTTACTGCAATTTCACTTTAGAGTGTAATACTAACCTTGTGACAAGTTCTTTTGCTGTTTCATCATCTGGTACTGTGCCATCTTCATCAGGACCTAATTCTTCCTCTCTCCTACCATATAATGTTCTTACTAACTTCCTTAATTCTGTCCAACATTTCTGTAACTCCTGAGTCTCTCTTTCATGTTCTGTCTCAATTTCCCTAGAGAAAATGTCATAATAAACAAATTAAACAAAATCTAGCAACCATACATGTTTAAATGTCTTGAAACTTATAAAAGAATGTCATCCTATTTAAAAACAAGGCACTGTGAAGTCGAAATATGTTCCTATAAAACCCACCAACACATCTTCAATTGCTTTATTTATTCATTTATTTATTTATTTATCTATATATTTGTTTTTTGGTTTTTTTTTTGGCTTTGATGGAAAATAAAGCACCAACTTTCTGACCAAATAACAGAGCCAAGTTGGTGAAGACTTATATAAGTGGTATAAAACAATCCTAAAAACAGATAGATAATTTGAAGCACCACAGTAAATGCAAGGTTTTTGGACTCCATGTATCCTCCATGTATTTTTTTATCAATTACAGTGTAACCAGCTTTAGTGTCCACCTGTCTATAGCAACCAGTCTGAAGTATCCCTGATGGATTTTACTATATAATAAACCCCTACAAAAAGTCCATCTGTCTAATGTGAATAAAGTCCACCCTTTTTCAGTCGCAAATGACTCCTGAAACTGCTTAAGTCCACTTATGCTCAGTCCCATGGGTGGTTCTTATACACAGGTTATACAATACATATAAATGTCTTATGATACGATATCCTCCCCAAAATACAAGGACTGGTGCCATTTACCATAAATTTTTAAAACTGTGTAATTTACAGTTTTTTAAACTTCATTCTCATGACATGCAAGTATCTGTATTAAGCTAGTATTGAAAAAAAATCATCTACAAAGTATTTGTAGTACCTAAACATTTTCTTTGATATTAGTTTTCATGGTATTTAGTACCTATGGGCAGAAATAAATTTCCCAATCGAATTAGGAGCCAAAAATTTCTCAAAAGTAAAATTTAATGCGGATTGATATGAAACATTCCTCAGAGAAACTATAAGCTTATAATGCAATTGAACAAAGTTTGGAGTAAAAAAAATTAGCCAAAATCGGTATTTTGGAACCAGTAATTATAATAATTAGCAACTGGCTGAATTGGCAAATAGTAAAGCAAACCCCTGAGACAGATATTTATATACATGTATGATGTATTACCTTCTCTCTGTACAAGCTTCACAGTTACACAGAGAACCATCAGGTGTTACCGGTTCATCTTCCGTTAAACCTCCAAAAGGTAAGGTTGCTGGTTCTGGTGGTAAATCTTGATCCTGTTGAAGTCGTCAAATTTTTAAATTATAACACATCATTTTTACACAAAATTGTTTTAAATTTATTTTTCTATAGTTATCGACCTTGACTTTAAATTACTTCAATGTTATTTCATTAGACAACTTGAAACTTTTAACACTCATATGTTGTCTCCCCTGGAGATTTTTTTTTTTTGTTTCTTTTTTTTTTTTTTTTGGTTTTGAATTTTTAAAGGATATATGATCATTCTTTACTGTGTACTTGGCTTTTTTCTATCTCCAAAAGCTTAAATGCAAACATTTCAAATTTTACTTAAAAGAATCCTTTAAAACAAAGGGACACTATTATCAGTAATACATGTAGTTTACACTTCATGGTGTTTTTCTTTGAAACTTCTACTTTTGATTAAGTTGTTACAATATGCATTGCCTAATTTGCATAAATTTTTATTATAGTTTCACTTCAGTAGTTGTAAATTTACAAGGTATCTTAAGATCTAATTCTGAGCAGTGATAATGTCATGGATCATATAATAAAACATTTACTGACTTTTTATACATGTAGATTCTAAAGACATGGAGAGGAAATCAAAAGTCAATAATTACTACCATGATATTGGTTAAATCTACAGATAAGAATACAGTTAGTCCCCTATAATAAATGTCAAGGAATAACAAACCTACCATAAATGACTCAATATTGACTTTCTTCTCCATTTCTTGGTCTGTTGTTTTCCGACAATCTGGACACACCCATAATGGAAGCTTTAAAAAAAAAAAAGAGGAAGTTAAATACAGGTGATTTCATTAAAACAAAATATCTAAGTAATAAATACAAATTGTGGGACTAATTGATTGATTTATTGGGGTTTTATGTCTATTTAGAATTGGAATCTAGACAGATAGTATCATTGTGATACAAAGTTTCTTGCTGTTATTGTTCTTACTTATAAAGCTGCAAAGATATGTTACTTTTTAAAGTTTATAAGGATGTGGTACAATTATTTACTTGGTCTTTTTCTTACCGAGGTTCAGGGGCCACTTGGCATTACGAAATGAAAGTCACGGTTCATTCCGATGGAAACTTAAAATAAACGAGGTTCTGTGTCATGGCAGGCATGGCAAGATGAAGAACCCTGCTGTATAATGCCATCAGCGCAATGCACAGGCAAAATTTCTGCATGTTTGCCTATAGCTGCTGACGTCTTGATATAAGTAAAATATTCTTGATTGGGACATTAAACACCATTACTCAACTCAATTCAACTCTTACCGAGGTTAAGGCCTATTATACATGTATGATATGGGATATTATCACTAAGATGAAGGGACATTTTAAAAAAAATTGGACAGGAAATGTTTCCATAATATTTAGTCAAATATAGCTATATATATATATATATATATATATATATATATATATATATATATATATATAGTATAACCTGTAATAGCGTCCACCTCTATATAACGTCCACCTGTCTATAGCGTCCAGTCTAAAGTATCCCCAATCCATATACTATATAAAGACCCCCCTGTATAGCGTCCACCTGTCCAATGCGTATAGCGTATATCGTCCACCTATTTCGATCCCGATCGGCATTAAATTTGTGTAAATCCACTATTCGGCTGATCAAGGGGCATAACTCGTACTTTTCAACACAACCGGAAGTGTTGGTGTTCAGCGATTTTCTTCTTTCAAGTTTAATTTCAAAGCGTATTAATGTGTTTGACATGCCGACATTGTGTTTTTTATCGCCAATTGGGTTTGGGAAGAGCGTGGATCGATTAATTACAATGGATATTATGACTCCTGGATATGTTTATAAAGATGGATGGCGAGAATCGCCGATGTTTTCTTAACAGTTAAACGGCATGGTCTTGATTTACTCAGCCTGGACATGTCAAGGTGTCAACTGATTATCCTTTGTGATATATTAACAGGGTAACAATCATTTACATCATTAGCCAATTAATAGGGTAATAATGTAAAAGCGAGAACCACATATTTTGAGAATTTTGAAAATATTCAATCTCCGTCCAGCTCGGAAAGCTTTAACATTAAAGCAACGTGTTGAAGTAATCAGGTAGATGCGAAAAATTTAAATTTTTAAAGCATATACGTTTTAAAAAGTGGTGAGGTGTGATATACATCGAATTAAATTTCTGTCAACTTTTGTTACTATTTAGTGTTAATAAAATTTATTTAATTTGTATAATATTTTTGTTTTTTTTTATTAAATCTGTTGATTTCACTTGTAACAAAATGTTATCAGCAACAGCCACAATGGTTTAAAAATGTTCATAAATTTCTGTTACGCCCACTTATGGTGCTAATTTTCATGGTCAAGATAATTTACTTAATATCAAGATGCAGTTTAATTAAAATAATCAAGTCACTTATTTAATCCAAAAATCACTGTAAATTGAAATAAATTATTAAATTTTTCTCACAAGTTTTATTTGCTCAAGTTAATAAGTTAATTTAAGTAATATCTTATGTAGAATGATTGTGAAATATTTTGTTTTAAAGTCCTTTGTCAAGCACTCGTATGGCAAATTTCCTTTGCATCATTTGTGACCCTGTATATAAAGTCCACCTGTCTATTAAGGACACTTTTGCCCAATCCCTTATACTGTATGTATATGAAATATTACTTATTTGTTTTGTTAGTGTTTTGTTTGGGTAGAAACATGTTAAAAATCATGTCCAATCAGAAAACATAAACAATCATAAATTACTTATATATACATGTACATGTATTATTAAACAATTTAAAGTAACATACCTGTGATAATGGATTTGTTTCTGTTTGGTTGTTCTCTCCAACTTCTAAATAAACAAATAAATAATAATAATAATAGTTTATTTTTCAACTAAAACTAGATGAACAATATATATATCCATGCACAACAATGGGAATCTTTAGAATTTTGGTTTGAAGCAAATCCATTTGCATAGCTATTGCATAACATTTTTGAATTGACAAACCTTTTCTTTGCATTTAAGGAAATTAATAAATTTTGATATTAAACTGAATGCATTCAATCTTTAAAATCTATGTCATTTTAAATAAAATAATATTTGCCTGATTTATGATACAAACCACAAGTTAAAAAGCAAATATGATTTTTATATCACAGTAATTTGCAACATGAAGCCAAGTAAGGCTCTTATATAATCATCTTGACGCCAAGGTGCCATGGGGACAGAGTGGTACTGAGTAGTAATTACAATTCACAGTACCGCTCATCATCCAAGTTGGAATCCCACTTAAGAGGATGTTAGTCAGAGGAGTGCTTTAAAAGGAGTGAAGACACTTGATTGGTGAGTGAAGACACTTGATTGGTGTGGAGTGATGAGGTTAAAGGTCCAGTTCAAGATTCTTTAACTTTAATTGAATTGGTCAGTTTTGGGATGGGCGAGGAATCCTGAGTGTCTGGAGAAAACCACCACTCTCCAGCAAGCAAACACACACCAAGATCAGCCTGAGCAGATTTGAACCTAGGCAGAGCAAAACACTATGATCCATTAAGGTACACTTTAGACCACTCAGTCACCAGCCCCCAGATGGTTGTGAGAATTTTGATGTGTCTGCTAAAGGCTGTTTAAATCTTCATGGTCTTCAATAAGAAAGAATCTCCACTTATCTGTAAAGCAAAATTACTTTTCTCCACACCTAAACAGGATATTTACTTACTTGTTTTTAAAACAGCAGCTTCTGGTGGGTCTATCCTTTCACAGCCACATAGTAAACATCTTTCTTTGTCTAAATATGGATTAGGTCCCCTTGGTAACATAATGGTTGGCAACTCGGAGTCATCTTTAGCATCCATTAATTTTTCAAGTTTCTTCAATGTCTACAATTATTCAATATTTACAAAATTATAAACTTTTTAAAAACATGAAATTATCATTATTAATAAGTAATACATGTATTTATTGTTCTTTTATTTCCTACCAGTGACAATCATTTATTTGAACAGACTGAAGGAGAGTGAAGTGGAGTAAATGTGTTTTACACCCCAGTCAAGATTTTTTCACTAATTCCAAGGAAGTTCTGGGATGGTAGAGGAAACCGGAATGCCCAGAAAAAACACTGACCTTCGGCAAGTGAACTAACACTTTCTCTCACTAGGATCTGTTGCTTCCTTCATTCCTTTTGATAATTTACATTATTCCTGATCTATAATTTCCATTAACTTGCACATTTTTTTGTCTTAAGGTCTTTAACTCCCCTAGTTGTTGCAAACAAGTGGGAAAACTGCCTGAGCACATCATTTTTTGTTTTACTGATTTATTTTATCTTATAAACCAGAACAAATTTTCTGTGTCCTGTAAATACAGTAACTTCATTTTAACAGAGATTGTGAAATTTTAATTGTGATGACTCTTTTATCACCTGTACAGGCCTTGGTGGTACAGAGGACAAAAACGTGTTTATGGATGACAGCAACCCTCACAACCTAAGGTCAAATTTCAATCATAAAGACTCTAGCTAGATAAAGTGTGTCAATTGATAATCTAGCTTCCTCTAATGCCCATACAGAACTGATTGTCTCAATGTTAACTGGGGTGTAAAACACCATTATTTCATTAACATTGGGTTGAACATTCCTGTTGCCAAAAAAATTGTAAGATGTGAAATTTTGTCAACAATTTTTTTTACTGTGACTCCAACAAAGTTTTTGCCAAAACAAAATTTATATTATATGGCTCATGTTCCTTTTTCTAACAATATGTCAATCTACACACGGATAATCTGACAATGATAAATATGGTCGTAAAACCTGTTAGGTCTGGTTATGTAACATCAATCAATTTATAAGTTACTTATAAAACACAATCACACTGATTATATATACTTTTGTCAACATCATCCCTCTTGTCAATGAGCACTCAATAATGAAGCTTATAGCCACCTATACCAGTACATGTACTAAACTAAAAACTCGATAATGAAGCTGATAGCCACCTATACCAGTACATGTACTAAACTAAAAACTCAATAATGAAGCTGATAGCCACCTATACCAGTACATGTACTAAACTAAAAACTCGATAATGAAGCTGATAGCCACCTATACCAGTACATGTACTAAACTAAAAACTTGATAATGATGATGACAGTCACCTATACCAGTACATGTACTAAACTAAAAACTTGATAATGAAGCTGACAGTCACCTATACCGTACATGTACTAAACTAAAAACTCGAAAATGAAGCTGACAGTCACCTATACCAGTACATGTACTTACCGTAACTAAAAACTCAATAATGAAGCTGATAGCCACCTATACCAGTACATGTACTAAACTAAAAACTCGATAATGAAGCTGACAGTCACCTATACCAGTACATGTACTTACCGTAACTAAAAACTCAATAATGAAGCTGATAGCCACCTATACCAGTACATGTACTAAACTAAAAACTCGATAATGAAGCTGACAGTCACCTATACCAGTACATGTACTAAACTAAAAACTCGATAATGATGATGACAGTCACCTATACCAGTACATGTACTAAACTAAAAACTCGAAAATGAAGCTGACAGTCACCTATACAAGTACATGTACTTACCGTAACTAAAAACTCAATAATGAAGCTGATAGCCACCTATACCAGTACATGTACTAAACTAAAAACTCGATAATGAAGCTGACAGTCACCTATACCAGTACATGTACTTAACTAAAAACTTGATAATGATGATGACAGTCACCTATACCAGTACATGTACTTAACTAAAAACTTGATAATGATGATGACAGTCACCTATACCAGTACATGTACTAAACTAAAAACTCGAAAATGAAGTTGACAGTCACCTATACAAGTACATGTACTTACCGTAACTAAAAACTCAATAATGAAGCTGATAGCCACCTATACCAGTACATGTACTAAACTAAAAACTCGATAATGAAGCTGACAGTCACCTATACAAGTACATGTACTTACCATAACTAAAAACCCAATAATGAAGCTGATAGCCACCTATACCAGTACATGTACTAAACTAAAAACTCGATAATGAAGCTGACAGTCACCTATACCAGTACATGTACTTAACTAAAATCTCGATAATGAAGCTGACAGTCACCTATACCAGTACATGTACTAAACTAAAAACTTGATAATGATGATGACAGTCACCTATACCAGTACATGTACTAAACTAAAAACTTGATAATGATGATGACAGTCACCTATACCAGTACATGTACTAAACTAAAAACTTGATAATGAAGCTGACAGTCACCTATACCAGTACATGTACTAAACTAAAAACTCGAAAATGATGATGACAGTCACCTATACCAGTACATGTACTTAACTAAAAACTTGATAATGATGATGACAGTCACCTATACCAGTACATGTACTAAACTAAAAACTCGATAATGATGATGACAGTCACCTATACCAGTACATGTACTAAACTAAAAACTCGAAAATGAAGCTGACAGTCACCTATACAAGTACATGTACTTACCGTAACTAAAAACTCAATAATGAAGCTGATAGCCACCTATACCAGTACATGTACTAAACTAAAAACTCGATAATGAAGCTGACAGTCACCTATACCAGTACATGTACTTAACTAAAAACTTGATAATGATGATGACAGTCACCTATACCAGTACATGTACTTAACTAAAAACTTGATAATGATGATGACAGTCACCTATACCAGTACATGTACTAAACTAAAATCTCGATAATGAAGCTGACAGTCACCTTCACCAGTACATGTACTTAACTAAAAACTTGATAATGATGATGACAGTCACCTATACCAGTACATGTACTTAACTAAAAACTTGATAATGATGATGACAGTCACCTATACCAGTACATGTACTAAACTAAAAACTCGATAATGAAGCTGACAGTCACCTTTACCAGTACATGTACTTAACTAAAAACTCGATAATGAAGCTGACGGTCACCTTTACCAGTACATGTACTTAACTAAAAACTTGATAATGAAGATGACAGTCAGATGTACCAGTACATGTACTTAACTACAAACTCGATAATGAAGCTGATAGCCACCTATACCAGTACATGTACCTAACTACAAACTTGATAATGAAGCTGACAGTCAGATGTACCAGTACATGTACTTTACAAACTTGATAATGAAGCTGACACTCAGCTGTACTAGTACATGTACTTAACTACAAACTCGATCATGAAGCTGACAGTCAGCTGTACCAGTACAAGTACTCAACTACTAACTTGATAATGAAGCTGACAGTTAGCTGTACCAGTACATGTACTTAACTACAAATGCCAGATCGCCAGATATTTTTACAGAGGATGATTCAACTTATAACTTAATAGTGTCTTAGGCTCCGGTCAAGATAATATTGCATTTTTAGCTTTATGACCTTTATGTTATTTTTTAATTGTAAATTTTGTTAAAAGTACATTTGATGAAGTTGAACACTGAAGCAAAGCTTTATCCATTCTTAGGTTCTAAGGCAGAAAAATTTAGAATTGAATCACACAACCTCAAAACCATATAATCACATTTAACTGCAATGATGATACAATCAACAATGGGGGCAATGGTTTCAATGGCGTCTCTGTAGCCGATAGGTCTAAAGCACATAATTACAGTTCAAAGTGTCACTCAAAAATCTGTGACTGAATGCCATTTGTTCAGATCATAGTGTGATTGTCAGTTCATTTGCAAAATGATGTGTTCTGAAAGTCCTCTGGTTTACCCACCATCCTGGAACTGATCTAATCTTGACTTCAGCATTTAAATGATATTACTCTACTAAAATTTCAAAAGAAAGAAATTAAAAACCATCTGTTATAAATGCCCATTTAAGTAATTGAATTTATAATTTTTCTGACAATTACTGCAAGATTGGTCATATACTGCGTTTTTTTTTATAAGTCAAAAAGAAATAAAACATGAAATTTCAAATTGTCTCCAAAGTGCTTGTATGACATAGAGATGTAACCCTGTATATAATTTACATGTATCATTGCTATCCTACAAACAGTAAAGTTAAACAAAAATTACTTATGATGAAAACTTGTAAAAATTAATATGCAGAATTTACAGGTTTATGTAAAACTCAAAACAATGGGAAGGGGTCAAATCAACACATTTAAAACTGTCATGCAAAGGAATCAGGGGTTTGGACAGACTTACTGGGAATTTGGAGTTATTAATACACTGATTTAAGTGTCTATGGGGCTCATAACCTTATATTACTGTATCTATAGTTACAACTTGTATTAATGCAAAGTGATGTCATTCCAAGAATTATTCCTCACAAAGCCTTATGTCTGATAATTCATCATACTAAAAAATAATAGGGATAGAAAACGAAGGCAGGAAATACATTGGGGTAGGGAAAAGGAAAGGACTAGAACACATTTTAAAACCACAAAAATCAAGCTTTTCGTAAAAAAAAAACAAACCACTGTTGTCCCAAATAATCAGCACACAGAAAACTCATTCTAAGTGAGAAAAACTAACCTTTTCAAAAATGAAATCAAACTGAAATAATAACAAAGAAAACAATATGAGGCTAACAATAATCACATATTAATACATATAACACTAAACATGGTATCATGTATATACTGACATCAGTCCATTTTCCTTTTGCACCTTTTCTTGTTAAGTCATGATTTTAGAGAAAGAAAGAGAGAAAAAAAAAAGAAACAAAGAAAAGAAAGAAAGAAACAAAGAAAGAAAGAAAAAAAGAAAGAAAATTAAAACTGGAAAAAGAAAACAAGAAAAGATAACATTTCCGTAAATGAAAAAATAAAAACCAAACAATTTTGATCAGGAACATTACAGAATTTACAGGCAATAAATTGTTCATGATCAGATACACTGTAGAGTCAATAAGAATGGATGTAATACCAGTATCACTAACTGTCATGGCAAAATTTTTAAATTCCTGAACAAATTTTACATAAGTCATTTTTCATTAGTCTAAGTCTCTTCCACATGTGAAGAAGCCACTGAGAACACAAAACCCCCAACCTTACTCAACCCAATATTGGATGCTTCTTAATAATATGGCTATTTCAAAATTTGAAGCTATATGCTTTGGTCAAAGACTTGAATCGACAATGCATTACAACAGGCCCATGAATAATTTAATTATTTCTGTTGGTCAAACTGTATTAATATAACCAACTTAAAACGTTTTGAATTTTATATGTCAACATAAAGTTATGCTCAAAAACAGACAGGATTTTTTTTTCAGAATACATAGAACATTTAAAATTGTACATTAGAACAATTAAATACCAACTTCCCATAAAATCATAACATTAAACAAATTTTCAAGGGCTAATTTTTAGTCATCTAACATAGGATGGCTTAACATTCACTAAAATGCTTTAATCTATATTCTAGGAGCATAAGAAATATCTTGTAGTAAAAAGTAATGAATTAATTTTTGGTATAAATATTTCTATCTATGAATTTAAATAAATGAAGTTTTTTTTTAAATCCAAGATCATGATTTATTTATGTTTTGAACAAAACTGGGTAACCAAGATTTTATATTCGAATACACAAAGTGTTTGCCTTTTCAAGATATGTATATTTTGTAATTGATTCTATCAAATTTTGGTGACATAAATTAAAAGTGCTTATTCTTGGCACTATCTATGAGGCAATCCAATATGCCTAAAAAAAACTGTTCAAGAAATTGTAGGCTACTGGGACAAGTCCACTCATGCTGCTTATTACATATTAAAACAATAACCAGTTTAATCTACTAATTTAAAATTAGGTTGACTTTGAATGACCCAGTTATTTTTCCACTACTGTGAAAAAGTAAATGTAAGGAATTTGACTTAAAGAGTCGTAAGTAGAAATGCATCAAAAAACCCAAGTCGTTATCCAGGGATTTAGGTCATGGGGTACATAGCCTTCAGCTCAATCCCCTCCATTGTTTTTCACATTAAGGCCTGGGAAAAAACTTTCCAGGAGATAAATATTTTGAATGCAAGAAATTTTATATCAATTCATCACATATACAGTCGCTGCAAATCGGTTTCAATGCAGAACTGCCTGAAGTATCACAACAATGGGTGTTGACATTGTGCCAAAATTCGACCCAAATATAGGCAGTGACCCACCCATCTTGCAGTCGCGCTCTACTTTCTACATATCCCAACATTTTCTAAAAAATAAAAAAATAAATGCATCGGTCTCCACTCCCAAATTACCTCTGTATCAATAGATGGCGTCAAAATTTCTCTCTGACGTGAATCTGAAGTGTCTGCGGAACTTGAAATATTTTGACATGTCGCCTGATTCAATGGGGTCTTGACAACAGGACTTTTCTTGCTCTTCCTCCTCTTCGTTTTTTTACTATCGAAAGAACTCATTGCTTGAACTTGATTGTTTCTTATGATTGAGACTGTAGAAAATTGTATTACTTGACAAAACTGGCCTTAAATTCACAAAACATTTATCGTTTTATTTTCGGATTTCGTCTCTCAAAACCAACATGGCCGATACTTCTTCGCTAACGTTCCCACAATTCTTCATGCTTCCGAAAATTTTGTAAGGGAGGTAACTCGTAGTTAAAAATGTATTGATTGATTGCGCAATCAAGAAATAATGAAATAGCGCGATATTTAATTAAATCAAATTTAATTTCAAAACACGCTTATGTAATAATAAATTAATCTCATGAAGAAATTTTTTATAATGCTTTTTTTTTTTACAGAAAATAGAATAGAATAGAATAGAATATTCTTGTATTTAAAAATATGTACTTCATTTAATATATATATATATATATATATATATATATATATATATATATATATATATATATATATATATATATATATATATATATATACGGAAAAAGCAAATAGTAAATAATATATAAAAAAGAATTGAATCAATATCAGGGAGTTTACCTTTATATGATCTTATGATATTTACACAAAGTGCAATAGACAATATATTAGGTACAGAAACTTTACAAGTTATTAAGAACTGCCAAAAAACTTAATCAGAAATATATCCAGTCACATGAAGTAACTGTAGTGTAACGAATAATTTCCAAATTTCAGTATACTTATGCAGCTATGTCCTTGACCTTTGAACATATAAGACCTTGAATCATTATCATTGTCACAATGCCTACATTGCCTACTATACATGCCTATACAAAAAGTGAATAGTTTTCAAGATAATTAGCAATTTAAGGTTTCTTTTGCAGCTGCGACCTTGACCCTTGAACAAATGACCTTGAACTATATACTATAAGTATCAAAATGATCATCATATCAATACCTATGATATTCTTATATACATGCCTATACAAAAAGTTAATAGTTTTCAAGATAATTAGTAATTTAAGTCTTCTTTTGCAGCTGTGACCTTGACCTTTCAACATATGACCTTGAACTATATATTAAAATGATCATTGTCACAATACCTACAATATTCTAATATACATGTCTATACAAAAAGTTAATAGGGTTCAAGATAAATAGCAATTTATGTCTTCTTTTGCAGCTGTGACCTTGACGTTTGAACATATACCTTGAACCATATATAAAATGACCGTTCTCACAATATCTACAATATTCTAATATACATGCCTTTACAAAAAGTTAATAGTTTTCAAGATAATTAGCAATTTATGTCTTCTTTTGCAGATGTGACTTTGACCTTTGAACATATGACCTTGAACCATATATAAAATGACCATTGTCACAATATCTACAATATTCTAATATACATGCCTATACAAAAAGTTAATAGTTTTCAAGATATAGTGACAAATATATAATTTTTAGCAATTTCCCCACTCAGAGCCTTACCATCTCCCCATTTTGAGCCCCATGGCTACTAGTTGTGCAAATCTGAATCTAAATGACTTAAAGATGTTATTCATAAAATAACTAAGGTATATCTCTTGTACATTCAGAGGAGAAGATTTTTAAAGTTTTTCACTATTTCCCCCTTTATGGGGCCCCAAGGGGACATAACAAATTCATTTTGCAAATCTGAAAGGGCTTTACCCAGGCATGATGGTTACCAAGTTTCATTAAATTTGGCCCAGTGGTTTTGGAGAAGAAGATTAAAATGTTAAAAGTTTATGCATGACGCACGACGGATGAAGATGGATAGCAATAGCATGTGCTTATGGATCACAGTGCCACACACAACCTAGGTTCAAATCTTTCTGGGTCACATTCTTGTGTGAGAAAGTCTGTCAGTTCATTTGCTAAATTTCCCGTTTCCTCCATCATCCCCGAACTGAATGCATCCATGTAGGTGAAAGAATCCTAACAGGGTGTAAAACATAACTACCCATATCTTGATTTATTTCAATCTTGCCTATGGATTTAAATATAGATACATTGTATCCAGAAAGCCTCAAGACTATAATTATTGTTTTAACTTTCACTTCTGCTCAGCTTGCAAGGTTAAAGGAAAATTGTTACTACTTGTAATGAAGCAAAGAGAAGTAATGGTGTTTTATGTCTCTTGTCAACATTCCAACCAACCAACCAACTATGGCAGACATAAACACTTTCTTAAACTAATATATGCCTAAATAGGAAGGGAAGCATGTATTTGTGATCTGTTACTGTGCATATTAGTGAAATGTTTTAACTTTCACTTCTGCTCAGTTAGTCTTTAGTTTTGCTCTGGAGTGGAATATTATAACTAAATTAAAAAAAAGACTAGGACTGTCTAGCCATTACTTGCACTGGAGTGGAATCTTATGTTTTAACTTTTACATCTACTCACCTTGGAAGGCTAGGAGTGTCTAGCCATTACTTGCACTGGAATGGAATTTCATGTTTAACTTTTACTTCTGTTCAGTTTGGAAGGCTAGGAGTGTTGAGCCAATACTTGCACTGGGGTGGAATTTCATGTTTAACTTTTACTTCTGTTCAGTTTGGAAGGCTAGGAGTGTTGAGCCAATATTTGCACTGGAATGGAATTTCATGTTTAACTTTTACTTCTGTTCAGTTTAGAAGGCTAGGAGTGTTGAGCCAATACTTGCACTGGGGTAAAATTTCATGTTTAACTTTTACTTCTGTTCAGTTTGGAAGGCTAGAAGTGTTGAGCCATTAATTGCACTAGAGTGGAATCTCATGTTTAACTTTTACTTCTATACAGTTTGGAAGGCTAGGAGTGTTGAGCCATTAATTGCACTGGGGTGGAATGTCATGTTTAACTTTTAATTCTGTTCAGTTTGGAAGGCTAGGAGTGTTGAGCCATTAATTGCACTGGGGTGGAATGTCATGTTTAACTTTTACTTCAGTTCAGTTTAGAAGGGTAGGAGTGTTGAGCCAATTCTTGCACTAGAGTGCAATTTCATGTTTAACTTTTACTTCAGTTCAGTTTAGAAGGGTAGGAGTGTTGAGCCATTACTTGACTGGGGTGGAATTTCATGTTTAACTTTTACTTCTGTTCAGTTTTGAAGGCTAGGAGTGTTGAGAAAATACTTGCAATGGGGTGGAATTTCATGTTGAACTTTAACTTCTGTTCAGTTTGGAAGGCTAGGAGTGTTGAGCGATTAATTGCACTGGAGTGGAATTTCATTTTAACTTTTACTTCTGTTCAGTTTAGAAGGCTAGGAGTGGTGAGCCAATACTTGCACTGGGGTGGAATTTCATGTTTAACTTTTACTTCTGTTCAGTTTGGAAGGCTAGGAGTGTTGAGCCAATAATTGCACTGAAGTAGAATTTCATGTTTAACTTTTACTTCTGTTCAGTTTGGAAGGCTAGGAGTGTCTAGCCATTAATTGCACTGGGGTGGAATTTCATGTTTAACTTTTACTTCTGTTCAGTTTGGAAGGCTAGGAGTGTTGAGCCATTACTTACACTGGGGTGGAATTTCATGTTTAACTTTAATTTTTGTTCAGTTTGGAAGGCTAGGAGTGTTGAGCCATTAATTGCACTGGGGTGGAATGTCATGTTTAACTTTTACTTCTGTTCAGTTTTGAAGGCTAAGAGTGTTGAGCCATTAATTGCACTGGAGTGGAATTTCATGTTTAACTTTTACTTCTGTTCAGTTTGGAAGGCTAGGAGTGTTGAGCCAATACTTGCACTGGAGTGGAATTTCATGTTTAACTTTTACTTCTGTTCAGTTTGGAAGGCTTGGACTGTCTAGCCATTACTTGCACTGGAGTGGTATTTCATGTTTAACTTTTACTTCTGTTCAGTTTGGAAGGTTAGGACTGTCTAGTTATAACTTCCACTGGGGTGGAATTTCATGTTTAACTTTAACTTCTGTTCAGTTTGGAAGGCTAGGAGTGTTGAGCCAATACTTGCACTGGGGTGGAATTTCATGTCAAACTTTTACTTCTTTTCAGTTTGGAAGGCTAGGAGTGTTGAGCCATTACTTGCACTGGGGTGGAATTTCATGTTTTACTTTAACTTCTGTTCAGTTTGGAAGGCTAGGAGTGTTGAGCCAATACTTGCACTGGGGTGGAATTTCATGTTTAACTTTTACTTCTGTTTAGTTTGGAAGGCTAGGAGTGTTGAGCCATTACTTGCACTGGGGTGGAATTTCATGGTTAACTTTTACTTCTGTTCAGTTTGGAAGGCTAGGAGTGTTGAGCCAATAATTGAACTGGGGTGGAATTTCATGTTTAACTTTAACTTCTGTTCAGTTTGGAAGGCTTAGGAGGGTTGAGCCATTAATTGCACTGGGGTGGAATGTCATGTTTAACTTTTACTTCTGTTTAGTTTGGAAGGCTAGGAGTGTTGAGCCATTAATTGCACTGGGGTGGAATTTCATGTTTAACTTTTACTTCTGTTCAGTTTGGAAGGCTAAGAGTGTTGAGCCATTAATTGCACTGGAGTGGAATTTCATGTTTAACTTTTACTTCTGTTCAGTTTGGAAGGCTAGGAGTGTTGAGCCAATACTTGCACTGGGGTGGAATTTCATGTTTAACTTTTACTTCTGTTCAGTTTGGAAGGCTAGGAGTGTCTAGCCATTACTTGCACTGGAATGGAATTTCATGTTTAACTTTTACTTCTGTTCAGTTTGGAAGGCTAGGAGTGTTGAGCCAATACTTGCACTGGGGTGGAATTTCATGTTTAACTTTTACTTCTGTTCAGTTTGGAAGGCTAGGAGTGTTGAGCCAATACTTGCACAAGAGTGGAATGCCATGTTTAACTTTTACTTCTGTTCAGTTTGGAAGGCTAGGAGTGTTGAGCCAATACTTGCACTGGGGTGGAATTTCATTCACGTTTTACTTTTGTTCAGCTTGGAAGGCTAGGAGTGTTGAGCCAATACTTGCACTGGAGTGGAATTTCATGTTTAACTTTTACTTCTGTTCAGTTTAGAAGGCTAGGAGTGTGGAGCCATTACTCGACTAGGGTGGAATTTCATGTTTAACTTTTACTTCTGTTCAGCTTGGAAGGCTAGGAGTGTTGAGAAAATACTTGCAATGGGGTGGAATTTCATGTTGAACTTTAACTTCTGTTCAGTTTGGAAGGCTAGGAGTGTTGAGCCAATACTTGCACTGGAGTGGAATTTCATTTTAACTTTTACTTCTGTTCAGTTTAGAAGGCTAGGAGTGTTGAGCCAATACTTGCACTGGAGTGGAATTTCATGTTTAACTTTTTCTTCTGTTCAGTTTGGAAGGCTAGGAGTGTCTAACTTGCACTGGGGTGGAATGTCATGTTTAACTTTTACTTCTGTTCAGCTTGGAAGGCTAGGAGTGTCTAGCCATTACTTCCACTGGGGTGGAATGTCATGTTTAACTTTTACTTCTGTTCAGTTTGGAAGGCTAGGAGTGTTGAGCCAATTCTTGCACTGGAGTGCAATTTCATGTTTAACTTTTACTTCAGTTCAGTTTAGAAGGGTAGGAGTGTTGAGCCATTACTTGACTGGGGTGGAATTTCATGTTTAACTTTTACTTCTGTTCAGTTTGGAAGGCTAGGAGTGTTGAGCCAATAATTGCACTGAAATGGAATTTCATGTTTAACTTTTACTTCTGTTCAGTTTGGAAGGCTAGGAGTGTCTAGCCATTAATTGCACTGGGGTGGAATTTCATGTTAAACTTTTACTTCTGTTCAGTTTGGAAGGCTAGGAGTGTTGAGCCATTACTTGCACTGGGGTGGAATTTCATGTTTAACTTTAATTTTTGTTCAGTTTGGAAGGCTAGGAGTGTTGAGCCATTAATTGCACTGGGGTGGAATGTCATGTTTAACTTTTACTTCTGTTCAGTTTTGAAGGCTAAGAGTGTTGAGCCATTAATTGCACTGGAGTGGAATTTCATGTTTAACTTTTAATTCTGTTCAGTTTGGAAGGCTAGGAGTGTTGAGCCAATACTTGCACTGGAGTGGAATTTCATGTTTAACTTTTACTTCTGTTCAGTTTGGAAGGCTTGGACTGTCTAGCCATTACTTGCACTGGAGTGGTATTTCATGTTTAACTTTTACTTCTGTTCAGTTTGGAAGGTTAGGACTGTCTAGTTATAACTTCCACTGGGGTGGAATTTCATGTTTAACTTTAACTTCTGTTCAGTTTGGAAGGCTAGGAGTGTTGAGCCAATACTTGCACTGGGGTGGAATTTCATGTCAAACTTTTACTTCTTTTCAGTTTGGAAGGCTAGGAGTGTTGAGCCATTACTTGCACTGGGGTGGAATTTCATGTTTTACTTTAACTTCTGTTCAGTTTGGAAGGCTAGGAGTGTTGAGCCAATACTTGCACTGGGGTGGAATTTGATGTTTAACTTTTACTTCTGTTTAGTTTGGAAGGCTAGGAGTGTTGAGCCATTACTTGCACTGGGGTGGAATTTCATGGTTAACTTTTACTTCTGTTCAGTTTGGAAGGCTAGGAGTGTTGAGCCAATAATTGCACTGGGGTGGAATTTCATGTTGAACTTTAACTTCTGTTCAGTTTGGAAGGCTAGGAGGGTTGAGTCATTAATTGCACTGGGGTGGAATGTCATGTTTAACTTTTACTTCTGTTCAGTTTGGAAGGCTAGGAGTGTTGAGCCATTAATTGCACTGGGGTGGAATTTCATGTTTAACTTTTACTTCTGTTCAGTTTGGAAGGCTAAGAGTGTTGAGCCATTAATTGCACTGGAGTGGAATTTCATGTTTAACTTTTACTTCTGTTCAGTTTGGAAGGCTAGGAGTGTTGAGCCAATACTTGCACTGGGGTGGAATTTCATGTTTAACTTTTACTTCTGTTCAGTTTGGAAGGCTAGGAGTGTCTAGCCATTACTTGCACTGGAATGGAATTTCATGTTTAACTTTTACTTCTGTTCAGTTTGGAAGGCTATGAGTGTTGAGCCAATACTTGCACTGGGGTGGAATTTCATGTTTAACTTTTACTTCTGTTCAGTTTGGAAGGCTAGGAGTGTTGAGCCAATACTTGCACAAGAGTGGAATGCCATGTTTAACTTTTACTTCTGTTCAGTTTGGAAGGCTAGGAGTGTTGAGCCATTAATTGCACTGGGGTGGAATTTCATGTTCACGTTTTACTTTTGTTCAGCTTGGAAGGCTAGGAGTGTTGAGCCAATACTTGCACTGGAGTGGAATTTCATGTTTAACTTTTACTTCTGTTCAGTTTGGAAGGCTAGGAGTGTGGAGCCATTACTCGACTAGGGTGGAATTTCATGTTTAACTTTTACTTCTGTTCAGCTTGGAAGGCTAGGAGTGTTGAGAAAATACTTGCAATGGGGTGGAATTTCATGTTGAACTTTAACTTCTATTCAGTTTGGAAGGCTAGGAGCGTTGAGCGATTAATTGCACTGGAGTGGAATTTCATTTTAACTTTTACTTCTGTTCAGTTTAGAAGGCTAGGAGTGTTGAGCCAATACTTGCACTGGAGTGGAATTTCATGTTTAACTTTTTCTTCTGTTCAGTTTGGAAGGCTAGGAGTGTCTAACTTGCACTGGGGTGGAATGTCATGTTTAACTTTTACTTCTGTTCAGCTTGGAAGGCTAGGAGTGTCTAGCCATTACTTCCACTGGGGTGGAATTTCATGTTTTACTTTTACTTCTGTTCAGTTTGGAAGGGTAGGAGTGTTGAGCCAATACTTGCACTCGGGTGGAATTTCATGTTTAACTTTTATTTCTGTTCAGTTTGGAAGGCTAGGAGATTTGAGCCATTAATTGCACTGGAGTGGAATTTCATGTTTAACTTTTACTTCTGTACAGTTTGGAAGGCCAGGAGTGTTGAGCCATTAATTGCACTGGGGTGGAATTATATGTTTTAGCTTTTACTTCTGTTCAGTTTCCAGGGATTGGGTTATCTAGTCACCATTAACTGTACATGAGTGAAGAAATTTTGTATTTATTTTTATTCAAGATTAAAAACCATCAAATCTTAGTCTACAAAAAACTTTCTCACACTAATATATGTCAGAATGGGATGCAAACCATTTATGAGAGGGTTGTGATCTGTAAATGTGCATTTACAAACTTGGCCACCTAGGCCTAACCAATCAGACAGATCCTAGTGTGAGAAAGTTTTTATGTTTTTGAAGATCAGTGAGTTCCTCTAAATACTCTGGTTTCCTCCACCATTCCAGAACATATATAAATAACAATCATGACACAAAACAATCTTGACACAAACAATCTTGACACAAACAATCTTGACACAAAACAATCTTGACACAAACAATCTTGACACAAACAATCTTGACACAAACAATCTTGACACAAACAATCTTGACACAAAACAATCTTGACACAAACAATCTTGACACAAAACAATCTTGACACAAACAATCTTGACACAAAACAATCTTGACACAAAACAACAATCTTGACACAAACAATCTTGACACAAACGATCTTGACACAAACAATCTTGACACAAACAATCTTGACACAAAATAATCTTGGGCATAAATTAATCTTGACACAAAACAATCTTGACACAAACAATCTTGACACAAAACAATCTTGACACAAAACAATCTTGACAAAAACAATCTTGACACAAAACAATCTTGACACAAACAATCTTTACACAAAACAATCTTGACACAAAACAATCTTGACAAAAACAATCTTGACACAAAATAATCTTGACACAAACAATCTTTACACAAAACAATCTTGACACAAAATAATCTTGGGCATAAATTAATCTTGACACAAAACAATCTTGACACAACACAATCTTGACACAAACACAATCTTGACACAAAACACAATCTTGACACAAAACAATCTTGGGCATAAAACAATCTTGACTCAAAACAATCTTGACACAAACAATCTTGACACAAAACAATCTTGACACAAACAATCTTGACACAAAACTATCTTGACACAAAATAATCTTGACACAAACAATCTTTACACAAAACAATCTTGACACAAACAATCTTGACACAAACAATCTTGAGCATAAAACAATCTTGAGCATAAAACAATCTTGACACAAAACAATCTTGACACAAACAATCTTGAGCATAAAACAATCTTGACACAAAACAATCTTGACACAAACAATCTTGACACAAAACAATCTTGACACAAACAATCTTGACACAAAACAATCTTGACACAAAACAATCTTGACACAAACAATCTTGACACAAACAATCTTGACACAAAACAATCTTGACACAAAACAATCTTGACACAAAACAATCTTGGGCATAAAACAATCTTGGGCATAAAACAATCTTGGGCATAAAACAATCTTGACACAAAACAATCTTGGGCATAAAACAACATTACTCCACTTCACTCCCACTTCAAATGGCTGCATGAAGTTATGAACATAATCTATTCTGTACTTTTTAACAGGCAAATAAAAACATATAAATGTATTCATTTAAAAAAATAACAATTTATTACAGAAATGAATATATTACATGAACATACAAAACATAAAACTGTTTCACTGTGTGTGTGTGTGTGTGTGTGTGTGTGTGTTGTGTGTGTGTGAAACACCCTTTCCTGTATTTATGCAAACAAAAATAACAATATAATATAAACAGCACAAAAACTTCTGTATTTATAGTACAAAATGTTTTTTTTGGGCTTATTTCAGGGCAAACAGCTTAACTTTAACAAAGTGAAGGCCTTGCTGACTAAGAGGTCTTAATCAAATGCTTGTAGATGACAATGCCTTCCCCTGCTTTGTTGCTAGAGATTCTAGATAAAGAAATTTAATTTGATTGCAGAATTTTTTTTTATATTGGGTGCTCTGTTTTCCTCAACCATTTCAGAATTGACCACTGCTATATAAATGAAAAAAATCTTGACTGAAGTATACCGTTACTCAACTTGATTAAAGCATAGGAAAATTTTCATATAAAGACCACCATAACACTGATAAAATACAGGTGTAGAAATAGACAGGTAGACAGGTGGTCTTTAGCAGTTCTTTTTGATTGTTTAAATATTTAAAAACTGGTCTTAATAGACAGGTTGTCTTTAAATAGAGATGGTGACTTTAGAAGGTATACTGTCCTAGAAATATTGTAGACAGGTTAATTTACAATGTTATTTGTTTTTATTTTGTTTTCAAAGTTCAGAACCATATGTATTCAAACTCCCAATCTTTGTAAGTGTAATCAATTCTGCTCAGCAGATTTTGAAAGTCTAACACTTACAAAATACATAAATAAATTGTAGTAAACAAACAGATAAATAAACAAAGGATTCAGCATAAAATTTCAGCTAATAACCCTTTTATAATTTGTGGTTTATTAACATTATAATCTTTGATGATGTCATAGACTGCTGTAATTTTTTAATCAAGATGATCAAAAAAGGTCATAAGGTCAATCTTGAGAGGCCTTATATAGAGGTCATTGCACAAAGAAAGTTGGTGCTATTTTCTTCATGTTGTTGTTTATATATATATATATAACATTATCATAAAGAAAATTCTGATTTAGTCCTGTGAATTTTCTAAATTCAAATTTAAACTTTCAAGATTTCAAAATTTGTAAAAGGGAAAATAATCGATTTTAAATTTACTGCAACATATTTTCTATGAATATTTAGGTTACTGTTTCAAAATTTTTCAGATTATACTTGTTTAAGGATTCAGTCAAATATTACCGGTATGTTTCATTTCGAGGAGTGAAAGAATCAGTACCACCCTGATAAGTTTTAAAAACATTATATCAGTATTCTACTACTAAATTTATTGTTTAAATATTTTACTTGAAGTTTTATTTCTAAATTTTGTTTTTCCTTTTCTTCAGAATTCCTTTGCTTTCTTCAAAAATTCATGTATTGTGATATATATATATGTATATACCTGTATGTATTTTAGTCAAACAATATTGGGTATCCTGTTGAGCTGTGAATTTATCAGTAACGCCCTAATTAATATATACAAGCAAATTAAAATCCAACCTAATGAACAAATATATATTATTATAATCACTGTGAGCAAATAAAATGTTAACATATGATAATAATTTTGATTGTCGGAGTTTTAAATCAGCATAGAAAATAAATATCGAGATAAGTACATGTACTAAAATGTCTTGGTTGCATACCTAATGGTGATCTGTATAACTGACTGAACATGCCTCAGTTGATAAAGCAAAATCAGCAGTCTGATACCAATATCAATATCAATAACTGAATCAAAGTACTGAATGTACTGAAATTTAGTATATGATAAACAGGATAAAACATGGTTAAATCCATATCATATATCACGATAAATGGTTGCTGTACAATACAGCACATGATACAGATTTCACAAGTACATTTCATCAACATGTAAATATAGCTTGGATATCACTTTTTCCATTTTTAGATTTCACAGTTAATAAGCAGGACATACATGTAAGTAGAACATCTAGCTTCATATAAACAATGGAATAATCTGCTTAAGAGTCAATTTTTTCCGACATGTTGGACATGCATGTTGGGAAGTGACGGCCCTTCTTATACATGTGCTACAGAATATATGACCACAGGTTGTTGTTGCTAACTGTCTTTTGCTTCTACGAATCTGTAAAACAGAAGCAATATTATCAATATCAACCAATAAAGGTTTAAATGAAAATATTGTAGTTAATTAAAAGTTGAAGTAATTTAAATTAACCCCAAGTGTTTTTGTTTGTGGAAGCAACATATGTAGAAAGCAGAATAAAAATATTAGTTTTCTTCCTTTTAAGACAAGAAATACAAGTATTTGCAATCATCTCTCTCTCTCACACACACACACACACACACACACACACACACACACACACACACACTATGATGCAAAAACTTTCTACATAATCAAAATAATCTTCAGGTATTGGTTGGCAAGTTGTATACT
Source organism: Tegillarca granosa (assembly GCA_029721355.1). NCBI lineage: Eukaryota > Metazoa > Mollusca > Bivalvia > Arcoida > Arcidae > Tegillarca > Tegillarca granosa. Next base: position 40,712,680 of record CM056605.1, read on the forward strand.
GTATCATTTTACATAAGTGTTATACACATTTTATACATATATCATCACCATCATCATGGCTTTCTTTTGATCAATGTGCATGTTCAGAGACATTGTCTATACTAGTAAGCTCCCTTCCAGATGAATGGCTAGCTGCATTGCAGATTTTACCCTATGTCTCCATTTCTTCCATTCATGAGCATGGAATTTGAGAGCCTCCCCCCTCTCCCTCTCTCTATATATATTACCTCTCTGGAATTATCCATACATATAGGGCAGTCCATGGTTTTTAAATCGGGTGAGGTAAGTGAGGAATTGAGGCTTGTATTTGCTTCAGGTCTGAAAACAAAGTTGAAACAACTTTTATAAATAACATGAAGAAATAGTTACAATGCCTCTCATATTTTAAAAATGTCACCTCACTTATCACTGCAGTATTTAAAGTGCCAAAGGCTGTCATATTTTCTTTATATTTTTCTCTAAAAGTCGATCCACCCCTATTGCAAAACTTCTTCATAGTGCAACAATCTGAGTGAACAAATGATGGCAATGAATTGAAAGTTTTATTATGATTTAGAGTCACCTTTTATTTCAGATTATGTTAACTATTTCACTGTGCCTCTGCAGCATACTGACTCAATGGTCTAGCACCTTCACAAAAAGTGCACACTAATGCTAGGAAGACCATAATATGCATGGCAAAGTGAAAAATGTGGACTGGATTGGACCCTTGGATTGGACTGGACTCTTTGATTGGATTTGATTCTCGGTGTAAAATGTGGATTGGATTGGACTCTTGGACTGGACTCTTGGATTGGACTGTTGGACTGGACTCATGGACCAGTCTCTTGTATTGGTCTTTTGGACTTTTGACTCATGGACTGGTCTCTTGAATTGTCATCTTATTTATGTTTTAAACTCAATACTAGCTTGTGTAATTTGTCCAATACATATGTTTAATCACAATTACAGATGTGATTGGTTTATTATTACATCTTATAATATGACCACAGAATTATAACTCTATCTTATTTTAATGTATTTGTTATTTGATTTCTAAAGGGGTGGGTTATCAGTTGTTCTTTTATCAAGTTAATGTTTCCTTTCATTTTCTGAAGAGAAGTCTTGCCTTTAGATTAAAGCTTACAGATTAATAACCTTGCTCTAGTCATTAATAGCTGAAAAATTGCATCATCAAACAACATTTCAACAAACAATCAACCCTCTCAAAAAGGACACCTGTTGATATAGTTTTACAGTTTCATTCACTTATCAATCACATAAACCTGTTTCTATGAATACTTAAAAATTGAACTCCAAATTTTATTTATTCTATTTCAAGTCTAACTCAAGGATGGAAACAATTGTTGGATATCTATATTTATTTGAAACCTCTGTTTTTGTTGGATATCTCTGTATTTGTAAGATATTTCTGCATCTGTTAGATATTTCTGTATTTGTTGGATATCTCTGTTTGTTGGATATCTCTGTATTTGTTGGATATCTCGATATTTGTTGGATATCTCTATATTTGTTGGATATCTGTATTTGTTGGATATCACTATATTTGTTGAATATCTTTGTATTTGTTGGATACCTCTATATTTGTTGGATATCTTTATATTTGTTGGATATCACTATATTTGTTGAATATCTTTGTATTTGTTGGATATCTTTGTATTTGTTGGATATCATTGTATTTGTTGGATATCTCTGAATTTGTTAGAGATTTCTGTATCAGATATTTTTATATTTGTTGGATATCTCTATTTGTTAGATATCTCTGTATTTGTTGGATATCTCAATATTTGTTGGATATCACTATATTTGTTGAATATCTCCATATTTGTTGGATATCTTTGTATTTGTTGGATATCTCTGTATTTGTTGGATATCTCCATATTTCTTGGATATCTCTATATTTGTAAGATATTTCTGTATTTGTGAGATATCTCCATATTTTTTGGATATATCTATATTTGTTGGATTTTTCTCTATTTTTTGGATATCTCTTTATTTGTTGGATATCTGTATTTATGGGATATCTCTATGTTAGATATCTCTATTGGATATCTATGTATTTGTTGGATATCTCTGTATTTGTTGGATATCTCTTTATTTATTGGATATATCTGTTAGATATCTCTGTATTTGTTGGATATCTCTGTATTTGTTGGATATCTCTGTATTTGTTGGATATCATTGTATTTGTTGGGTATCTCTTTATTTGTTAGATATCTTTGTATTTGTTGGATATCTATTAGTTAGATATTTCTGTATTTGTTGGATATCTTTCTATTTGTTAGATATCTGCATATTTGTTGGATATATCTATATTTATTGGATATCTCTGTATTTATTGGATATCTGTATTTATTGGATATCTCTATATTTGTCGTCAGATATCTACATTTGTCAGAAATCTCTACATTTGTCAGATATCTCTACCTTTCCTAGGTCTTGTGGTTGGTCTTTATATACAGTTATACTTTACTTACTGATATGAATTAGAGTTTAAACCTGGATCAGGAAATACTGGTTCATCCAGGTCAGGTAGCTCTTCAATATCATCATTTTCAGCATCACTGTCTACCGATTCTATTATATTTACTGAATGTGTCTCGTTATTTCTGCTGGATCTAGTTCTACGATGTCTCTGTCTTCTTCGTCTGTGTTCTTAAATTAAAAATTTTTTCCTCCAATAAAAATTCTTTTTGAAAGACATTTATTTCTAAGGACTTTCAATACATTTAAACTTCCCTTACTTTAGTTACAAAAGAGTTCCACAATTTTTCAATCATTTATAAGCGTAATTGTTGGTAGATTTTTACAACAAAAGCCCTATATCGCTCATCTGGCAATTATTTTTTATATTTTAATGAATAACTTGCAAATGTTATGTGAATCAGCATCATACATGATGAAAGCATGCTGAACAGCAATTTCAATAAAGATTTACGGAAAATAAATAACAATTTCTTCTTATATTGAAATTTTATGAAAATTTATAAATGAGATTTTAAAGTATTGGTCAAATATTATATCTCATTTACAGTTTTTTTTTTTAAATTAAGCAAATAAAAATTCTTAGAAAAGCATACTGCATATGTAAGCGACCCACTATGAATTTTCATTCATGTGACCTTAAGGATTATTAAAATATTCATGTATATATATATAAACAGTAGTTTGTAGTGTTCTTTATTAATTTTAATAGTAAATTTATTCAAAATATGACGAGTCTTAAAGCTGCATTAAGTTTTCCAATTTTCTGAATTTTTTTTGATTTTCTACAAATATATTTTTTTAAAAATAGATATCCTCCAACCACGATCTGTGACATTCATTTTCTAAAATTTCATTTCTTTTAGCTGTAAATAAATGGAATCCTCTGACCGGTTGGTCAGTGTCTTACGATGATAATTATGAGCTTGGAGCATGCACACGGATGTACAGAAAAACCTAGAATCGAAGGTGAAACATGACAAATTGCATTAATTGTCCCAAATTAATATCCAGATGTATTTGAAATGGTGTTATGTATCCCTTACTAAGTCACAAATGACAAATTAAATGAAGTTCTGTGTTTAATTTATCGTATTTCACCGTTTTGAAAGTTGAATTTAAATGACCCGGGTTTTGATGACGTAACCATGTTCTAATATTATATCCCAAATGCTGCATCTCACTGGGTAATTACTGTAATTTCTGTATTTATTCAAGCTTTTATCGTTGAACCAAATGTAACATTGTTCATTAGGAACATCATTAATTAGATAAGCACCGTTTTAATTTTTCTTTGGAAAACTTAATGCAGCTTTAACTAATAAAAAGGAAGCTCGAAATTTCTCGAAGATGTGACAAAAAAGTTGAAAAATATAAATAATATATTTGTTATTCTCTTATTATTTTATAAGCGAAAGGGGAAATGACTCTGGTTTATTATTCATGATATTGCAATCATAACAATTTTTTTAATGGCTGCATTGAAAGCATTCCCATTCCAAAAAATATAATATTACATGTACACAATATTCTTATATATTGTAGAATCATTAATATTTGTTGGGTTAAAAATTCACAGTTTTGTTTGGTGAAAAATGTTTTGAGGAATTTAATTTTGTGAGAACAAATCCTGTTATGAGCATGGTAGTTCAAATTTTTCATTGACATTTAATTTTATGGTTTTTACTAACCCATGAAAAAAAAAACACTTAAATTTCCCATGAATATTTGTAATTTTGTCACTCTGTAGCTGTGTAACAGCTATGCTACTTGGAAAAGCATTTGTAACAGGTGGGAGGAAACACCTTGGAAAAACAACACAAACACATATCCTCAAGGAGTGCCCCAGTTGAAGATCAAACCAAGCCCTTCCGGGTGATAAACAAATGCTCCTCACTGACATGGCTGAGGATTGAACCTGTCCCTTCAGTGTGAAAAGCAAGCACTTTACCACAAGACTAATAGATCTGGGACAGAAAGTCTGACAGTTAATCACTCTATTAATGCTACTATATACAACACAACACCATGACTAGCTCAGCCCAGCTACACATTCAAATATCTCCCAAACATGATTTAAATAAATACCATACCTGGAATAACATTTGGTTGCCCAAGCTGTAACAAAGAAATATCCACAATTAATTAATTCTTTTAAACTGTTAATTATAGACAGATGTTGAAAAATAAATAAAACACATGAGTTCAAATTGTCACGTTCAGACAGCCGATGTTCTTTGAATACTGATTTTATTGATTTCAGTTGCCATTAACAATATTAAAATGGAAAGCTTAAGAAACAATCTTTAAGCATTGCAATAACGAATGATTCAGTTTAAATACATGTGTCATTATGTTAATGGAAAAAAACTTCCTTTTGAAACTTCCAATAAAATTTTAACTTCGACTTTAAAGCCTAGAAATAAAGGAGTCAAGCCATTTTTAACATTTTTAAAACCTTTCTTTCAAAATATAATACTTAGAATATAAGAAGAGCTGATTACAAAAAGGGATCCCTAACCATAATCGAATTTTTAATCTATAGTCGTTTAGTTTGTATTAGTCTTAATGGTTTTAAGTAGTAAACTCGACATCTGAAATTCCACCATTCACTTTCTTTAAAATAAGATGTATTGACATTCATCAAAACATATTAATCTATAAATTTTTATTTTTCCTTACTACCATGTGTTTATTAGTAATTTTGTAGTTTTTGTTTTTGAAATAATGACAAAATATACATCCCATTTATGATTGGCTATTGGAATGGAATTTCTGGGAATTTCCATGGACTGCTTTCTTATCAGCCAATCAGTACACAGATAATATTTCTGGCATTATTCAATACCTGTATTCAAAATGGTCACTTTGCAAAATGTAACATTGGTAACTGGATTGAGTCACAAATAGGAAAGAGAGAGAGAGAGATACAGATAGATAAAAATTTTTTAGAGGGAAAAAAATACCGATATTAGGTATTCAAAGAGGGATAGATTAATCCATGTACCAGATTTACTGGGGGTAAAACTACTACCACCACATTAAAAATTTCATCTTTATTCTTGATACATGTAGATTACAAAAACTTTCATTTTTGAATATGAGTAATAGAGAGCCTTCTTGCATTTACTAAAACAAGATCATTTTATAGGTATTCAATGAAAATATTTTTACTTATAATAAAATATTACCACAACAGGCATTCTATTTTCTCTAAGACCATTTGGGCTTGTTAGGTCAATATAGTCTTCATCCCCACTAGCTGTTAAATCTATCATACCATTACTGGTATTTGTGCTGGAATTACTACCACTGGCACCACAATTTACTTCTCTCCATGAACCTGGAAACATCAAATACCGATATGTAAATAACTTCTAAATGAACTATAAACAATATCTGATTTATTTATAAATATCATAGGCAAGAATATCTCATGAAAGTGATGTGGCTCACTAAAGAACCCTCCCCCCTGTACATTGCCCTGAGTGCACTGCATTAGCCAAAATTTTAGCCACTTCACCTATAGCTGATGATGACTAGATATAAGTGAAATATCCTTGACTTGGTTGTAAAACCCCATTCAATTCTGTTCAAGAGAGAGATGAAAGTTGAGTTATCAATGGGTAAATAAAAATCCTTACCATCATCCTCTACACAAACTACAGGTCCATGATCTCTGTGATTCCGTCTATCCCGTGACCTACTTCCACAACGTCTATGGCCATCTCTTAATCTTCTAACATGATTTAATGATGGCAAACTCCTTGGAGTTCTAGGACATCGATTCTGGAAGAATGATTTAAAATCTTATTCTTTACAAATTTAGAAAAGATGTAAATGTAAAATGACTTACAGAGATATGTAAAAAAAAAATTATAAATTAATTAAAATGTAAATGTAAAATGACCTACAGAGATATGTAAAAAAAAAATTATAAATTAATTAAAATGTAAATGTAAAATGACCTAGAGATATGTAAAAAAAATATTATAAATTAATTAAAATGTAAATGTAAAATGACCTACAGAGATATGTAAAAAAAATTATAAATTAATTAAAATGTAAATGTAGAATGACGTACAGAGATATGTAAAAAAAAATTATAAATTAATTAAAATGTAAATGTAAAATGACCTACAGAGATATGTAAAAAAAAAATTATAAATTAATTAAAATGTAAATGTAAAATGACTAACAGAGATATGAAAAAAAAAAATTATAAATTAATTAAAATGTAAATGTAAAATGACCTACAGAGATATGTAAAAAAAAAGTTATAAATTAATTAAAATGTAAATGTAAAATGACTTACAGAGATATGAAAAAAAAAATTATAAATTAATTAAAATGTAAATGTAAAATGACCTACAGAGATATGTAAAAAAAAATTATAAATTAATTAAAATGTAAATGTAAAATGACCTACAGAGATATGTAAAAAAAAAATTATAAATTAATTAAAATGTAAATGTAAAATGACCTACAGAGATATGTAAAAAAAAATTATAAATTAATTAAAATGTAAATGTAAAATGACCTACAGAGATATGTAAAAAAAAATTATAAATTAATTAAAATGTAAATGTAAAATGACCTACAGAGATATGTAAAAAAAAAAATTATAAATTAATTAAAATGTAAATGTAAAATGACCTACAGAGATATGTAAAAAAAAAAATTATAAATTAATTAAAATGTAAATGTAAAATGACCTACAGAGATATGTAAAAAAAAAAATTATAAATTAATTAAAATGTAAATGTAAAATGACCTACAGAGATATGTAAAAAAAATTATAAATTAATTAAAATGTAAATGTAAAATGACCTACAGAGATATGTAAAAAAAAAAAAATTATAAATTAATTAAAATGTAAATGTAAAATGACCTACAGAGATATGTAAAAAAAAATTATAAATTAATTAAAAAAAAATTAAAGCATAATACAGTGAGTCACTTTCGATCAAAGTAAGCCTAAGGAGAACATGGGAGCCAAGGTCAGAGTTACAGTGCACAGTGTAAAGATAATTTTTGATTAATTGAACATTATGTTACATTACAGAACAAAATTTAGAATTTTTAAAGCTTTTTTCAAATGATGTTTGATTACTTTAACAGATAAATTGAACCTTGAAATATCAGCTGACAAAGTGTGCAACTGTGCATGGATACCTTCTGTGACATTAATAAAGCAAAAAGCATGTACAAAATATTTAAATGTCAGAAACAAGTCCTGTGACAATAAATGCTATTTAAAAAGTCTGAAGCTTCCAATGCTTTCCTTTTTAATCTTTGCAGTGATTTTGCTATGGTTTTTAAAAACTACCTTCTACCTTTCAGATTGGGAAAATCTGGACCCTTTTTATGTCACATATTATGCTCAGAGCGTTCAAATTCATTGCAAAGATCTTATATTGTGACAATATCTAACATTTTTGTCTGTCAGAACAGTTTTGGACAACTGAATTTAACTTAAAACTATTTGATTGTGTGTCACTGTTGCCTTTTGGGGAATTTTAGTTGTCAAATTGGGAAATTTTAGTCTTATTTCTCAAGGGGAAACTACCTTTATTCGGTAGTAATTTTAGGCAAACAAAACCACTGCTTTGACACTTTTTATTTATGATAATAAAACTTTGGCCAAAGTTGGCAATCCAACGCTGGGATGCTGGTTGATATGAAGATCCAGAATATGCTCACAACATATGTGTAAATGCCCTGGGTTTTCCCAGGTGTTTACTTGGCTATCTGGTTCATTTTGTAATCTCCTGGGTTTCTTCATTTTTTAGTGAAAATTTTGAATCTTAATATTTCATATAACAAATAAATTTCCCTCTTCACTCCCTTGTGTTTTTTCTGGGTCTGAAGAGAATTATAATGTTACTAACAGTATAACATGCTTCTGCATTCTTGGAAAATACTTAAAATGCTGAAATATTGATTTTGGCAAGAGGGCTTTGCCATCCTGGGTCCCCTAAGAGGGATCTAATTAGGCTCACAATTACTCACAGATTTCTACAGTATTCTCTCTGTAATATATTTTAAAGTATGCACAATATTCCATAGAAAACGATTTTTAAAAATGCAGTCAAACAATGTCACAGTGTTTGGAAGACAGTTGCTTGTTTATTTTCAATAGGTATTATATAATGCATTCTACATCATGTAAATTGTTTTCCCAAAAAGGACCCCTCTAATCATATCATCTAGATCGACATTTCTTATGTTTTACTTAATCAATACAATTTCACTTCAATATTACAACAAATTTAAAATCAAGGCAAGACTTCCTTTTGTACCTCCACCCATTTAAATTTTATGTAAAATTTTGTACTGAAAATTGACTCTTTACAGCTTTGCGATGTGGATATGTGATGTAAATGTAACTGCAAATATCTGTATAGCAAAGCCATTGAGAGTCATGATTTTCAGGAATATATAAAAAATTTGTAAATTTTTTTTTTTTACAAACATGTTCAAAATTACTTGTTTTAATCATTTTTATCAATAAATCGAAATTAAAATTAAGTGGAGGTTACAAAAGGAAGTCTTTCCTTAAATAAAAATGAATAAAGATTTCTGTCATATTTTGGCAAAAATCAGCTGGGTCATGTAATACCCCCCCCCCCCCCTCCCCATTGTTTTACATAAATCTTAAGTATTTGGATACACACGTGTAAAGACGCTGACATGTCAGTGATCTAGTTATAATATACTCAGTGTCATCTTATATTTTTGTTAGAACTTCGATCACTCAAACTCTTTAAAATGAGTTATTAAGTTTGAATATAAACTCTTGTTTCTGTTTCAATTTTCACTTAATTTCCAAGGGCAGACAATTCGCGCCACCAGCAGCTCTCTAGTCAAAGAAATCAAAAGAGTACACACATGTAAATAAATTTTGACATTTCCCATGCAACCGCCTACAAATCATATACGATGGTAAAAGAAAGTTGAATGTAGATAATTTTACTGGTTTTAAACTGTGGTTCGAAATAATAATGCAGGTTTTCCAAACAGAGGATCAGTACATACTTCAAAGTGGAGATTATACTCTGTGGTGTAGCAGAATCGATGGGAAATTGGAAGCAAAAAGAGGTATGGGAATCAGCTGATTCATGAAATTGTCATTACTGCATTGGCATTTTTATGCATTTTCTAAATTAAAAAAATGTATAACACGAATTCTTAACCGAATAATTTTCTCACCTTCATCGTTACAGTTTAAATAGATTCTATCTTTAAAACGATTCATAATATATGCTGACCAAATGTCAGAATTATGTTGTTTCTCAACTTTTTGGAATACAAGAACTCGTTCTCTTTTAAATCAGAATTGTGAACTAATAAATATGATCACGATTACTGCATGCATGTATTATAAACTGATTATCATGTAAAATAGTGTTATTTTGTGGCTTTTCAAATGAGGATGAGTGGTTCATGCATTTGCCTACAAAAAGCCAATGTTTACGTCTTATGACTTTGAGTAGGACCCCTGTCAAATACAGAATTGAAATTGTTATTCCTCATTGTAAGCCGTTATGTTTACTGTTTGGCTTTCAGAGTGGTCTAATATGTTTGTCTGTTAATAAGATTGTCTGTGACAATCTACAAAATTGAGGACAAATATACTAGCACTCTAAAGGCCATCATAAGTACACACTAGTACACACTAGTACAAAGGCCATCATAAGTACACACTAGTACAAAGGCCATCATAAGTACACACTAGTACAAAGGCCATCATAAATACACACTAGTACACACTAGTACAAAGGCCATCATAAGTACACACTAGTACACACTAGTACAAAGGCCATCATAAGTACACACTAGTACACACTAGTACAAAGGCCATCATAAGTACACACTAGTACAAAGGCCATCATAAGTACACACTAGTACAAAGGCCATCATAAGTACACACTAGTACAAAGGCCATCATAAGTACACACTAGTACAAAGCAGACAGATAGCTTTTGCAGACTCTTGCAACACTTGAACTAGTGCTTAGAATATTTCTTTTGATCAGTAAAAAGAGATCATTATCTTGGAATTACCGTAGCTGAAATATTGCTGATGCCAGAAGAAACAATTTTCTGCCATCCAATCTGTTTTGTATTTGGATTGAATTAGATTAATGGCATTTTACATGCCAGTCAATCCGAGCTCAGTATGCAATAATAAAAAAAGATAAACAATTTATAAAATATCAACGTAATAGGACACCTGAAAATTTTGAATATTTGGGGCATACACGAAATGAAGCATCAAATGAAATATGTCAGCGAAAAAAACCAAGACTGGGATTAATATAAACCATATAGAAAAGACACAAGGAGACTTAACAACAAAGAATACTGAAAAAGTAGAAGTATTCAACAATTGTTTTCTTGGTGAGTTTGCTGACGACAATAGCTTTGTAATACAGACACTAGAAGACAAACCAGTAGAAAATACCTTGAAGATATAGAGGTTACATACAATAGGATTGAACAGATCACCAGGTCTTGACAATATACACCAAAAACTGCTTATAAAAACATCAGCTACGATGAAAAAATTATCAAAACTAATCTTCATAAAGTCGTTTGACTTAGTTCAAATTGCAAGAAAGTGGGCAAGTGCTAACATCCCATCAATATTTAGAAAAAGGCTCAAGGACAAAAGCTGAAAATTATAGACCAACCAGCTTAACATTTGTCCACTGTAAGATCCTACAAAGACTAACCAGAGATGAACTAGAGTCGCACAAGAAACAAAACAAGTTATCCCATCACTCACAGTGTGGCTTTAAGGGAGGGTATTCTTGCAATATTTAGCTCTTAGAAGTAATGGAAGATTGGACATATGAGATAGAAAATAAAGAATGCATGGATATTGTCTACATTGATTTTTGTAAGGCCTTTGAAAAGGTTAGTGATACAAAACTCATGTTGAAGATAACAAAATATGGAGTAACAGAAAAATCCTTAACTGGATAAAGACTTCTGTGTTCCATCTAGAGCAAAAGGTAGTGATGAATGGAAGTCACTCTGGAGTCATAAGAGTAAAAAGTGGTGTACTACAAGGGAGTGTCCTGGGACCTTTCTTTTTCTTATCTACATAAGTGATATGCCTGATCAAGTAAACTCAACCATATAGCTGTTTGCAGACAATGCAAACAGCATAAATGTATTCAAAAGTAGACTAAACAACTTTTGGAAGAACCATCCAATCAAATTTAATCTTGAGTGTTTCAGTGATATATGCACATGCAGAAGAAACAATTAAAAGCAAAGAAGAAAAAGATTCAAATGCACCCATACAAGCCTAAGACTTACTACTGGTGTTGAATATGGTGAGAAATGGTGAGAAAAAGTCAAGAATCTTTGACTTATTTTAAGGCAGTCAGTTCAGGAATGGTGGAGGAAACCAGAGTGCCCGGAGAAAACCACTGACCTTCGGCAAGCCAACTGACAAACTTTCTCATACAAGGATCTGCCCGAGTGGGATTCAAACCTTTACAGTGAGAGGCGCTGTGATCCTAAGTGCACTTAGCCACCAAGGCCTCGGTTTTGTGATTGATCAAAATAAGCAAAGTGAAATATTGCCATAGTGAATAATAAAAATAGGTTACCTATATCATTGATTATACATAATTACAATGTCTGAATGACCACACAGATAATGATAGCTTTAATATTTATTTGTTACTGGAGGCATTGAGAAAGTGTTATAATTCAGCTGACAATTATCCAGTTTCTTCAGATTTAGATCAGTTCTTGACCTCAAATCCACAGATTTTCAAACTATATACATTGTGTGTATTATGTATTTTATGTATACTTTTTATTGATCAACACCATATCAATGAGGAACTATAAGATTAGATAGTTACCATGGAAAGTAATCTATATTGGATACTCCTTTTGCATCTTTTACTAAAATTTAAATTTGACTGAAAAAGGCAAAATTGATAAAATCAAACCATTTTTTTAAATTTCTGTAACAAATTACTTTTCAAAAATTTTACAATGAATTTAATGGGAAAATTTCTATGAGATTTGGATTTACAAATATACATTTCTACTGCTCAAAACGGAAACTAATTGCCTCGTAGATAAGTTCTTGTTAGGAAGCAACTTCAGATTGGTTTAACTATCTCTAATTAGCTCATAATGTTACTGGTCACTGATTGGTTCATGATAAAAAGTAATTTGTCCAATCAGACACTGTGTTTATCTGTGGTGTTTTTCAAATATGCATGTAACATAGATAAAGTGGGAAAAATTATTTCATAAACTGGTAAAACACAAACTAGTTTATAGAGTTTTTAAAACTGGAATAAGAGAGGAAGAGTGTAGTGTCAGGCCAGGGGTTTAACCTGGGAACTCCTTCTCTGTAGGAGAGTGTTCTACCAACCGAGCTCTTTGGACTGTGACAATCTGCCCCTGTTTAATTCTTGTGTTGCCCGTGATATGTCTTGTAGAAAATCTCACCGAAATTTCATCAGATAGACTTTTCCACCACTTTGCTTTCCCCCAAATTGTAACAAAAGGAAAATAAATGCATGACCATTCTCAGTTTTGGTCTCTTGTCTAACTTTTTCTCCTCATATTATACAGACTCTTTTTTCTATGTACATTGTTAGCATTTTATAGTCATTGCAAAAAAAAAAAATAAATAAATAAGTAAAAATAAAAATAAATAAATGCATCCTACATATTATATCAAAAACTCTTACATAATGTTAATTTTATTATTTCCTTGCTGGATAAAAGATATTAATTTATAAGCTGAAAGACTTCATATGGCTTGATTAATTATGAAATTTAATACAAATAACTTTAAAGAATGCATTATAGGGAAGTTTTTATTGTAATATTTCCTGATTGACATTCATTTGAGCGTATTAAGGGATTTTACATCTGGAATAAAATTTTATTGATTACTTCCCTCCTCCCTTCTATATTGTAATTTTGTATGTTGTAATTGATTACCTCCCTTTATCATGTGGCCATTTATTTTTTCCAACTGCACCATAATCCTACAGAGTGAGAGATAGAGAGAGAGAAAAAAATAACCTTTTTTTATTATTGGGGTTTATCCACACATTTATCATTATATTTGTATTATTTAACAAACAAATACAGGCAAACAAATATACAAAAAAAAAAAAAAAAAAAAAAAAAAAAAAAAAAAAAAAAAAAAAAAAAAAAAAAAATCTTTGTACAATCATAGAATAGATGCTATGTTGTAATAGAAAATATTTTCTGTTTACAACTTTTATGTGTCTTAAGGGGCCATAATCATCAAGTGGTTCGGGTATTTACCTTAAAAACATCAAGACATCTCGCTGGTGTGGGACCTACCCTTGTCAATCCAAGTGAGCCATGATTATCAAGTGGTTCAGGTATTAACCTTAAAAACATCAAGACATCTCACTGCTGTGGGACCTACCCTCGTTGATCCAAGTGAACCATGATTATCAAGTGGTTCAGTTATTAACCTTAAAAACATCAAGAAATCTCATTGCTGTGGGACCTACCCTCATTGATCCAAGTGAGCCATGATTATCAAGTGGTTCAGGTATTAACCTTAAAAACATCAAGGCATTTCACTGCTGTGGGACCTACCCTCATTCACCCAAGTGAGCCTTGATTATCAAGTGGTTCAGGTATTAACCTTAAAAACATCAAGAAATCTCACTGCTGTGGGACCTACCCTCATTGATCCAAGTGCCCCTTGATTATCAAGTGGTTCAGTTATTAACCTAAAAAACATCAAGAAATCTCACTGCTGTGGGACCTACCCTCATTGATCCAAGTTAGCCTTGATTATCAAGTGGTTCAGGTATTAACCTTAAAAACATCAAGGCATTTCACTGCTGTGGGACCTACCCTCATCAATCCAAGTGAACCTGTGATTATCAAGTGGTTCAGGTATTAACCTTAAAAACATCAAGACATCTCACTGGTGTGGGACCTACCCTCGTCAATCCAAGTGAGCCATGATTATCAAGTGGTTGACAGGTATTAACCTTAAAAACATCAAGACATCTCACTGCTGTGGGACCTACCCTCATCGATCCAAGTGAACCTTGATTATCAAGTGGTTCAGGTATTAACCTTAAAAACACCAAGACATCTCACTGCTGTGGGACCTACCCTCATTGATCCAAGTGAACCATGATTATCAAGTGGTTCAGGTATTAACCTTAAAAACATCAAGACATCTCACTGCTGTGGGACCTACCCTAATTGATCCAAGTGAGCCATGATTATCAGGTGGTTAAGGTATTAACCTTAAAAACATCAAGACATCTCACTGCTGTGGGACCTACCCTTGTCAATCCAAGTGAGCCTTGATTATCAAGTGGTTAAGTTATTAACTTTAAAAACATCAAGACATCTCACTGCTGTGGGACCTACCCTCATTGATCCAAGTGAACCTTGATTATCAAGTGGTTCAGGTATTAACCTTAAAAACACCAAGACATCTCACTGCTGTGGGACCTACCCTTGTCAATCCAAGTGAGCCTTGATTATCAAGTGGTTAAGTTATTAACTTTAAAAACATCAAGAAATCTCACTGCTGTGGGACCTACCCTCATTGATCCAAGTGAGCCTTGATTATCAAGTTGTTCAGGTATTAACCTTAAAAACATCAAGACATCTCACTGCTGTGGGACCTACCCTCATCAATCCAAGTGAACCTGTGATTATCAAGTGGTTCAGGTATTAACCTTAAAAACATCAAGACATCTCACTGGTGTGGGACCTACCCTCCTTAATCCAAGTGAGCCATGATTATCAAGTGGTTCAGGTATTAACCTTAAAAACATCAAGACATTTCACTGCTGTGGGACCTACCCTCATTGATCCAAGTGAGCCATGATTATCAAGTGGTTCAGGTATTAACCTTAAAAACATCAAGACATTTCACTGCTGTGGGACCTACCCTTGTTGATCCAAGTGAGCCATGATTATCAAGTGGTTCAGGTATTAACCTTAAAAACATCAAGACATTTCACTGCTGTGGGACCTACCCTTGTCCATCCAAGTGAGCCATGATTATCAAGTGGTTCAGGTATTAACCTTAAAAACATCAAGACATCTCACTGCTGTGGGACCTACCCTCGTCGATCCAAGGGAGCCATGATTATCAAGTGGTTCAGGTATTAACCTTAAAAACATCAAGACATTTCGCTGCTGTGGGACCTACCCTCATCGATCCAAGTGAGCCTTGATTATCAAGTGGTTAAGGTATTAACCTTAAAAACATCAAGACATCTCACTGCTGTGGGACCTACCCTCATTGATCCAAGTGAGCCTTGATTATCAAGTGGTTAAGGTATTAACCTTAAAACATCAAGACATTTCGCTGCTGTGGGACCTACCCTCATTGATCCAAGTGAGCCTTGATTATCAAGTGGTTAAGGTATTAACCTTAAAAACATCAAGACATCTCACTGCTGTGGGACCTACCCTCATCAATCCAAGTGAACCTTGATTATCAAGTGGTTAAGGTATTAACCTTAAAAACATCAAGACATTTCGCTGCTGTGGGACCTACCCTCATTGATCCAACTGAGCCTTGATTATCTAGTGGTTAAGGTATTAACCTTAAAAACATCAAAACATCTCACTGCTGGGGGGTCAACTCTGGTTGACAAATTTTTTTTTGGTAGAAAGCCTTAAATACTGGTTGGCTCATTACCAATATAATGGATTGAGTGATCTGAAATATTTATCTGCAACTTTGTGGACAATACTCTGAAGGTGGCTATAAGTACAAACTAGTATGAGGCAGTCAGAAATACCTACACAAACTAGTATGAGGCAGTCAGAAATACCTACACAAACTAGTATGAGGCAGTCAGAAATACCTACACAAACTAGTATGAGGCAGTCAGAAATACCTACACAGACTAGTATGAGGCAGTCAGAAATACCTACACAGACTAGTATGAGGCAGTCAGAAATACCTACACAGACTAGTATGAGGCAGTCAGAAATACCTACACAGACTAGTATGAGGCAGTCAGAAATACCTACACAGACTAGTATGAGGCAGTCAGAAATACCTACACAAACTAGTATGAGGCAGTCAGAAATACCTACACAGACTAGTATGAGGCAGTCAGAAATACCTACACAAACTAGTATGAGGCAGTCAGAAATACCTACACAAACTAGTATGAGGCATTTAGAAATACCTACACAGACTAGTATGAGGCAGTCAGAAATACCTACACAAACTAGTATGAGGCAGTCAGAAATACCTACATAGACTAGTATGAGGCAGTCAGAAATACATACACAAAATAGTTTGAGACACTCATAAATACCTACACAGACTAGTATGAGGCAGTCAGAAATACCTACACAAACTAGTATGAGGCAGTCAGAAATACCTACACAGACTAGTATGAGGCAGTCAGAAATACCTACACAAACTAGTATGAGGCAGTCAGAAATACCTACACAGACTAGTATGAGGCAGTCAGAAATACCTACACAGACTAGTATGAGGCAGTCAGAAATACCTACACAAACTAGTATGAGGCAGTCAGAAATACCTACACAGACTAGTATGAGGCAGTCAGAAATACCTACACAAACTAGTATGAGGCAGTCAGAAATACCTACATAGACTAGTATGAGGCAGTCAGAAATACCTACACAAACTAGTATGAGGCAGTCAGAAATACCTACACAGACTAGTATGAGGCAGTCAGAAATACCTACACAAACTAGTATGAGGCAGTCAGAAATACCTACACAGACTAGTATGAGGCAGTCAGAAATACCTACACAACTAGTATGAGGCAGTCAGAAATACCTACACAAACTAGTATGAGGCATTTAGAAATACCTACACAGACTAGTATGAGGCAGTCAGAAATACCTACACAAACTAGTATGAGGCAGTCAGAAATACCTACACAAACTAGTATGAGGCAGTCAGAAATACCTATACAGACTAGTATGAGGCAGTCAGAAATACCTACACAGACTAGTATGAGGCAGTCAGAAAAATACCTACACAAACTAGTATGAGGCAGTCAGAAATACCTACACAAACTAGTATGAGGCAGTCAGAAATACCTACACAAACTAGTATGAGGCAGTCAGAAATACCTACACAGACTAGTATGAGGCAGTCAGAAAAATACCTACACAAACTAGTATGAGGCAGTCAGAAATACCTACACAAACTAGTATGAGGCAGTCAGAAATACCTACACAGACTAGTATGAGGCAGTCAGAAAAATACCTACACAAACTAGTATGAGGCAGTCAGAAATACCTACACTAACTAGTATGAGGCAGTCAGAAATACCTACACAGACTAGTATGAGGCAGTCAGAAAAATACCTACACAAACTAGTATGAGGCAGTCAGAAATACCTACACAAACTAGTATGAGGCAGTCAGAAATACCTACACAAACTAGTATGAGGCAGTCAGAAATACCTACACAAACTAGTATGAGGCAGTCAGAAATACCTACACAGACTAGTATGAGGCAGTCAGAAAATACCTACACAAACTAGTATGAGGCAGTCAGAAATACCTACACAAACTAGTATGAGGCAGTCAGAAATACCTACACAGACTAGTATGAGGCAGTCAGAAAATACCTACACAAACTAGTATGAGGCAGTCAGAAAAATACCTACACAAACTAGTATGAGGCAGTCAGAAATACCTACACAAACTAGTATGAGGCAGTCAGAAATACCTACACAAACTAGTATGAGGCAGTCAGAATACCTAAATAGCCTACACAAACTAGTATGAGGCAGTCAGAAATACCTACACAAACTAGTATGAGGCAGTCAGAAATACCTACACAAACTAGTATGAGGCAGTCAGAAATACCTACACAGACTAGTATGAGGCAGTCAGAAATACCTACACAAACTAGTATGAGGCAGTCAGAAATACCTACACAACTAGTATGAGGCAGTCAGAAATACCTACACAGACTAGTATGAGGCAGTCAGAAATACCTACACAAACTAGTATGAGGCAGTCAGAAATACCTACACAAACTAGTATGAGGCAGTCAGAAATACCTACACAAACTAGTATGAGGCAGTCAGAAATACCTACACAAACTAGTATGAGGCAGTCAGAAATACCTACCACAGACTAGTATGAGGCAGTCAGAAAATACCTACACAAACTAGTATGAGGCAGTCAGAAATACCTACACAAACTAGTATGAGGCAGTCAGAAATACCTACACAGACTAGTATGAGGCAGTCAGAAATACCTACACAGACTAGTATGAGGCAGTCAGAAATACCTACACAAAACTAGTATGAGGCAGTCAGAAAATACCTCACACAAACTAGTATGAGGCAGTCAGAAATACCTACACAGAACTAGTATGAGGCAGTCAGAAATACCTACACAGAACTAGTATGAGGCAGTCAGAAATACCTACACAACTAGTATGAGGCAGTCAGAAATACCTACACAGACTAGTATGAGGCAGTCAGAAATACCTACACAAACTAGTATGAGGCAGTCAGAAATACCTACACAAACTAGTATGAGGCAGTCAGAAATACCTACACAAACTAGTATGAGGCAGTCAGAAATACCTACACAGACTAGTATGAGGCAGTCAGAAATACCTACACAAACTAGTATTGAGGCAGTCAGAAATACCTACACAAACTAGTATGAGGCAGTCAGAAATACCCTACACAAGACTAGTATGAGGCAGTCAGAAATACCTACACAACTAGTATTGAGGCAGTCAGAAATACCTACACAACTAGTATGAGGCAGTCATAAATACCTACACAAACTAGTATGAGGCAGTCAGAAATACCTACACAAACTAGTATGAGGCAGTCAGAAATACCTACACAAACTAGTATGAGGCAGTCAGAAATACCTACACAGACTAGTATGAGGCAGTCAGAAATACCTACACAAACTAGTATGAGGCAGTCAGAAATACCTACACAACTAGTATGAGGCAGTCAGAAATACCTACACAAACTAGTATGAGGCAGTCAGAAATACCTACACAAACTAGTATGAGGCAGTCAGAAATACCTACACAGACTAGTATGAGGCAGTCAGAAATACCTACACAAACTAGTATGAGGCAGTCAGAAATACCTACACAGACTAGTATGAGGCAGTCAGAAATACCTACACAAACTAGTATGAGGCAGTCAGAAATACCTACACAAACTAGTATGAGGCAGTCAGAAATACCTACACAAACTAGTATGAGGCAGTCAGAAATACCTACACAAACTAGTATGAGGCAGTCAGAAATACCTACACAGACTAGTATGAGGCAGTCAGAAATACCTACACAAACTAGTATGAGGCAGTCAGAAATACCTACACAAACTAGTATGAGGCAGTCAGAAATACCTACACAAACTAGTATGAGGCAGTCAGAAATACCTACACAGACTAGTATGAGGCAGTCAGAAATACCTACACAACTAGTATGAGGCAGTCAGAAAATACCTACACAAACTAGTATGAGGCAGTCAGAAATACCAACACAAACTAGTATGAGGCAGTCAGAAATACCTACACAAACTAGTATGAGGCAGTCAGAAATACCTACACAAACTAGTATGAGGCAGTCAGAAATACCTACACAAACTAGTATGAGGCAGTCAGAAATACCTACACAGACTAGTATGAGGCAGTCAGAAATACCTACACAGACTAGTATGAGGCAGTCAGAAATACCTACACAAACTAGTATGAGGCAGTCAGAAATACCTACACAAACTAGTATGAGGCAGTCAGAAATACCTACACAAACTAGTATGAGGCAGTCAGAAATACCTACACAAACTAGTATGAGGCAGTCAGAAATACCTACACAAACTAGTATGAGGCAGTCAGAAATACCTACACAAACTAGTATGAGGCAGTCAGAAATACCTACACAAACTAGTATGAGGCAGTCAGAAATACCTACACAAACTAGTATGAGGCAGTCAGAAATACCTACACAAACTAGTATGAGGCAGTCAGAAATACCTACACAGACTAGTATGAGGCAGTCAGAAATACCTACACAAACTAGTATGAGGCAGTCAGAAATACCTACACAAACTAGTATGAGGCAGTCAGAAATACCTACACAAACTAGTATGAGGCAGTCAGAAATACCTACACAAACTAGTATGAGGCAGTCAGAAATACCTACACAGACTAGTATGAGGCAGTCAGAAATACCTACACAGACTAGTATGAGGCAGTCAGAAATACCTACACAAACTAGTATGAGGCAGTCAGAAATACCTACACAAACTAGTATGAGGCAGTCAGAAATACCTACACAAACTAGTATGAGGCAGTCAGAAATACCTACACAAACTAGTATGAGGCAGTCAGAAATACCTACACAAACTAGTATGAGGCAGTCAGAAATACCTACACAAACTCTGTACAGATCTATACTCTAATAGAATAGTTTTAAGTTTATACAAATCAACTTCTTGCAGCATCCAAAATGGCTACCATTGCTATTAACAGCAAAAAAGTGCTAATTGGTCATTACCAGTTTATTTATCAACTGAATTAGTTCAATTTTAATATGTAGAGAGTAGAGAGATAACCATTTAACATATGTAACAGGTTTTTCTGCCACATTCATAATTGGCTCGCAATGAGCAAAATAAACTGCTATATATTAGCGATTCTTTAAAAATCTTCTCTTCTGAAACTACTAGACCAAAAATAATCATATTTGGTGTGGGAGGTCCCCAAGTGGAGTAGTTTAATGTTTTTACAAATCAACTTATTGCAGCATCCAAGATGGCCACTGTTGCTATAAATAGCAAAAAGTGCTAAATAGCCGTTATATGTTTATTATCAACTGCTTTAGTTCAAATTTGATATATAGAGAATATATAAATAGCCATTAAACATATGTAACAGATTTTTACCTCACATTTATAATTAGCTTGTAATTGGTGGAATATGCAAATAAACTGCTATCAATAGTTGATTCTTTGAAAATCTTCTCTGAAACTACTGGGCCAAACAGAACCATATTTGGTATGGAGGGTTCCTAGGTGGAGTAGTTTGAAGTAAGATAGTAACTGATGCTATATAAAAAATGTAAATAGCAAAAAGTGCTAAAAAACCATTACAAATTTATTTATTGACCAATTTAGTTCAAATGTGATATATAGAAGGTAGAGAGATGGCCATTAAACACATATAACAGCTGTTATATGTAGTTAATATGTTAATTAATTAACATATAATTAGCTGTTTGTAATTAGTGGAATTTGCAAAAAAACTACTATCAATAGCTGATTCTTTAAAAATGTTTTCCTCTGAAACTACTGGGCCAAATGGAATCATTTGGTGTGGAAGATGGAGCAGTTTAAGTTTATAAAAATCAGCTTCTTGTGGCATCCAAGATGGCTGCTATTGATATAAAACGAGATGCAACTTGTCTGCCAGTTGAGCAATAAAGGCCCAATTGGGCCTCTTGATGTAAACAGGATTTAATGTATATGGACTTAAATTTTTAAATTTTCACAAATGTCTTTTTTTTAAATTTTCAAGTGTAAGTAGATGCATAAATACAACTTTCACAAATATTTTATTTTTATGTATTCCATTTCACTTGGATTTGCACTGACTGTCATCCTTTAACACAGAATAAACGTTAAATGTTCATAATTTCTGAAAATGGCGATTCTCCTAAAAATTAACTGACACTAAAAATTTATGATTTACAGTATACTGTCAATATTAAATGTGCATAAATAGAGCTATTATTTTGAAATAACAAAAGTTGTTATGGAAAAAGAATTTTTACAATTATCATACATATATATTTCCCTTTCTTGCATGTCAATCATTTTTTGTCGTAGGTGGTAAAGCAGAATTTATTGTATTAAAGTCATCAGTAATTATATAATTCAGACTGGCCTCTCACTGTTTGAATTATTATGATATTATATTATTTTGAAGGATGAGTTTACAAGTTGCGGGGGGGGGGGTGAATAATTTATCGTTCATTTATTCTATTGGGGATAAACAACTTGTAGTACTTTATTGATTAATGTTCAATATTATGAAGAACCAGATGTTGTTTCTTTATTCTGTAAATAATGTAAACAAAATTTGTTTGTCTGTGTATTGCTTTTGTATATCATTCCAGTATCATTAAAAAGGGCAGGGCTGCCACGTCCCT
This sequence comes from Tegillarca granosa, assembly GCA_029721355.1. Lineage (NCBI taxonomy): Eukaryota > Metazoa > Mollusca > Bivalvia > Arcoida > Arcidae > Tegillarca > Tegillarca granosa. The sequence continues at coordinate 40,735,366 of CM056605.1, forward strand.
TTTTTGCTACTGGTCTGAGTTCCTTTGAATTGGGATAAAAATCATTGTTTCATGTAATTTTGGAATACAAAATAGCAATGTGAAAGTAACATTTTTGTACTTAATTTATTCAAATTTAAAAAAATTACAATTTATTTTGAAAAAGGTATATTTGAAACTTTTTGGTGGGACCAGTTTTGATTCCAGTCTCAGGACAGAGACAATCCTGGAAGTATAGGGTTGGTCACAAAGATCATAGGGTCTTAACACTGTTACCATAATTGTGCCATATATAAACTGCGTATAAATTAGGTTTATTATACCCCATGCAACTTCAGTTGCAGAAGGAATAATTTTTTTAACTGTCTGTTCATCCATCTGTCCATCCATCTGTAATTCTGGCATAGGTTTTCTGCACCTTTTTTTACTAAACGGGAAGATATTGGGCTGAGTTTTAGAATTTGAGTCAGCCACAGTGGATTGCAGATCAGGTTAGGTTTTGTCCCACTCCTCTGGTTTAACAGAAATTTAGCCCTTTTGTCTTTTATAATTTCATTGAAATTACAGTTCTCTGCAACGCTTTTCTAAATGCTTGCAGATATTACACTGATGTTTGGTATGTGAGTCTATCAAAATGAGTTAAAGATCAAATTTTGGTCTTTTCTGGCTCGGTTGATTTTACAAAAATTACGGCCCTTGATATTTCATTATTATACTGAAAGAACGGTTTTTTACACTATTTCCTAAACTTGCAGCTATTGAACTGATTTTTGGTATGTGAGTCTACAACATTGGATTTCAGATTGACAGATCAAGTTCATGTTTCATTGATTAAACATTTAGGGGGTGGGGAGGATCTTCTATAGAACAAAATTCTATTCTTCTTCTTATTTTATTGGAGTTAAGGCCCTTTTTACTGAGACATTCCGCTGTGTGTGAGCATGGAGTATTTGAGTTTGCTTAATAAGTTTGTTTAATTGTTAGGTTGGTTATTTGAAACTCTAAAAAAATTGATAAGTTTCAGTCTAAACATAATTTGAAATTAAATGTCACAATCACACTAACTCCAGCACTAGTTATAAATGTCACAAGCACACTAACTCCAGCACTAGTTATAAATGTCACAAGCACACTAACTCCAGTACTAGTTATAAATGTCGCAAGCACACTAACTCCAGTACTAGTTATAAATGTCACAAGCACACTAACTCCAGCACTAGTTATAAATGTCACAAGCACACTAACTCCAGCACTAGTTATAAATGTCCCAAGCACACTAACTCCAGTACTAGTTATAAATGTCGCAAGCACACTAACTCCAGTACTAGTTATAAATGTCACAAGCACACTAACTCCAGCACTAGTTATAAATGTCACAAGCACACTAACTCCAGTACTAGTTATAAATGTCACAAGCACACTAACTCCAGTAATAGTTATAAATGTCACAAGCACACTAACTCCAGTACTAGTTATAAATGTCACAAGCACACTAACTCCAGCACTAGTTATAAATGTCGCAAGCACACTAACTCCAGTACTAGTTATAAATGTCGCAAGCACACTAACTCCAGTACTAGTTATAAATGTCACAAGCACACTAACTCCAGCACTAGTTATAAATGTCACAAGCACACTAACTCCAGTACTAGTTATAAATGTCGCAAGCACACTAACTCCAGTACTAGTTATAAATGTCACAAGCACACTAACTCCAGCACTAGTTATAAATGTCACAAGCACACTAACTCCAGCACTAGTTATAAATGTCACAAGCACACTAACCCCAGTACTAGTTATAAATGTCACAAGCACACTAACTCTAGCACTAGTTATAAATGTCACAAGCACACTAACTCCAGTACTAGTTATAAATGTCACAAGCACACTAACTCCAGTACTAGTTATAAATGTCACAAGCACACTAACTCCAGTACTAGTTATAAATGTCACAAGCACACTAACTCCAGCACTAGTTATAAATGTCACAAGCACACTAACTCCAGTACTAGTTATAAATGTCACAAGCACACTAACTCCAGCACTAGTTATAAATGTCACAAGCACACTAACTCCAGTACTAGTTATAAATGTCACAAGCACACTAACTCCAGCACTAGTTATAAATGTCACAAGCACACTAACTCCAGTACTAGTTATAAATGTCACAAGCACACTAACTCCAGCACTAGTTATAAATGTCACAAGCACACTAACTCCAGTACTAGTTATAAATGTCACAAGCACACTAACTCCAGTACTAGTTATAAATGTCACAAGCACACTAACTCCAGCACTAGTTATAAATGTCACAAGCACACTAACTCCAGCACTAGTTATAAATGTCACAAGCACACTAACTCCAGCACTAGTTATAAATGTCACAAGCACACTATCTCCAACACTAGTTTTAAATGTCACAAGCACACTAACTCCAGCACTAGTTATAAATATCACAAGCACACTAACTCCAGTACTAGTTATAAATGTCACAAGCACACTAACTCCAGCACTAGTTATAAATGTCACAAGCACACTATCTCCAACACTAGTTATAAAAGTCACAAGCACACTAACTCCAGCACTAGTTATAAATGTCACAAGCACACTATCTCCAACACTAGTTATAAATGTCACAAGCACACTAACTCCAGCACTAGTTATAAATATCACAAGCACACTATCTCCAACACTAGTTTTAAATGTCACAAGCACACTAACTCCAGCACTAGTTATAAATGTCACAAGCACACTAACTTAAGCACTAGTTATAAATGTCACAAGCACACTAACTCCAGCACTAGTAATAAAATGTCACAAGCGCACTATCTCCAGTACTAGTTATAAATGTCACAAGCGCACTAACTCCAGCACTAGTTATAAATGTCACAAGTGCACTATCTCCAGCACTAAGTATAAATGCCACAAGCACAATAACTCCAGTACTAGTTATAAATGTCACAAGCACACTAACTCCAGCACTAGTTATAAATGTCACAAGCACACTAACTCCAGTACTAGTTATAAATGTCACAAGCACACTAACTCCAGCACTAGTTATAAATGTCACAAGCACACTAACTCCAGCACTAGTTATAAATGTCACAAGCACACTAACTCCAGTACTAGTTATAAATGTCACAAGCACACTAACTCCAGCACTAGTTATAAATGTCACAAGCACACTAACTCCAGTAATAGTTATAAATGTCACAAGCACACTAACTCAAGCACTAGTTATAAATGTCACAAGCACACTAACTCCAGTACTAGTTATAAATGTCACAAGCACACTAACTCCAGCACTAGTTATAAATGTCACAAGCACACTAACTCCAGTACTAGTTATAAATGTCACAAGCACACTAACTCCAGCACTAGTTATAAATGTCACAAGCACACTAACTCCAGTACTAGTTATAAATGTCACAAGCACACTAACTCCAGCACTAGTTATAAATGTCACAAGCACACTAACTCCAGTACTAGTTATAAATGTCACAAGCACACTAACTCCAGCACTAGTTATAAATGTCACAAGCACACTAACTCCAGCACTAGTTATAAATGTCACAAGCACACTAACTCCAGTACTAGTTATAAATGTCACAAGCACACTAACTCCAGCACTAGTTATAAATGTCACAAGCACACTAACTCCAGCACTAGTTATAAATGTCACAAGCACACTAACTCCAGCACTAGTTATAAATGTCACAAGCACACTAACTCCAGTACTAGTTATAAATGTCACAAGCACACTAACTCCAGCACTAGTTATAAATGTCACAAGCACACTAACTCCAGTACTAGTTATAAATGTCACAAGCACACTAACTCCAGCACTAGTTATAAATGTCACAAGCACACTAACTCCAGTACTAGTTATAAATGTCACAAGCACACTAACTCCAGCACTAGTTATAAATGTCACAAGCACACTAACTCCAGCACTAGTTATAAATGTCACAAGCACACTAACTCCAGTACTAGTTATAAATGTCACAAGCACACGAACTCCAGCACTAGTTATAAATGTCACAAGCACACTAACTCCAGTACTAGTTATAAATGTCACAAGCACACTAACTCCAGCACTAGTTATAAATGTCACAAGCACAATAACTCCAGTACTAGTTATAAATGTCACAAGCGCACTAACTCCAGTACTAGTTATAAATGTCACAAGCACACTAACTCCAGCACTAGTTATAATATCACAAGCGCACTAACTCCAGTACTAGTTATAAATGTCGCAAGCACACTAACTCCAGTACTAGTTATAAATGTCACAAGCACACTAACTCCAGCACTAGTTATAAATGTCACAAGCACACTAACTCCAGCACTTGTTATAAATGTCACAAGCACACTAACTCCAGCACTAGTTATAAATGTCACAAGCACACTATCTCCAGCACTAGTTATAAATGTCACAAGCACACTAACTCCAGTACTAGTTATAAATGTCACAAGCACACTAACTCTAGCACTTGTTATAAATGTCACAAGCACACTATCTCCAGCACTAGTTATAAATGTCACAAGCACACTAACTCCAGCACTAGTTATAAATGTCACAAGCACACTAACTCCAGCACTAGTTATAAATGTCACAAGCACACTAACTCCAGTACTAGTTATAAATGTCACAAGCACACTAACTCCAACACTAGTTTTAAATATTAACATGTTTACTAAATCTCAATAATACACATGTATATGGTCAGTTCTGGGACAAAGAAGAAAACCAGGGGACCCGGGGAAAGCCATAGACCTTTTTCAGACTAGAACATTTAGCAGGATTGGAACATTAGTGTTGAGATGCAGTGTGGTCCATATAATAAGTAAGTAATGTACCTAACCACTCAACCCCCTTCCCTCTTCCCCTCCTATTGTCACACCTTTACATGTTCTTATATTATTTACAGTCAAACCTGTCTATAAAGGCCACCCATTGGAATCAGTAAAAGTGACCTTTATGGACAGGTGGTCTTTATATAAAGATTTAAACAATATGAATAAAGAGCAACTGGGATAGAATTTTATTGGCCTTTATAAGCAGGTGGCCCTTATAGAGAGGTGGTCTTTAAGGCAGGTTTGAATGTATATATCTTATTTTGAGTTAATTAATGTAATTATGTTTTTTCCAGGGTTTGATCTTTGTTCAGCATGGAATCCAGTATGTATTGGTTTAGTTCATGGCCTTATTGGAAAAATTAAAATACATCAAGGTAAGTAACTCTAATTTGTCTTTCAAAAAAGGGAGATAATTCAAATTTTATCAGGCCAACCATTTGGCTGTACTTCTCTCTGTTCTCCAATTTTTTATCTCAACTCTGCACATGTTTTAAGTAGATTATATACAAAACTGAAATTGCTTGATGCCACATTTCTGCCCAGTCCTTGTCAACCTTTGCCAGCATGCTTCTCTTTAAAACAGGTCAATCAAATACTTCTGTTTTAAGTTGGTTAAAAAAGTAGGTTACCAGGTCAACCTAGACCTTGCTTGGACCTCAGGCACCTCAGTTTCTTGGACAATCTTCATCAAACATTCTCATAACAATTCTCATTTTAGTTACGGTAAGTTAGTCAAAGGACATAGATGATGGAATAAGGTGTTTAAAAAAAAAAAAAAAACTTAGCAGACTATTTTTTGGTTCCGAGTGTCTTCTGACATACTCATTATGATGATACCATAATTTTATGTCAGAAATTACTTCAATAATTGTTGGAGAAAACGTTTTGCCAAAAATATACTGCATACACATTATTTTCAGGTGAGCATCCTGGGCTTTCAAGGCCCTCTTGTTTCATTTTGTCTTTAAGTGTAATTTTACAATCTGGTATGATACTACTCTTAAATCATACTTATTTATTTTGATCTGCTATATTTGTTGATATGTAAAAAAAAAAGAAAAAAAAAAAAAGAAAAAAAAAAAAAAACAAATTTATGAAAATTAAATTTTAATTTTTAATTACCAAGGCCCCAGTTGGATTTACAGTATATTCAATAAACTCAATTCCATGAAGTTTTTCTCCAAACAGAATTTTTTAAAATTGATAAACCACAATATTTTAACCCCAAAATATAATTAATTTTCCATTTTGTTGTCAAACTTATATTACTGTTAATTACTTGATTTTTTATTTTTTCATCCTTTGGATTTTTTTTTCAATTTTTGGGCATGAGAAGATTTCTTTTTATTCCTAGAAAAAAGAGGTTATTGCTATGTAAAAAAAAAATACAGTATTTTGGACAGAATAAAATGTTGTTTTATATAATATCCATCAGACAAAAACTGATAACCCATGAATTCAAATCTCATATGAATATTGTTATAACACTTGCTCGTCTGAATGAATGAATGATTCAACATTAATCTTGTCTGAAAAACTGTGACTACAAAATCCAATATCCAAATTAAAAATAATAAAAAATAAAAATGTATTTTGTGTAGGTTCTTTATTATAAATGTATATTTTTATGGAATAAACATGACGAATAGCTGCACAAATATATTTATGGTTTTATTACAGTTGTAACCAAATTTCTAGAGAGGTAGGGTGGCAGACTAATTAAAAGATTGAGCTGCTGTAGATTACTTTGAGTTCCCGAGTATCACGTTTCATGTGCCAACCCTTAAGTGATTTTCGCCAATATGTAAATTTGCGACCACAGTTCATTTGGATATTAAAAATTGCAATTGATAGTCAGTTGTCTCCCTTTCTTAAGAAAACATGATTTTATTGTGCTGACTGTGATCACTTTTTTCTGTTCTCTTTTCTTTCTTGTATGAATCAGGTATGATGATAATAAGTACTGAATGTTTTTGAATTTTTTTAAAACTAATTCAATTGTATTTTGTATGTATTTACTTACTGCTTGTCATATAAGTCTACTGCATCTAATATGGCATGTTATATATAACTTCCACGGTCATAGTCGATTGACTGCATGTTTTAAATTTGGCCTTTTAATTTTGCGATTCTGGGAATATTCATGTAATAATTGAATTCGTAACCCGGGGGTCCTCACAAAATCACGTGTTTATAAATCTCTCGTGATAAAAAAAATATCTACAGTATATGGATTACACAACTATCACTGTCTAGGAATGAATCCCGATTAGGTGTGAAGAAGTTTGTCAGTTTGCTTGTCAAAGTCGTAAAGTTTTCTCTGAATACTCAGGTTTCCTCCACCATCCCAAAACTAACTGCCTTTATATGAGTGATTAAGAAAAAAAATCATTACTTTTTGAAATTTACCATTAGTGAAAATTGTATTATATGTGTTTTACAGAAGTACGAAGCAGAAAATTTAGAAACGTGTGATAAAATGCTGTACTTAATTATGTCTGTCTTTTGTTCTTTTGTTTGCAATTATTTAAGCATTGAATCTGATTTTCATTTGGGCATTGAGAAGTTACGTACCTGAATAGACACTGTACACTGTGTGAAGCTAGTTACCTGTGTAATTAGCGAAGTGAATTACACAGAAGTGTGCAAAGCATCCATGCAGGTTATTTCTCAATGACCTGATTGAAAATCAGATTCATTAATTGTTTATAATTAAATTTTAAAGATAATTGAATCAAATAAGAAAATAATTTTAACAATTTTAAAACAAGGTAAAATGATGTGTATTAAAAGTAGTTCGTTCTAGGCACATGAGTTTGAGTCAATGACAAATGACCCGAACATAATTTCATTTTTCAACCAATGAAATGGTTAGAAATTTATCAAATTTAATTATTTATGTTGTGGTACTTATTATTGTTGTTGTTGTTTGTGTGATAAATTTATATCTAAGTTTACTTGGTAGGTTAACCAGGCCTTCATTTAACTTCACTTCCAATCCATTTCATTCCATTTCTTGAACTGTTGGATCAACCTGCTATATGCTGCTTATTTACATAAAATTTTAAATCAAATAAAACCTGGTTATTTTGCTACTTGATAACCTTGCTACCTTGCTTATTGCCACATTATTTTTTAAATTCAAAATCCATTACTTCTGTGTTTTTTAATAACCCTCCCTCAATTTAATGCCAAATTCCCTAAAAATGGCACTTTGACTAAACTACTCATGAAAATGAATCAAGGTTTTTACTGTAAATTTTTATGTGTTTTAGATGCAGACTACAGATTACTGTTAATTAGTAAGAGAACTTTAATTGGAACAGTAGGAAATGAAAATATATACCAGATCAACAGAATAGCTATATTACCATTGTCCAATGCCGAGCCAGGAGAACTTGATCTAGAGGTATATACATGTATATAAAACAGTTGTATTAATTTTCAGTTTTCTGTTATTTTCTGGCATCTTTTCTCCAGTGTGGTATCTAATTGCGAATAAATGCTGATGTGGCTCTAAACAATAACTCAGTCACTTCCCAATGTCCCGATGTTAAAAATCTTGAAAGAAGGAACTTTGGTGTAGAATAATGTTGCACCCAGACCCCTAAGTGAACAAGATTATGTAAAATCAATAGTTTTCATGTTGTCTAAATTTACTTTGTTTTTGTTGATATCCTGACCCATAGATATGTATGTAATGGAAAAATTTTTTCCTAGAACCACTGAACTTGAACATTTAGAAGATAAATGAATGTGCCGATAACAATATTGAGTAATGGCCCCTGATCCCGGAAGTAGTAGCCCTCTACTGGATCAGCGGTCGTAACTCCATTGTGTTATCAGTTATTTCTCAATATTGCTTTTCACTAGATCATTAGTACAACTTTAATTTTATTTCTAGTTCATTGCAGTGCAGAATCCAATTCTTCTATAGACACTCTGTTGCACTGTGGTTCTAGTGCCAGCCAGGTCACTCTAGGCTACCCTTATGTTCTCATTAATTATGCATGTGCCTGCTTGTAGTATCCAACTTACCTACTTGACAGAATTTGAACCCTTATGAAGACCCTTGTATCTGAGGTTTGTTACTGAAAGCACCACATATGTCACCACTCCTAATATAAAAAATATTCTTATGATACATTTATGGTTATTATGCTCAAATTGACATCATTGAGGCAGAATGTTGTGTCTCTTACCATTTATTAGTTCAATAGAAATGTACATTTTAAATGGTTCTTAATATCCTCTCTAAAATGGCAGTGGTCTAAAGCATGTACTTATTGATTACATTTCCTTTCCTGGTAATTGACAACTACAAAAGCTCAGTTGGTAGAGTGCTCATTTCATATGTGGGTGGTTGAGGGTTCCAACCCTGGCTTGGTCTGACCAAGACTTTGAATTTTGATAGTGACTGTTCTTTCATCAAGCACTTGGCATATAGAACTATAAGTCAAGGGTTCCTTCAGATGAGACTATAAAAACTGATGCCCTGTGTCATGGTAGGCATGGCGTGTTAAAGAACCCTCCCTGCTCATTGCCCTAAGCACACTGCAAACTAATTTCTGCCACTTCACTTGTAGCTGGTGACATCTTGATGTAAGTGAAATATTCTTGATTGGAATGTAAAACCCCATTAAATCAAATCCTTTCCTGCTTAGGTTTGAACCCAATTCAGGCAGGTCTGGGTGTGAGAAAATTTGTCAGTTATTTGACTGAAGATTGATCATTTTCTTGAAAAAAAAAAAAAAAAAAAAAAACAAAAAAAAAACTAGAGATTGTAACTGAGATACCAGTTACGTATGATTCCCCACCATCCATAATCTATATATTGTCTAAAATATACACCTGCTGATGGACTGATCTCGAGATGGATTGATAGTATCCATTACTAGTAATTGAAAGCTAACTAAGAGAAAGGGCTTAAGACAAGTAAATTTAAAGTTAACATCGAATTGTACAATTATAATTCGAGTAGTATTCATTTTAATATATATTTTCATTCCCTCATACCCCAATGTTGCAACAATGTTTTTTGTTAAAAGAAACCAATTGATCACGGGAGTCCGAATCTGCATGTATAAATTTATAATTCGAAATGTATGTAAATTATACAAGTTTAATAGATCAGAATCATGGGTTCTGTCTTCTGACATAGATCCTATCCATTTATTTGGCAATTCTATTAGCTGGTGTATTTTGATTGGACAGGTATTCAACTTTGATTGATAGCAAATCTATTTCATGAACTGTGAGGTGTTTAACCAACAAATTTGATTGAAGTGTGTCATGACTGTGAAGTAGCCATAACCTACATATTAATGGATAATTGACAAAGAGATTAAAGCAATTATCCATATCAAAACATGTAATAATGCTATTGAATTTGTTTACAATTCTTTGAATAGGAATTTAATCCTGTAAACTTGCCTTAAGAAATGAAATCAAGTATGCCATAAGATAGTGTTTCTTGACTGAGGGTGGGTGTTAAGAATTCTGGCTTCCCACCCCTACCCTCTCTTGAAAATGATTTCCTGGAGGTTTTTATCACTCTTTCAAAAGTCCATAATGAACAAGAAAATATACAGATGAGTGGAAAGGATTTTAACTATTTAAAAGCTATACATGTACATAGCACCACCCACAGTGGGAAATGACCTTAGGTGCCCTTTATTAATATCACTCTATTCAGCTTTTCATAAGGAACCAGAAAATACATAAATTAGGGGTGGGGATTTCAATAATTTAAAATTAACTTAGCACCACCCAGCCCTACCCTTCAGTGGGAAAGGACCTTAGGTGTCTTTGATTAGTGTCATTATTTTCATTTTAACATTAGGAACCAGAAAATATATACTTTAGGGATGGGGATCTCATTAGTTTATGAGTTATGACAAAGCCCTATATATGGTTTTAAAGCACACCGCAAAGTGTTTAAGGAAAAATTGGTGATTTTTGTTTTTAAACCCCATCTTCCTGTCCCTCACCCAATAAATACCCATGGATGTAAAACTTTAATGGTGCAGGAACCTATCCTAAAATTTTGAACGAGATTGAATGATGCGTTAAACTTGTTTGGCAGTGCTGATAAAAATTTGATATATTTTTAACAATTTAATACATAGTAACTGAGAATTTATTAAGAACAAATTATGTATGTGAGAAAGAGGTTAGTCACTTAATTAACATGTAGTTCATTAACATTCAATCATTTTTGTTTAGTGCTTAACTTTATACATTAATTCAGATTACCCATTTTTATCGGGCGCTCATATATCTGAGAAACTGAATAAGAAAGAAGAAGATTCTGTAAGAGTTATCTATCTTTGTACGTATTTGACAGAAAGATGTTTGGAATTAAATTATGCAATTTACACGCACCGACCGCTGAGCCGTCGAGATAGAAAAAAATTTGATCATTTATCCATATCTACCAAGATAGCAGATTGGTGGTACCAAATTTCATTGAAACACATCATACCGTTTCCGAGTTCTGCACCGGACAATTTTAAGGAAAAAAAAAATTATAATAATAATACTAATAATAATAATAATAACTAGAGATTGTAACTGGGATACCAGTTACGTATGATTCCCCACAATCCATAATCTATATATTGTCTAAAATATACACCTGCTGATGGACTGATCTCGAGATGGATTGATAGTATCCATCACTAGTAATCGAAAGCTGACTAAGAGAAAGGGCGGAAGACAAGTAAATTTAAAGTTAACATGGAATTGTACAATTAAAATTCGAGCAGTATTCATTTTAATATACATTTTCATTCCCTCATACCCCATTGTTGCAACAATGTTTTTTTTGTTAAAAGAAACCAATTGATCACGGGAGTCCGAATCTGCATGTATAAATTTATATTTCGAAATGTATGTAAATTATACAAGTTTAATAGATCAGAATCATGCGTTCTGTCTTCTGACATAGGTCCTATCCATTAAATTGGCAATTCTATTAGCTGGTGTATTTTGATTGGACAGGTATTCAACTTTGATTGATAGCAAATCTATTTCACGAACCGTGAGGTGTTTAACCAACAAATTTGATTGAAGTGTGTCATGACTGTGAAGTAGCCATAACCTACATATTAATGGATAATTGACAAAGAGATTAAAGCAATTATCCATATCAAAACATGTAATAATGCTATTGAATTTGTTTACAATTCTTTGAATAGGAATTTAATCCTGTAAACTTGCCTTAAGAAATGAAATCAAGTATGCCATAAGATAGTGTTTCTTGACTGAGGGTGGGTGTTAAGAATTCTGGCTTCCCACCCCTACCCTCTCTTGAAAATGATTTCCTGGAGGTTTTTATCACTCTTTTCAAAAGTCAATAATGAACAAAAAAAATATACAGATGAGTGGAAAGGATTTTAACTATTTAAAAGCTATACATATACATAGCACCACCCACAGTGGGAAATGACCTTAGGTGCCCTTTATTAATATCACTCTATTCAACTTTTCATAAGGAACCAGAAAATACATAAATTAGGGGTGGGGATTTCAATAGTTTAAAATTAACTTAGCACCACCCAGCCCTACCCTTCAGTGGGAAAGGACCTTAGGTGTCTTTGATTAGTGTCATTATTTTCATTTTATCATTAGGAACCAGAAAATATATACTTTAGGGATGGGGATCTCATTAGTTTATGAGTTATGACAAAGCCCTATATATGGTTTTATAGCACACCGCAAAGTGTTTAAGGAAAAATTGGTGATTTTTGTTTTTAAGACCCCATCTTCCTGTCCCTCACCCAATAAATACCCATGGATGTAAAACTTTAATGGTGCAGGAACCTATCCTAAAATTTTGAACGAGATTGAATGATGCATTAAACTTGTTTGGCAGTGCTGATAAAAATTTGATATATTTTTAACAATTTAATACATAGTAACTGAGAATTTATTAAGAACAAATTATGTATGTGAGAAAGAGGTTAGTCACTTTATTAACATGTAGTTCATTAACATTCAATCATTTTTGTTTAGTGCTAAACTGTATACATTAATTCAGATTACCCATTTTTAACGGGCGCTCATATATCTGAGAAACTGAATAAGAAAGAAGAAGATTCTGTAAGAGTTATCTATCTATGTACGTATTGGACAGAAAGATGTTTGGAATTAAATTACGCAATTTACATGCACCGACCACTGAGCCGTCGAGTTAGAAAAAAATTTGATCATTTATCCATATCTACTAAGATAGCAGATTGTTGGTACCAAATTTCAATGAAACCCATCATACTGTTTCCGAGTTCTGCACCGGACAATTTTAAGGAAGAAAAAAAATTATAAAAATAATAATAACTAGAGATTGTAACTGGGATACCAGTTACGTATGATTTCCCACCATCTATAATCTATATATTGTCTAAAATATACACCTGCTGATGGACTGATCTCGAGATGGATTGATAGTATCCATTACTAGTAATCGAAAGCTGACTAAGAGAAAGGGTGGAAGACAAGTAAATTTAAAGTTAACATCGAATTGTACAATTAAATTCGAGCAGTATTCATTTTAATATACATTTTCATTCCCTCATACCCCATTGTTGCAACAATGTTTTTTGTTAAAAGAAACCAATTGATCACGGGAGTCCGAATCTGCATGTATAAATTTATAATTCGAAATGTATGTAAATTATACAAGTTTAATAGATCAGAATCACGCGTTCTGTCTTCTGACATAGGTCCTATCCATTAATTTGGCAGTTCTATTAGCTGGTGTATTTTGATTGGACAGGTATTCAACTTTGATTGATAGCAAATCTATTTCATGAACTGTGAGGTGTTTAACCAACAAATTTGATTGAAGTGTGTCATGACTGTGAAGTAGCCATAACCTACATATTAATGGATAATTGACAAAGAGATTAAAGCAATTATCCATATCAAAACATGTAATAATGCTATTGAATTTGTTTACAATTCTTTGAATAGGAATTTAATCCTGTAAACTTGCCTTAAGAAATGAAATCAAGTATGCCATAAGATAGTTTCTTGACTGAGGGTGGGTGTTAAGAATTCTGGCTTCCCACCCCTACCCTCTCTTGAAAATGATTTCCTGGAGGTTTTTATCACTCTTTTCAAAAGTCCATAATGAACAAGAAAATATACAGATGAGTGGAAAAGGATTTTAACTATTTAAAAGCTATACATGTACATAGCACCACCCACAGTGGGAAATGACCTTAGGTGCCCTTTATTAATATCACTCTATTCAGCTTTTCATAAGGAACCAGAAAATACATAAATTAGGGGTGGGGATTTCAATAGTTTAAAATTAACTTAGCACCACCCAGCCCTACCCTTCAGGGGGAAAGGACCTTAGGTGTCTTTGATTAGTGTCATTCTTTTCATTTTATCATTAGGAACCAGAAAATATATATTTTAGGGATGGGGATCTCATTAGTTTATGAGTTATGACAAAGCCCTATATATGGTTTTATAGCACACCGCAAAGTGTTTAAGGAAAAATTGGTGATTTTTGTTTTTAAGACCCCATCTTCCTGTCCCTCACCCAATAAATACCCATGGATGTAAAACTTTAATGGTGCAGGAACCTATCCTAAAATTTTGAACAAGAATGAATGATGCATTTAACTTGTTTGGCAGTGCTGATAAAAATTTGATATATTTTTAACAATTTAATACATAGTAACTGAGAATTTATTAAGAACAAATTATGTATGTAAGAAAGAGGTTAGTCACTTAATTAACATGTAGTTCATTAACATTCAATCATTTTTGTTTAGTGCTTAACTGTATACATTAATTCAGATTACCCATTTTTATCGGGCGCTCATATATCTGAGAAACTGAATAAGAAAGAAGAAGATTCTGTAAGAGTTATCTATCTATGTACGTATTTGACAGAAAGATGTTTGGAATTAAATTACGCAATTTACACGCACCGACCGCTGAGCCGTCGAGATAGAAAACAATTTGATCATTTATCCATATCTACCAAGATAGCAGATTGTTGGTACCAAATTTCATCGAAACCCATCATACCGTTTCCGAGTTCTGCACCGGACAATTTTAAGGAAGAAAAAAAATTATAAAAATAATAATAATAATAATAATAAGAAGAAACAGAACGAAAACAATATGATTCCCCACCTTTGGGTGGGGAATCATAATAATAATAATAATAATAATAATAATAATAAGAAGAAGAAGAAGAAACAGAACGAAAACAATATCATTCCCTACCTTTGGGTGGGGAATCATAATAATAAGAAGAAACAGAACGAAAACAATATGATTCCCCACCTTTGGGTCGGGAATCATAACAATGAAAACTGGCTGTTTGAACAAGCTCTATTATACCATATCAACTTTGAAACAGGGATATTGCTGCATAGATAACGTTTTAAAATAACTTTTTAGTTACCGTATTCACTATTTAACTTTTCTTCTTCTGTTTCAGCTTTGTAAAATGCATCATTTTGGTATAAAGAAACCAGAGAGAATTACACAATTATCTGACGGACAGCAGAATCCGTTACAGAAGATGGGGAAATCGTTAAAAACTGCCGCAGAAAATGTCAAACCTAAAAAGGTATCATTACTGGCAAAAAAGCCTCATAATGGACTGACAATTGTAATAAATATTTCTATATGTACAGGGATTTGTGGCCAAGTGGTCTAAATGACATGAACGAATTACAGCAACTCGCATCTTAGAATTAAACCCACTCTCTCATATCTCTGTGTAAGAAGGTTTGTTTGCTTGCAAATGTGTAAGGATTTTCACAGGGAACTCGGTTTTCCTCTACAATCCATCAACTTACCTGTGAATAGGGAAGTTCAGTGAATACCGACACTGTATTGAGTCCTTTTAATTGTTAACAAGCCGACATTAAAGAGTTTTTATCAGATATTGTCTTACTCTTTATGAAAAAATAAAGCTGATTTGAATATTTTTCAATAGGCTTTCTGAAGTTTGAATCAATGTTTTTTGCCAAAAAATTTGCATTTGTGAAGGCCTGAGTAAAAAATGCATGACTTGAGTGTAAAAGGCTATTACTCAACTCGAGTTAACACTCTTCTATTTCAAAAATAAAGGCTGGTCTTTTCAATGATTTTAAATAAAAAAAGGCATATGCTTCATAGTGATAAGTTGAAAAGACCACTGACTGTGTAAGTAGTTATATTAGTGTGTATTATATTTTGCGCTCCTGAGGGTCTAAAACATTTAGCATGTATTAATATTGTTGCTGTCATTGTTTCCCCTTAGATAGGTGAACTAAAATTAATGCTGAAGTGTATGAATATTGGCAGAAATTAATTAAACACCAAAAGACGCCAGTATTGATACACAGCCAAAATAAATACTTATACAGTATATATGACAGAATTTGTTAATTCTAAAGTGAAAATTCTGTATAGCCTGTTTAGAATTTGTGGTCATTGGTCATGGTATATGGTCATGGTATATGGTCGTGATATATGGTTATGGTATATGGTCATGGCATATGATCATGGTATATGGTTATGGTATATTGTCATGGTATATGGTCATGGTATATGGTCATTGTATATGGTTATGGTATATGGTTATGGTATATGGTCATTGTATATGGTTATGGTATATGGTATATGGTTATGGTATATGGTCATGGTATATGGTCATGGTATATGGTCGTGGTATATGGTCGTGGTATTTGGTCGTGGTATATGATCGTGGTATATGGTCATGGTATATGGTCATGGTATATGGTCGTGGTATATGGTCGTGGTATATGGTCGTGGTATATGGTCGTGGTATATGGTCGTGGTATTTGGTCGTGGTATATGATCATGGTATATGGTCGTGGTATTTGGTCGTGGTATATGGTCATGGTATTTGGTCATGGTATTTGGTCATGGTATATGATCGTGGTATATGATCGTGGTATATGGTCGTGGTATATGGTCGTGGTATATGATCGTGGTATATGGTCATGGTATATGGTCGTGGTATATGGTCGTGGTATATGATCGTGGTATATGGTCATGGTATATGATCGTGGTATATGGTCATGGTATATGGTCGTGGTATATGGTCGTGGTATATGATCGTGGTATATGATCGTGGTATATGGTCATGGTATATGGTCGTGGTATATGATCGTGGTATATGGTCATGGTATATGGTCGTGGTATATGATCGTGGTATATGATCGTGGTATATGGTCATGGTATATGGTCGTGGTATATGATCGTGGTATATGATCGTGGTATATGGTCATGGTATATGGTCGTGGTATATGGTCGTGGTATATGATCGTGGTATATGGTCATGGTATATGGTCATGGTATATGATCGTGGTATATGGTCATGGTATATGGTCATGGTATATGGTCATGGTATATGATCGTGGTATATGGTCATGGTATATGGTCATGGTATATGGTCGTGGTATATGGTCATGGTATATGGTCATGGTATATGGTCATGTGTTGTTTATTTTTAACAGCAATTAGGAATTCAGGAGCTTTGATGGTCCATATGTTCTTTAGCATGTGTTTACAGATCAAAGTATCTGACACCATTCAAGTGTAAATCTCAGTCGTGCAGATCTAAATGTGTTTGTCACTTCTCTTGTTAAAGGTTGGTGATTTTCTCTGGGCACTCTGGTTTTCTTCATCATTTTGGTTATGACCATCTATGTACACAATTCCACCACTCTATTGTGTTATGAGATCTCTTTTCTGGTGGTATTAAGTGACTGGCCATTTAATAAAATACATATTACTTCTGAAATTTTCTATAATATTTATATCTGTGTAAAGGTAACCAAAATTTTGTATTTTGATGTTGCAGAAGGAAGTGAAAGATAGAGAAAAATTTGTAAAGAGGGTATTAGATGTAAGTACCTATTACCTCCCTTTATCAAAATTTGAAAAGCGGGTATTAGATGTAAGTACCTATTACCTCCCTTTATCAAAATTTGTAAAGCCAGTATTAGATGTAAGTACCTATTATCTCCCTTTATCAAAATTTGTAAAGCCAGTATTAGATGTTAGTACCTATTATCTCCCTTTATCAAAATTTGTAAAGAGGGTATTAGATGTAAGTACCTATTATCTCCCTTTATCAAAATTTGTAAAGAGGGTATTAGATGTAAGTACCTATTATCTCCCTTTATCAAAATTTGTAAAGCCAGTTTTAGATGTAAGTACCTATTATCTCCCTTGATCAAAATTTGTAAAGCGAGTATTAGATGTAAGTACCTATTATCTCCCTTTATCAAAGATAGAGATAATTTTTAAAGCGGGTATTAGACGTAAATACTTATTATCTCCCTTTATCAAAGATAGAAATAAATATGTAAAGCAGCAATGTATTATCTCTGCTTTTAAAAAATAAATTTGTAAATTTTGTATCAGATGTATATTTCATCTCCTCTTTGTCAAAGATGAAGATAAATTTGTAAAGCAGTTATAAGATGTAAATACCAGTTATCTCCTTTTCCACTTGACCACCACTGATATGACTGATTGATTGATTTAGTTGGGTTTTACATCCAAGTCAAGATTATTTCACTTATATTGAGACGTCACCAGCTACAAGTGAAGTGGCAGAAATTTTTACCTTAGCAGTGTGCCTAGGGCAATGTGCAGGGAGGGTTCTTTAGCATGCCATGCCAGCAGTGACAGCAGAGCACATGTAGCCTAGCTTTACCTGAGGTTATGACTGAAATATTTCATCCTTGTCTCATTTCGTCCAATGCGGGAGAAAATATTTTTTTAATTGTTTATTGTTTCTCTTTCTCTAGGAACTGATGAAGATGTACAATGATTCAGACTCATTTTACTACAGCAATACATATGACTTGACCAGTAACATACAGAGACAACATGATCCTAGTTATACCAAATCCATTCCACTGTGGAAACGGGCCAATGAGAGGTTCTTCTGGAATAGTCACATGTTGAAAGATTTAATTGATGTAGAACCTAATACTGAGGTATTAATTACTATCAATAAAGGTCAAGGTCAATCAACTTTGCTTTATGTAATGGAGCTTCATACAAAATTTGGGCTTCATTAGATGGTTGGGGGTTTCACTGGCTACATGAAATCAAGACTTGGATATAATTGTTTAAAGTGGCTTTTTATGTAAAAGAGGGTATAAAATAACTAATAACTTCACATGTCATAATTCAGGTAATTCACAGCCTCACTCGCTACGTGGAGCCGGTTTGTTTTTGACAGTAAATTAGGCAAAATTATCTTAAATCAAGGTAGGTATTTACTTACTTACTTTATCACATAAGATTTGTAACTAGCTGGTGTGAGGGGTGGAATTGAGCAGAGTAATGATATATTTACGTGCCCGTCAAGATTATTTTACTTACTGATTGGGACTGGAAAGGAATCAACAAACTTTCTCACACTAAGATCTGCCCAGTGGTATTCAACCGAAGTGGTGAGAGTCACTTTGATCCATAAGGGTGGGGGCAAGCTTTTTACTGCTTGGCCACTGAGGCCCTTAGCTAGTGAGGATTGTAGTGGTTCAGAAACTGGAGCTAAATTCTATGTAGCCAGTGAACCCCAAACCATCCTATGAAGCTCAAAATTATGTATGTAGTTCCAATAGATAAAGAAAAGTTGTTTGACCTTGACCTTTATTTAAGGTCAAGATGGATTTATAAAGGTACAACTTTAAAAGTTCTAGAAAGCTGAGAACCTCTAAACATCAGAAATAGTTTCTGTTTATGAAGGGCAATTTTATTATTAAATTCCATTACTTTATGCATGAAGCATACCATTTTAATTTTATGGCAGCCTATCAAAAATCTCAATAAAAAATATTTATTACAATTTTACCTTAAAAATTTATGAATTAACATTCAACAAGATTGGTAATTTTTCTTAGAATTACAAAAATTAGGACACCATTAAATGATTTCACTGTACTCCTGTCAATATATATAGGATTATTGACCATAAAGTTTTATTACAGGATGAAGAGCTGGCTGGACATTGGCTAGTACCAGTGATACAGGGCTATATTCAGATAGAAGATTGTATTATGGACTTCTTAGAAGACAAAAAAGCAGGATTAAGTGACTCTGTGCTCCTAAATACTGACTTTGGTAGCCCAGATCATGTCGAACCTTTGAAGTTTAAAATTGGAATTATATCTCGTAGAAGTAGACACAAAGCAGGTACAAATCAAACTAGGGTTGCCACGCCCCTTTTTTGATACTGGAAACTGAGACCATGGAATTTGAGAAATAAATTTTTTCATGCAATTTTGGGAAACGAGAAAATACAAAGTGGAAAGGTTAAAGTTATAATTCTACACTTCATTTACGGTACTTTAATTAGTAGAATTACAAAAATATATCGGTAAAATATAGGTTTTGAACTTTAGAAATCGGGTCACTTTTGTGAATATTTTTGATAATGATGATGTGGCTTTAAACATAAACTCACACACTTACACATTCCCTCTCCCACCTGAGAACCCTTATTTTTAGTCAAGGGTATGTAAGTAAAAATACCTGTTATCCACCTGTACTCACCTGTGAACTTTATTTTACAAACATCTTACAATTATAATAATGCATTTTGTTTGATCAATTTTGTTTTCACACACATTTAATATTTCAAATAATGCAAAAATAACATGCACATGGAATTTTCATGCCAGAATTTGTTGAATTTGATTTAAGAAAATTCTTAGTTTAAGGATCAGTTGTGAAACTGAGGCTTCCTGCTTTTATTTTATATCAGTGGTAATTTGCCTAGATTTTTATGCTGTTTAGATATTGTAAACTTTGATCTATTTAATAAAGGTACAAGATCAAAGAAGAGAGGAATAGATGAGACAGGTGCATGTGCTAATTATGTGGAAACGGAACAGGTATGATAATGATGTTGTTGTTGTTGTTGCATTCCCTCAACTGTTATGAACACCAATATCAAATTGTAAACTGAATTAAGATTGGAGATAATATGTACTAAAAATACTGTATAAAATACATTTACATGTAAATGACCTGCTATTCTGATATATTTTCTATTTTAATTTGCATATGGTTAATTTGCAATATTATGGGATTATTGAACTAATATTGTGAAATATTTTTCTGAGTATGTGTAGCAGTGGTGTGGGGGTGGGGTCTGGTAGGGCAATTTGTTGTTTAGTGAAAATTTATATCTTCAAACTTTGGCTTAAAAATCTTTGATAATCTGATTATTTTGATTGAATAATCAGAGTAAATATTATATAAGTGCAAGATAAACTAAAAAACCTTCCCTTAAAAAAAAACCCAAATTTACATTTCTCCAAAAAACCTTTTAAACTTTGGTAATTTAACAATGTCTATATGTACAGATATCTAAAAAAAAAAGACCTTAATTGTCACCAAAGGCAAGTATCCAACTGGTTTCTGAAAACATCTGTCTTTACTGGATTATTCCACCTGTTTATAAAAACCATCTGCTTAAAAAAGAATATTCCACCTGTTTATAAAAACCATCATCTGAAATAGGAATATTCCACCTGTCTATAGAAACTATCTGCTGAAATAAGAATATTCCACCTGTTTATAGAAACCATCTGCTGAAATAGGAATATTCACCTGTCTATAGAAACAATCTGCTGAAATAGGAATATTCCACCTGTCTATAGAAACAATCTGCTGAAATAAGAATATTCCACCTGTTTATAGAAACCATCTGCTGAAATAGGAATATTCCACCTGTCTATAGAAACAATCTGCTGAAATAGGAATATTCCACCTGTCTATAGAAACAATCTGCTGAAATAGGAATATTCCACCTGTCTATAGAAACAATCTGCTGAAATAGGAATATTCCACCTGTCTATAGAAACCATCTGCTGAAATAGGAATATTCCACCTGTCTATAGAAACCATCTGCTAAAATAGGAATATTCCACCTGTCTATAGAAACAATCTGCTGAAATAGGAATATTCCACCTGTCTATAGAAACAATCTGCTGAAATAGGAATATTCCACCTGTCTATAGAAACAATCTGCTGAAATAGGAATATTCAACCTGTTTATAGAAACCATCATCTGAAATAGGAATATTCAACCTGTCTATAGAAACCATCTGCTGAAATAGGAATATTCAACCTGTTTTATAGAAACCGTCTGCTAAAATAGGAATATTCCACCTGTCTATAGAAACCACGTGCTGAAATAAGAATATTCAACCTGTTTATAGAAACAATCTGCTGAAATAGGAATATTCCACCTGTTTATAGAAACAATCTGCTGAAATAGGAATATTCCACCTGTTTATAGAAACCATCTGCTGAAATAGGAATATTCCACCTGTTTATAGAAACCATCTGCTGAAATAGGAATATTCCACCTGTTTATAGAAACCACCTGCTGAAATAGGAATATTCCACCTGTTTATAGAAACCACCTGCTGAAATAGGAATATTCCACCTGTTTATAGAAACCATCTGCTGAAATAGGAATATTCCACCTGTTTATAGAAACAATCTGCTGAAATAGGAATATTCCACCTGTTTATAGAAACCATCTGCTGAAATAGGAATATTCCACCTGTTTATAGAAACCATCTGCTGAAATAGAAATATTCCACCTGTTTATAGAAACCATCTGCTGAAATAGGAATATTCAACCTGTTTATAGAAACCACCTGCTGAAAAAGGAATATTCAACCTGTTTATAGAAACCACCTGCTGAAATAGGAATATTCCACCTGTTTATAGAAACCATCTGCTGAAATAGGAATATTCCACCTGTTTATAGAAACCATCTGCTGAAATAGGAATATTCAACCTGTTTATAGAAACCATCTGCTGAAATAGGTATATTCCACCTGTTTATAGAAACCATCTGCTGAAATAGGAATATTCCACCTGTTTATAGAAACCATCTGCTGAAATAAGAATATTCCACCTGTTTATAGAAACCATCTGCTGAAATAGGAATATTCCACCTGTTTATAGAAACCATCTGCTGAAATAGGAATATTCCACCTGTTTATAGAAACCATCTGCTGAAATAGGAATATTCCACCTGTTTATAGAAACCATCTGCTGAAATAGGAATATTCAACCTGTTTATAGAAACCATCTGCTGAAATAGGAATATTCAACCTGTTTATAGAAACCACCTGCTGAAATAGGAATATTCCACCTGTTTATAGAAACCACCTGCTGAAATAAGAATATTCCACCTGTTTATAGAAACCACGTGCTGAAATAAGAATATTCAACCTGTTTATAGAAACCATCTGCTGAAATAGGAATATTCCACCTGTTTATAGAAACCACCTGCTGAAATAAGAATATTCCACCTGTTTATAGAAACCATCTGCTGAAATAGGAATATTCCACCTGTCTATAGAAACAATCTGCTGAAATAGGAATATTCAACCTGTTTTATAGAAACCGTCTGCTAAAATAGGAATATTCCACCTGTCTATAGAAACCATCTGCTGAAATAGGAATATTCCACCTGTCTATAGAAACAATCTGCTGAAATAGAAATATTCAACCTGTTTATAGAAACCATCTGCTGAAATAGGAATATTCAACCTGTTAATAAAAAACATCTGTTTACATAGAAATATTCATCCTACCTTAAAAAAGAAACGCTCTGCTGACACAGGAATATTCAACCTGCTAATAAAACCCCCCTTGCTTATATAAGAATATTCAACCAGTTTACAAACTCCTGCATCTGCTTATAAAACAAATATTTACACCTTTCTGGTGTAGCATTTATAGATATATTTAGACTGTATCCTAAAATGTATTTCTGTTGTGTTGAATAAATATACAATTACAAATTATGTGCATCTCTAGTGGACAAAGAGAGATAACTCCTGTAAATTCAGAATTTATTTTTAGACAAAGTTGATTTCAATTTCACTTTATGTTTACTTTTTTATGCAACTTTTTTTAGACACTTTCAGTTGTGAGCATCATCTGTAGTCTCCAAAAAACATGTTTTTTTAATTCTCTTTTGTATTTTTAAAACATTTTTGCATAAAATATAAATAAATAAATAAATAAATCTTTTGATTGCAATGAGCAGTGTTTCACTGGTTGTTTTCCATTGAGCAAGAGGCTTTTCCATTAAACATTATTGTCCCACCTTTATTTGTGACCATTCAGATCAAAGAATATCTCTTTTTTTATTTGGTATTTGACTTGTAAAAAGCTCAAAACTCAACAGATATCCACTTCTAAAAAGATTTTCGTGCATGAAGAATGCATTAAGAACTGTTTACCAGTCAAATAACAAACGTAAAGTTGTTGTCTTTGATCTGATTGGTAAAAAATTATGGTGGGAAAATCGTTTCATGGAAGAGTCTCTTTCTAAATGAAGAATTAGCAGTCAGATACAGCTATTGTAATTAATATTTTGCTAAAACTTATTGCAAGTCAAACTGTTTCTGTTGACAGATATGAAAATAAAAAACACACATTTTAGTCAGATTAATTAGTATTAGATTAACACCATTAGTAATCTAGTGACAAGTTTGACCAAATGTATGAGTTACCCCCCCCCCCCCCCCCCCCCCCCTGTTTTTTGACTGCTCATTAACTAGTTCAAGATCACAGATGTTAACTGTAATCAGTTTTATTTTTTGTAGATATTGGAGTTTGGATCTCATATTGTATCGTTTGTCCAGGTCAGGGGTTCTATACCAGTGTATTGGAGTCAGACGGGGTACAAGTACAGACCACCCCCCAAGTTAGACCGGGGTAAGTGTTTGTTTTATTTCATCTTAGTTTGTGTTAAAAAAAAATTATGGTGACAATGTTGTCCAAAAAGACAGAAGTACAACAGATTGAAGAAAGAAGAAATGGCGAAGAATATGACAGCAATAAAATAAAGTTTTACTGTAATATCATAAAGGTCAAAGGTCACAGGGTTTGCCAGGGATATCCTGTATATACGAATTATTATATTAGTTAGATATTGAAAGCATATGTTGACATTTTTAAGAATTTTTTTCTATAAAAATGAAGCAATTTCTGAAAATTTTTATGTCATTGTTTTCTTATTTTGTATGTATATATTTATGGAAGCTATTGAAATTTTACTACTGTCTGCATGATTTATGTCTGCTGTAGCACTAGTTTTTCAAGGTTTTAGAAGAGATATCAAAAAAGTTTGTGTCATGTCATATACCTTCATGGTGTATGCATTTTGCCATAAATAACTGACACCAAAATACATGCCATCTTAGCTGGAGTATAAAATGCAGAGCTTTTTAAAATCCTTATGGGGATTTGATATGGTAAAACACACAAACACTCAATCTGAAAGTACATTGCTGTAATAATCCTGCAGCAGACATGAATCAGACAGTAATTTTGCTCAGTTTTTAAGAATTTTTTTTTCTTTATTAATTATACATATGTAATTAAATTTCCTTAATTCCATTCAATTAAATGGTTAGAAATTTTATTCCAATTTCCGATAGACAAAAATTGAACGGAACTACTTTTTTGTAAACCGGAAATGAAATATTCTCCCACGAATGTGAACAAACAGAAAGAAAATAAATAATCAGGTCAATGGACTGTCATTGATCATTCAGAAAATTCACTCTTTTTAAATCCCAGTAATTTTTGTCGAGCCTGGCATTGCCATAAGGTGAGACTTAGTTCTTCCTTTTCCTGTGTCATCTTAGGCACGGCGTCCTGTCGAAATGTGAAAGTTCATGTTAAAGTAACGTATTTTCTACTCGATCAAAAACTAACCAGGCAAGACTTTTAAATCTGTGGATTTTTTGTCTGTTCCTGGGGTTACGTCAAACTTCTCATTTAACAACTGAACCTTCACAGATTACTACAGTATGCAGAAAAAAATCTCTAAATTTCAATAAAAAAAAACAAAACAAAAACAAAATCATTGTTCAAATATATGTATTTTCGGTTATGGTTTTATGTGCTTAACTGTAATGTGTAAACGAAACAATTTATCGTAAAAGAAGATGGAAGAAACTGAAGAAAAGATAAAAGGTAAGATGAAGTAACAGCTTATCTTGTTATATCTTCAATTATTACATAAGTTACAAATAGTCACATTCTGATTGGATGAGATACATTTTCGGTTTATTGAATAATTTTCAAGAACAGAATAGCTTGATCAGAGACATACATATCAATTGTGTAATGAAAATCTCTGGCTTGATGTTATATCTTTAATTGTTACATAAGTTATAGTTGCATTCTGATTGGATGAGCTACATTTTCAGCTCATTGAACATTTTTTTCGGGAACAGCATAGCTTTATGTTACATCTTCAAATATTACAAAAGTTATAGTCACAATCTGATTGGATGAGCTACATTTTACTACAGTATTGTCTTGGAAGTCCTTTGGCTCAGGCAATATACTCCAAAGGCAGAATGATAGTAGCACAGGTCCCTCATGAAAACATGATAATGTATAAATATGAGACTTGTTAAACATCCTCACTGTGAACTGTTACGACAACCCCATTTTCTTTGTGAAAAATTTGTGTAAGTAGTGATCGATGGAACGAATAGAAGACAAATTGACATGAAGATTAATTATGTGTACAGGTATTACATGTATCAAACATGTTAAGTGATAGTAAAATTTCAAACTAAACTTTATTGGGCTTTTAAAATTATAAATCAGGTTGGTCAAGTCCCAGTTTCACTATCATTCACTTATTTGAGTGTACACTCATCTCAAATTCAGGAATATTTCAATGTCAATTTTTAAGACATTACACAGTTAAAAATGAATATCTTATGTTATATCTAAATTGTTTAGTGTAGTTTTGTTGAACAAAACAAAATATTGTCTCATAAAACTTAAAATTTTTAAAATATTGATGAACAAAAAATGGCAATATTAGAGTTGAGTGTACACTCAAATGAGTGAATGATTGTGAAACTGGGGCCTGGATCTCAGTAGGGCTCAAATTACCTTGTTAAATCTGCTGTTGGAGTCACTGTATTTATGACAGAAAATTTTGCTTAATTTTCCTAGAAAATCCACTAAACCTGAATAAAGATTGGTATTTTTCACTTACTTGAGTCTAATAGTAGCTGTAACATGAAATTGATATGTGCATCTGCTATTTCCATGGAATATTTCTACACATAGTAAAAAATTGTTGCTATAAGGATTTTATATTATGAAATACGAGGCAAATGGTGGATTTTTTTTTTGCACATTCAGTGTATGTCTCTCCAATAACATCATTATTTTTCAACGTGTAAAATCCCTGTCGCAGAATAATTTTCTTGCACAGAAATATTCCATGGTTTTTACGGATGCACATAGCAATTTTCGGTTAAGACTAGACTCAAGTAAGTAAAAAATACAAAACTTAATTCAAGGTAATTGTATTTTCTGTAAAAGTTTTACATAATTCACTGTCATAAACACAGTGACTCCAAAAGTAGTAGCCAGTCTGGCTTACTGTGGCAAATTATTGAGATTCAGACAAATAGCAAAATGGAATCAGCAGAAATTGAATAAAAAGCAGTGCCAGTTTGGCAACTTATTTGTAAAAATTGGTCGTCAGTTGAGAAAAATGGTCTCCATGGTGCCTCGACTTAGTTGCAACTTTGAGCCAATATCTGTCAATTCACCAGTATTTTAAAGTTAGTTTAATACAAACCCATGCATAACATTTATGAATTAATAGAAAAAAAGACACAAATAAATGCTTATTAGTTCATTTCTGATAAGAAACAGAACAAATCTAAATATTTTCTTTTTCAAATATCAAAAGTGAAAATGAATAATGAAACAATTACTGCATACCAGTATAACTGGATTTTGGACATGACATGAAATTTTTTTAGTCGTGAAATAAAGTTATTTTCATAAGAACTTAGTTGCGTTAATGAAACTTTTGTTTGAACAAACTTTTGAACACAATGACAGCAAATGTCAGCATGTGCATATTGTCTTTGATGATGTCACAAATGATTGAAAACATTTTGTTTTCTTAGTTTAGCTTATTTTTTATAATTTCAAATCAATACAAAGAACATATTAATACTGTAAACACACTATTTTTAGCAGTGTGTTAATTTTAGCGATTTTTCCTGCTGGGATAGTTGCACAGATTTAAATACACCTCTAAAATACATGTTTTGGCTTATAGTCTGTTTCTTAAAAGTTGTTTTGTGCTAATTTAAATCCACGTAAATTAGGTGAGAATGTAAATCGCGTTAAAATACATACACACTGAAATTAGCATGTTTACAATAATACTAATAAAATATGCAAATACAAAATTATGACAGATATAATACAGAGAAATAAGTATCTAATAAGTAACTAACCCGGAGGACTGACTCTATAAAATATATTTTTTTATGAATTTTCACAAGTTATTCAGTACTGTTACATTAGAGAATATTAACATGTCAGTTGGTGTGTTTGGTAGAGTTTGTCTGCTTTTAACTAATGAATTAAAAATTTGTCAATGTTAATTTGATAAACATGTTTAAGATCTACAATTTTTTTTTTATTGTAAATAACTTTTTCTGTAAACAATTTATTTGTTACGTCTGCAAATCAGCATCTTTTTTCTCTTTGTCAATTTTGGCCAATTTTATCAAATCTCCTTTTTTTATGCAATTAGGTTCAAATTTCAACAACTGGTAGGGATTAAACTTGAGCAGGGTGGTATTGATTTAATGGGGTTTTATGTCCCAGTCAAGAATATTTCACTTGTATCGAGATGTCACCAGCTATAGGTGAAATGACAGATATTATGACCATTGCACTCAGGGAAAAATTAAGGAAAAATAAATTTAATCTTCTTAAAGATAATTTTTAAATTATTGCTAATTTTGGATTGAGTTATCTCCCTTTTCCCAATAATGTGGTTACTGCATTTAATGACTCTATTGTTTTTCTTCTCTTCACTGTTCTGATAATTGGAAGTCAGACTGGCCACAGGCACATAGTAATTATGCAAAATTTGTCAAAACCCAGAAAATAAAATTTTTTTTATCAGTGGATGAAAAACAATTTTTTTCTACAAGTAAGTACCAAGTGCACAGAGTTTCTTATTTCCTTTTCAAAGAACGATTTTAGTAATTATATCATGGAAAATATACAAAAACTGTGTAATTTACAAGATAATTACTGCTCTTTATGCTTTTCTACTTAAAGCTATAAACCTAACCATTTTTCAGGAAACATTTACCATTATTTGGTGCATAATTATAAGTTTATTTTTCCTTATTTTTTTTACAAAATTTTTGCTTGAATAAGTGATTAAGTGTCTGAAAGGCTTGTAGAAATTGCACGCTTTCAACTTTGAATGTATTATAAGATTATGTTAGGACTCTCCTGAATAAAGTATTCAAATCTGTTTACTGGTAACTCAGGGCTGAGATATAAAACAATGCATGATATTAGTACATGATTTTACAGGTATGGTATTTTTTGAATTTATTTAAGAATTTCTTTAAAAAAAAAAAAAAAAAACAAAAAAAAAAAAAAAAAAAAAAACAATAAATTAAATTTACCATACCTGTAAAATTAGAAAAAAATAAAAAATTGATAAGGGTATTTTTTGAAATTTATTAAGGAATTTCTCAACAGTTATGAAAACTTAAAAAAGGTATTTTTTTAAACTATAAAAGAATTTCAAAACAATTATGAAAAAGGTATTTTTTTGAATTTATTAAAGAATTTCTCTAAAGTTATAAAAAGTTGAAAAAAAAGTGTTTTTTAAAAGAAAAAAAAATTAAAGAATTAGAAACAGTTATGTTTTTGTCATCTTAAAAGGAATATGAAAAAGTAAGCACAAAACATTTTAATTTTTCAATTTCTTTTTAACAGAAAAATTTTTACATTTAATTTTATATATGATTTAGGAAATCAAACACAAACATACTGCTCCATGTCCA
Source organism: Tegillarca granosa (assembly GCA_029721355.1). Taxonomy (NCBI): domain Eukaryota; kingdom Metazoa; phylum Mollusca; class Bivalvia; order Arcoida; family Arcidae; genus Tegillarca; species Tegillarca granosa. The sequence goes on from CM056605.1 coordinate 40,765,119, forward strand.
AATCATCAAGCACAAACATAATGCTCCATGTCCAAATCATCAAACACAAACATACTGCTCCATGTCCAAATCATCAAACACAAACATACTGCTCCATGTTCAAATCATCAAACACAAACATACTGCTCCATGTCCAAATGATCAAACACAAACATACTGCTCCATGTCCAAATGATCAAACACAAACATACTGCTCCATGTTCAAATCATCAAACACAAACATACTGCTCCATGTCCAAATGATCAAACACAAACATACTGTTCCATGTCCAAATCATCAAACACAAACATACGGCTCCATGTTCAAATCATCAAACACAAACATACTGCTCCATGTCCAAATGATCAAACACAAACATACTGCTCCATGTTCAAATCATCAAACACAAACATAATGCTCCATGTTCAAATCATCAAACACAAACATACTGCTCCATGTCCAAATCATCAAACACAAACATACTGCTCCATGTCCAAATGATCAAACACAAACATACTGCTCCATGTCCAAATCATCAAACACAAACATACTGCTCCATGTCCAAATCATCAAACACAAACATACTGCTCCATGTTGAAATCATCAAACACAAACATACTGCTCCATGTTCAAATCATCAAACACAAACATACTGTTCCATGTCCAAATCATCAAACACAAACATACTGCTCCATGTTGAAATCATCAAACACAAACATACTGACTATGTTCAAATCATCAAACACAAACATAATGCTCCATGTTCAAATCATCAAACACAAACATACTGCTCCATGTCCAAATCATCAAACACAAACATACTGCTCTATGTCCAAATCATCAAACACAAACATACTGCTCCATGTCCAAATGATCAAACACAAACATACTGCTCCATGTCCAAATGATCAAACACAAACATACTGCTCCATGTCCAAATGATCAAACACGAAAATACTGCTCCATGTCCAAATGATCAAACACAAACATACTGCTCCATGTTCAAATCATCAAACACAAACATACTGTTCCATGTCCAAATCATCAAACACAAACATACTGCTCCATGTTCAAATCATCAAACACAAACATACTGACTATGTTCAAATCATCAAACACAAACATAATGCTCCATGTTCAAATCATCAAACACAAACATACTGCTCCATGTCCAAATGATCAAACACAAACATACTGCTCCATGTTCAAATCATCAAACACAAACATAATGCTCCATGTTCAAATCATCAAACACAAACATACTGCTCCATGTCCAAATCATCAAACACAAACATACTGCTCCATGTTGAAATCATCAAACACAAACATACTGCTCCATGTTCAAATCATCAAACACAAACATACTGTTCCATGTCCAAATCATCAAACACAAACATACTGCTCCATGTTGAAATCATCAAACACAAACATACTGACTATGTTCAAATCATCAAACACAAACATAATGCTCCATGTTCAAATCATCAAACACAAACATACTGCTCCATGTCCAAATCATCAAACACAAACATACTGCTCTATGTCCAAATCATCAAACACAAACATACTGCTCCATGTCCAAATGATCAAACACAAACATACTGCTCCATGTCCAAATGATCAAACACAAACATACTGCTCCATGTCCAAATGATCAAACACGAAAATACTGCTCCATGTCCAAATGATCAAACACAAACATACTGCTCCATGTTCAAATCATCAAACACAAACATACTGCTCCATGTCCAAATCATCAAACACAAACAAACTGCTCCATGTTCAAATCATCAAACACAAACATACTGCTCCATGTCCAAATGATCAAACACAAACATACTGCTCCATGTCCAAATGATCAAACACAAACATACTGCTCCATGTCCAAATCATCAAACACAAACATACTGCTCCATGTCCAAATCATCAAACACAAACATACTGCTCCATGTTCAAATCATCAAACACAAACATACTGTTCCATGTCCAAATCATCAAACACAAACATACTGCTCCATGTTCAAATCATCAAACACAAACATACTGACTATGTTCAAATCATCAAACACAAACATAATGCTCCATGTTCAAATCATCAAACACAAACATACTGCTCCATGTCCAAATTATCAAACACAAACATACTGCTCCATGTCCAAATCATCAAACACAAACATACTGCTCCATGTCCAAATCATCAACACAAACATACTGCTCCATGTCCAAATCATCAAACACAAACATACTGCTCCATGTCCAAATGATCAAACACAAACATACTGCTCCATGTCCAAATCACCAAACACAAACATACTGCTCCATGTCCAAATGATCAAACACAAACATACTGCTCCATGTTCAAATCATCAAACACAAACATACTGCTCCATGTCCCAAATCATCAAACACAAACATACTGCTCCATGTTCAAATCATCAAACACAAACATACTGCTCCATGTCCAAATGATCAAACACAAACATACTGCTCCATGTCCAAATGATCAAACACAAACATACTGCTCCATGTCCAAATCATCAAACACAAACATACTGCTCCATGTCCAAATCATCAAACACAAACATACTGCTCCATGTTCAAATCACAATCCTAAAAGCTGCAAAGTAAAAATCAAACACAAACCTACTGCTCCATGTTCAAATCACAATCCTAAAAGCTGCAAGTTAAAAACTATGAAGACTGGCTAATTCCGTTAAACACATGAACTTCCAGGTTCTGAGTCTAGGTGCTCTGGAAGGGTAAGCAACTCCTGCTTCATTGATTTTATTCATTGTAACAGCAGTGATTTTGTCATGGCTGTTGTCAAAGTAGCTTCTACCTTTCAGATTTGGAAAAATTTTGATTTTTTATGTGTTCAGAATTTTGAAATTCATTACAAAGATTTTATACTTTGACCATATCTGACATTTTTGTTGACAAGAAAAGTTTAGGACAACTGTATATAACTTATATTTCATTGTATCTCACTGTTGGCTTTTTGAAAAATTTTACCGGTCAAATTTGGAAGTTTAAGTAATATTTTTTGGGGGAACTACCTTTATTCGGAATTGATTTTAGACAAACAAAATCGCTGAACTGTGTGGGTGACATTCAGTTTTATTGGACATGAGTTATTAAATAACACTCTTATTCAATTATGCAAAATATAATAATTTTTTTTTATCATAACAGAGAAAAAATATTTACTGGTCACGAGTTTGAAATTTCATCCATTTTCATTTGTTTTTGTTTTAATACAGTTGTTTTATCTTTAATAACAAAGATTGAGTTTCATTGGTTGCCAGTTTCATCTATTTTCATTTGTTTTTATTATAATAGATTTATTTATTATAATTAATATTTTGTTTTTATCGGTCAGAAGTTTAAATTTCATCTTTATAACCTGTTTTTTTCTTAATTTTTCATTCAGTTTTTATTGGTCACGAGTTTGAATATCATCTTTATTTATTTATCTTTGTTTATTTTATAAAAATATTTTCTGTTTTAGTTACTGCTAACGTAAAGTTTTCATTTCATGGGTCACGAGTTTCAATTTCGAGTTTGAATTCTCTCCATATTATCTGTTTATGTTTTAACAGATTCTCTTTATAGTTTTGACGTAGCACACCATTTTGACGTAGCACACCATTTTGACGTAGCACACCATTTTGACGTAGCACACCATTTTGACGTAGAACATTACACATTTAAAAGATATTTAAGAGAAAAAAATATTTATCTAGAAGTTTTGTTGTAACACATGCCTCAGTGGAGTGTGTCTTTAGTATCTGGTTTTTTGAAGTTATAAGTAAAACCATACTCTTTTTGTGCTTGTGATGTTCTTTGAAAATGATGTCAGAAAATTCTGGGTGTCATCTCAATGGAATTCCAGTAGCAACTATGAAAGAGATGTATGTTGCTTTGAGCTATTAAGTACCTGTATTTTTAATAATGGAAAATATTTTGTTATATTTTGACTCCACATATTTACAGAAGTTGGGACCTTGGCTGCTGAGTAAAAGATGTAATAAGAATAAGTGCCACTAACCACCTGAGTTCAAACCCCACTTTGGATGAATCATAGTGTGAGACAATTCATTCACCAAAGATCAGTGATTTTCTCCAAGCACTCCTGTTTCCTCCACCATCCTTGAACTGATCCCTTAAATATCAGTGAAAGAATCTTGACAAGCATAAAAATTAAATCCTCCACTCCCATTCCCTTCCACATTTGCAGTAATAAAAAGAACAAAAACAATTTATACATAAAAATCAACTGTCTATGGAGTACTTAATTATTAGGTCCCATAAGTGGTCTTTATACACAGGTTTTACTGTACTCCTTATGTGTTCTTTATATACAGGTTTTACTGTATTCCTTGTGTGGTCTTTATATACAGGTTTTACTGTATTCCTTGTGTGGTCTTTATTTACAGGTTTTACTGTTTTCCTTATGTGTTCTTTATATATAGGTTTTACTGTACTCCTTATGTGGTCTTTATATACAGGTTTTACTGTACTCCTTATGTGTTCTTTATATACAGGTTTTACTGTACTCCTTATGTGTTCTTTATATACAGGTTTTACTGTACTCCTTATGTGTTCTTTATATACAGGTTTTACTGTACTCCTTATGTGGTCTTTATATACAGGTTTTACTGTACTCCTTTGGATGGTCTTTATATACAGGTTTTACTGTACTCCTTATGTGGTCTTTATATACAGGTTTTACTGTACTCTTTATGTGGTCTTTATATACAGGTTTTACTGTATTCCTTGTGTGGTCTTTATTTACAGGTTTTACTGTACTCCTTATGTGTTCTTTACATACAGGATTTACTGTATTCCTTGTGTTCTTTATATACAGGTTTTACTGTATTCCTTGTGTGGTCTTTATATACAGATTTTACTGTATTCCTTGTGTGGTCTTTATATACAGGTTTTACTGTATTCCTTGTGTGTTCTTTATATACAGGTTTTACTGTATTCCTTGTGTGGTCTTTATATACAGGTTTTACTGTACTCCTTGTGTGGTCTTTATATACAGGTTTTACTGTATCCCTTGTGGTCTTTATATACAGGTTTTACTGTATTCCTTGTGTGGTCTTTATATACAGGTTTTACTGTATTCCTTGTGTGGTCTTTATATACAGGTTTTACTGTACTCCTTATGTGTTCTTTACATACAGGTTTTACTGTATTCCTTGTGTTCTTTATATACAGGTTTTACTGTATTCCTTGTGTGGTCTTTATATACAGGTTTTACTGTATTCCTTGTGTGGTCTTTATATACAGGTTTTACTGTATTCCTTGTGTGGTCTTTATATACAGGTTTTACTGTATTCCTTGTGTGGTCTTTATATATAGGTTTTACTGTATTCCTTGTGTGGTCTTTATATACAGGTTTTACTGTACTCCTTATGTGTTCTTTACATACAGGTTTTACTGTATTCCTTGTGTTCTTTATATACAGGTTTTACTGTATTCCTTGTGTGGTCTTTATATACAGGTTTTACTGTATGCCTTGTGTGGTCTTTATATACAGGTTTTACTGTATTCCTTGTGTGGTCTTTATATACAGGTTTTACTGTACTCCTTATGTGTTCTTTATATACAGGTTTTACTGTACTCCTTATGTGGTCTTTATATACAGGTTTTACTGTACTCCTTATGTGTTCTTTATATACAGGTTTTACTGTTTTCCTTATGTGGTCTTTATATACAGGATTTACTGTTTTCCTTGTGTTCTTTATATACAGGTTTTACTGTATTCCTTTGGGTGGTCTTTATATACATGTTTAACTGTATTCGTTGTGTTCTTTATATACAGGATTTACTGTATTCCTTGTGTTCTTTATATACAGGTTTTACTGTACTCCTTGTGGTCTTTATAAACAGGTTTTACTGTGTTCCTTGTGTGTTCTTTATATACAGGTTTTACTGTTTTCCTTGTGTGGTCTTTATATACAGGTTTTACTGTATTCCTTGTGGTCTTATAAACAGGTTTTACTGTTTTCCTTATGTGGTCTTTATATACAGGATTTACTGTTTTCCTTGTGTTCTTTATATACAGGTTTTACTGTATTCCTTTGGGTGGTCTTTATATACATGTTTTACTGTATTCCTTTGGGTGGTCTTTATATACAGGTTTTACTGTATTCCTTTGGGTGGTCTTTATAAACAGGTTTTACTGTACTCCTTGTGGTCTTTATAAACAGGTTTTACTGTATTCCTTGTGTGGTCTTTATAAACAGGTTTTACTGTATTCCTTGTGTGGTCTTTATATACAGGTTTTACTGTATTCCTTGTGTGGTCTTTATATACAGGTTTTACTGTATTCCTTGTGTGGTCTTTATATACAGGTTTTACTGTATTCCTTGTGGTCTTATAAACCGGTTTTACTGTTTTCCTTATGTGGTCTTTATATACAGGATTTACTGTTTCTTTGTGTTCTTTATATACAGGTTTTACTGTATTCCTTTGGGTGGTCTTTATATACAGGTTTTACTGTATTCCTTTGGGTGGTCTTTATAAACAGGTTTTACTGTATTCCTTTGTGTGGTCTTTATATACAGGTTTTACTGTATTCCTTTGGGTGGTCTTTATAAACAGGTTTTACTGTATTCCTTTGGGTCTTATAAACAGGTTTTACTGTTTTCCTTATGTGGTCTTTATATACAGGATTTACTGTATTCCTTTGTGTGGTCTTTATATACAGGTTTTACTGTATTCCTTGTGGTCTTATAAACAGGTTTTACTGTTTTCCTTATGTGGTCTTTATATACAGGATTTACTGTATTCCTTGTGTTCTTTATATACAGGATTTACTGTATTCCTTGTGTTCTTTATATACAGGTTTTACTGTACTCCTTATGTGGTCTTTATAAACAGGTTTTACTGTATTCCTTGTGGTCTTTATAAACAGGTTTTACTGTATTCCTTGTGTTCTTTATATACAGGTTTTACTGTATTCCTTGTGTTCTTTATATACAGGTTTTACTGTACTCCTTATGTGGTCTTTACAGGATTTACTGTATTCCTTTGGGTGGTCTTTATATACAGGATTTACTGTATTCCTTTGGGTGGTCTTTAAATTCAGGTTTATAAATAGGTTTTGTTGTATTCATTGGGTGGTCTTTATATAAAGGTTTTACTGTATTCCTTATGTGGTCTTTATATACAGGATTTACTGTATTCCTTTGGGTGGTCTTTAAATACAGGTTTATAAATAGGTTTTGTTGTATTCATTGGGTGGTCTTTATATACAGGATTTACTGTATTCCTTTGGGTGGTCTTTATATACAGGATTTACTGTTTTCCTTGTTGTCTTTATATACAGGTTTTACTGTATTCCTTATGTGGTCTTTATATACAGGTTTTACTGTATTCCTTGTGTGGTCTTTATATACAGGTTTTACCGTATTCCTTGTGTGGTCTTTATATACAGGTTTTACTGTATTCCTTATGTGGTCTTTACAGGTTTTACTGTACTCCTTATGTGGTCTTTATATACAGGATTTACTGTATTCCTTTGGGTGGTCTTTATATGCAGGTTTATAAATAGGTTTTGTTGTATTCATTGGGTGGTCTTTATATACAGGTTTTACTGTATTCCTTTGGGTGGTCTTTATATACAGGTTTTACTGTATTCCTTTGGGTGGTCTTTAAATACAGGTTTATAAATAGGTTTTGTTGTATTCATTTGGTGGTCTTTATGTACAGGTTTATAAATAGGTTTTGTTGTATTCATTGGGTGGTCTTTATGTACAGGTTTATAAATAGGTTTTATTGTACTCCTTTGTGTGGTCTTTATACACAGGTTTTACTGTATTCATTGTGTGGTCTTTATGTACAGGTTTTACTGTATTCCTTGTGTGGTCTTTATATACAGGTTTTATTGTATTTTAGCATTTTTATTATGTATTAAACAAAATTGCAGAAACACTGTAGTATGTTGTAGTGACCACCCTTTATATTGAGACCATGTTTATAAAATCTGTATTTCTTCAGATATAGATGGTTATTTGTATACAGGTTTTATATATATATATATTTTTTTTGTAATTTACCATATTTGTTTATTTTTCTAGACTTTTTTTGTTTAAAATAGTGAACACCTTTACATTAAGGACAGGTCTAAAAAATTCATATTTCTGAAATCCCATACATGGTCTTTATATAAAGGTTCCCCTTTTTAAATGTTCTTCCACCTATCTGTCCATCTATCAAATTTGTTCATCAGAACTTTGGTAAAAAAGCATCAACAGGGAGAGAAGTTGATTCGCATATCATAAATCTAAGTTAATTTGTTAAATTTCCTTCAAAGTTATCACGCCTTTTAAGTTTTTAATAGGTAATTCTTGTACTGAGAAATTCTCCAATATAAATTCTCCATGTGATTTGAGTGATTGTCAAGGATGCTGCCTGAGATAATTTATATTACATTTGTGTCAACTTAATTAATGTTTTTCATTACATATTTCATAGTAATTAATATAAAAAAACTGAGATACCAAGATTTGATTTGGTTTTATTTAACTGTTCAGTTGTTGTATCCCACAGCAAAAATACTAGAAAATACTAGTATGTATTGCTGTTTTCTTACCAGTAATTATTTCACAAATAGCAGTCTACCTTGAACAAAATTGGATAATTACAAAAAAAAAAAAAAATAAATAAATAAAAAAGAATTAAAAAAAAATATAAATGATAATAATAATAATAATAATAATAATAATAATAATAATAATGATAATAATAATAAAGTGGAAGGGGTATTAATTCATAGAATTTTAAATAAAATTTAACCCATATATCCCTAACCTTCCTAGACTGAATTCTGATTTTTAAAAAAAAGGATAATGTTTTTTTTTCGCATTTTGTGTCGTGTCAGACAGCAATATTGGTATAAGAATCTTAATTGTCTTTGTCTAGTTATAAGTGTTGGGTAATTATACAACTGAAGTACACAAATACCAAGTATTAGAATAACGTAAAAAAAAAAATAAATCGCCAAAGTTAATATTGATCTGTTTCACATAGACAATCTGGTATACTGTCCATCATGCCGTTGTCTTCCTGCTTAATGTTCATTTAAGCTGTAAACACTAATTCTATTGGCTAATTATTTGTTGATTGTCTAGACATCGAGGCTTCATTGTGCATCATCTACAAATTAACACTTTCCGCAAACAAGGATTTTCTCCCTTGTATTCTTGTGAATTTTTAGCATCAATTTGTTTTGAAGGTGTCATCAGCCCTGGACAGTAATTAAACAGGGATTACGGACAGAAATAAATAAAATTGACTGTTTTAGACTAATTATTCATGTTGACAAGACTGAAAACAAAGTCACATTTTTGTATTTTTATTTATTGTCACTTTATTGTCACAGATGATAAGTTTTAATGCCAGGGGATCAATTTTATTTTTCTTTCAGAAATGACCATTAGACTTGGGACTAAATATAAGATATTTTCACAATGTCTGTTTTACAGTCATTTCCTAACTAAGATTTTATATGACATAAATCTAGTAAATTTACAGTAGTATTGAAAATTGTAGAAGATTAAGATTTTTTTCTCTAAAACATATAATAATAATAATAATAATAATGATAATAATAATAATAAAAATGATGATGATGATAATAATAATAATAATGATAATGATGATGATGATGATCATAATAATAATAATAATAATAATAATAATAATAATAATTATAATAATAATTTTAAAAAAAGTAATAATTAATTAATAATAATAATAATAAAAATATTAATAAAAATAATACAAATAGTTACTACTACTATTACTACTACTACTACTAATAATAATTATAATGATAATAATAATAATAATTTTAAAAAGTATTAATTAATAATAATAATAATAATAATAATAATAATAATAATAATAATAATAAAATAATCAAAGCAATAGTTAATAGTAAAAAAATGATAATAATAAGAATTATGATAACAGGTACTCCGGTTTCCTCCACTATTCCAGAACTGACCACCTGGATATAAGTGATAGGATCTTGACTAGAGGGTGAAACACCATTACTCCACTCCACTCCACTCCACTTAAAATAATCTTGTCATGGGCTTTGTGATGGATGCATGATCGGCAAGACAAAGACAAACAATAACTTTTCAATTACAATCTTATAAAGATATTTGCAGTTGTATTTCTGGACTGTAGTTAAGTTTAATAAATGTTTTCTTTGGACCAGGTTTTATATTGACAGATAATAAAGATAGAGACATTTATAATAGCATATTATCCTGCCAGTTTACAATTCAGGAATTAATCGTGTCCTGTCTGATTTTCAGAAATTACATAAGATTTAGAAAATGAAAACAACTGATTTATTTCTCTTGTAGATAATGTTCCAATTTTTAAAATTACCATAGCTAAAAAACTAAACATTGTTAACCTGGTTTATTCCAGACAGCTATTTGGTGTAACAATTTACTCTTTTCTGCTACTGCAAATAAAAAGAAGGGTATATATAGGGTTGAGTAGAATAATGGTGTTTTACTTCCTGATCAAGATTTTTTTCACTTATATTGTGGCAATCATTTCAGAGATGTTGGAGAAATCTGGAGTGCCTCAACCTAATTTTTTTCTCATGTGAACTAACAAACCTGTACTGTCTAAAAACTGCCTAAGTAATGGATTACGAACTAGATGGTTAGAAATCCTGTGATCAGTAAGTGAATGCTTTCAGCTGTTTGGCAAAGGTGGGATATGGAGAAAAAAGTTAAGAGAAAAAATAAAATAAATAAATGAAAATAATCACAAAAATTACAATTAAAATATAATTATGATAAACCGTGTGTGTTGTGTGTGTGTGTGTGTGTGTGTATGCGCATGTGTGTGTGTGTGTGTGTGTGTGTGTCTTCCATATACTAGTACTTTGTGCATTAAACTTCTTTAGAATCATTTGGTAACATTTTGTATTCTAGCTAACGATTTGGTTAAGATAATGGAGCTTTGACCAGGTCCAGTCTTAAAAATAAACCTGAAGGTAATATTTGATATGTAAATCAATATTGAGTATAAATGTATCTTTTGTTTGAACTGTTTTCATTCTGAGAACTTGTACAATAAAGAGCGGAAAGTCTAACACATTTATTTTTTTCTCAAATATATTGGTAAAATTTCCAAATTTGAAGAAATACAGTACAAAATATTTTACAGATCTTAACAGTTATATTTCTTTTGTTCTCAATATGGCATTTATCAACATTAATTTTTTTCATTTCTTTGGACCCAGAACCCCAATTCCAAGAAGTGTTATGTCAATGCTGTTCTGTACAAGCTAATTCTTTAATAAATATGTATTATAATCTATTTATATTGTACTCTGTTATCTGTATTGAATCACAGTGTCTCTCACTGCCTCAGTTTGAATCCCATTCAGGCAGATTCTAGTGTGAGAAAGTTTGTCAGTTCATTTGCTTAAGGTCAGTGGTTTACCCTCAGGCACTCCATTTTTCTCCTCCATCCCAAAACTAACACTTTATATATGTGACATCTTGATTGGGATGTAAAACACTATTACTTAACTCAACTCACTTCAACCCAACTCAATTCAACTCAGCTCGTCTCATCTCAGCACAACTCAACTCAAATCAACTCAATATAACATAACTCAACTCAACTCTGTTATCTTTATAATTGATATTAAGATTAGAATTTTGATTTTTTGTTACATTGGAAATTTTACTTTTCTGATTTTGTTGGTCTTGAATACATCAGTTAATCATTGTCAAGACACGCAGCATATGATTGGACGTGACGAAAACCAATCATTTTGATTTGTAGATTCGGTGACTGACATAAAATTAGTTTTATTATTAAAGTGTATAGACAATATTGTAACAAAATGAATTGATGAAGTTGAAGTATGCTGTGGAATATAAATTGACAGAATTGATTGATTGGAGGGAGTTTTTGTCCTCATTCACTATCGGTAATACATTACTGGTACTTTTATCGGAATGCCATCAGCTATTAGTGAAGTAGTAGAAGTTTTAACTTTCGCAGTTTGTTTGAGGCATTTTTTTCTACTACTCGTGATTTTGGGCCAAAATTTAGCTTCATATGAAGTCATCGACCCAATCCTTTTGTCAAGAAGGTGGAAAAAGCCTTGGGGAAAGGATTTTCAAGATATTTTTTATGAGTGTTTATGATACATGTATTGAATTGTGAAGGATATAAATAAGTAAAAACATGATTTTAATTTCTGTGTAAACGTGCCAAATCAATCTTTATGTATTTCAAAAAAACCATGATATTAAACTCCCTGTAATTCAGGAAATCTTGTTCCCTGCTAAGAGGATTTTTTTGTTGTAGGCCCTTTATGGAGGGCTTGGTGGTCTGCAATGTAAACAGTAGTTGTAACATTGCAGGCAAGTGTACTATCACTCTTAAGGTCACTATACACACATTAATACAATGAAGTTCATGAAACATTTTTGTTAATTCTAGAGATTTATAAAAATTGTCTCGTCACATTTAGCTGAAAAATTGCTGATGTGATGTAAAACAACATTCAACTAACCAACAAACCCACCTCTCCTCTATCTGTGATAGTAAATCCCAGCTGATTGATTTGACACTTATAGTAAACACAAGAAATAAAAATTCCAGCTGGTTAAATGATGAACAAAACATCATTAGAATCCCACAACACAGTAACTACGACTTCTCTCGGTGATAGTTTGTTTTTTTTTAATCTCTGCAATTGTGTTTCTCCCCACCCTTATAGAAAATAGAAATGACAATATCAGTTATAAATAAACAAATTTTGACTTGGGGGGGGTAACTCCACACCATTTTACTTACAAGCTCGGACTTTGTTTCAAGAAAACATAAATAATATCTAGGTTGTCATTGTTACATTTTCAAACTCCCAAGAAATACCTCGGGAAATTATGTTAGGCTTTTAATTAAGTTCTTAAAATAGACTGACTGTATAACTCATTGTCTGGTTTATTTTTCATCAAACTTGATATCCCTGTTGTTGAGTAAAAACCAATAAAACAATATCAATTTTTATTTACACTCATTGTTTCTTAAAAAACTTTTAAACTATAATGAATTTTAATATAAAAAACTGGCAAAATAATTTTAATTAAAATATTATTAATATTATTTTAGTTTATTGATTGATTGATTGATTTATTTATTTTTGATTAATTAATAAATTAATAAATAAATAAATAAATAAATTAATTAATTAATTTATTTATTTATTATATTTTTGTGGTATTTTCATCCCTTACTCAAATTACTTTGTAATTAGAATAGTCATATTTAAATTTTAAGAAAGTAAAAAGGAAAAATTAAAACATTTGCTTTATTAGTAACACTAATTTAATGTAAAAACAGGAAAATGGCAAGTTAGATGTCATATCAATTTTTTAAAGAAAAACATCAGAAAATTCAAAATTTACAGCAATGTAAAAACAATATGTAGTATAGAGAAATATTTGCACATAAGTTTAAATGTGGTCATCAGTTACCTGGGTAGTTTGTGGTCATCAGTTACCTGGGTAGTTTATGGTCATCAGTTACCCAGGTAGTTTGTGGTCATCAGTTACCCGGGTAGTTTGTGGTCATCAGTTACCCGGGTAGTTTGTGGTCATCAGTTACCCGGGTAGTTTGTGGTCATCAGTTACCTAGGTAGTTTGTGGTCATCAGTTACCTGGGTAGTTTGTGGTCATCAGTTACCTGGGTAGTTTGTGGTCATCAGTTACCTGGGTAGTTTATGGTCATCAGTTTCCCAGGTAGATTGTGGTCATCAGTTACCTGGGTAGTTTGTGGTCATCAGTTACCCAGGTAGTTTGTGGTCATCAGTTACCCAGGTAGTTTGTGGTCATCAGTTACCTGGGTAGTTTGTGGTCATCAGTTACCCGGGTGGTTTGTGGTCATCAGTTACCTGGGTAGTTTGTGGTCATCAGTTACCTGGGTAGTTTGTGGTCAGCAGTTACCTGGGTAGTTTGTGGTCAGCAGTTACCGTGTAGTTTGTGGTCAGCAGTTACCTGGGTAGTTTGTTATATATAAGTAGTTAAAAATTTAAGTTAAAAATTTATTTTTGCAAAACTGAGTGTAAGAAGTTTCTGATCTTGATTTAGACACTAGATTTTTCATTAAAACTCTATGACCTATTGGAATTTCTTTGATTATTATTATACTTAAAAGACAGAAAATAAGTAAAGTCAAGGTCTTATTAAAAAAGTCAAAAAATGAATATTTATAACGCATGCTTTTTACATTGATTTTTGGTCGTTTGATCATAAAAAAAAGCTGCTGGACTTGTTCACGCTAAATTAACAAAAGTTATTTCCGACAATTGATGCTGCAGCTTTTTTCATAATTGAGATTAAATTTTGTGTAAGTTATGTATAACAGATCAGAGGACATACTGTGTATACTTGCCAGCTGTTTGTATAATTATGAAACTTTTGATGTAAAGTTGTGGAAAATTGGTGATCAATGTAAACTGGTATTAATGAGACATGAAAACATATGTTACAATGTTAGAGGTTGGATTTCTTCAATCTGTTTGAGAAATGTTGGAAATCAGTAAACTTGAGTAAATCATAGTTTTGGAAATAATTGTTTACAGAATTTGACAGGGTTGTCTATTTCAAAATTAGTCTGAACTGAAGTCTTTGTTCAAATCAGACAATTTTCAATTTAAAGCAAACTATCTATAACGTTTAGTAAAATGGAACCTGTCTTTACAAATACATTCTGGACTGAAGATTTTGTTCAGTTCAGACTTTTGGATTTCAGACTTTACAGTATATGATTTTTAGTAAAGTGGAAACATTCTGTACCAGATAGACTGGACTGAAAATTTTGTTCAGATCAGACAGATTTTCAGTTTAGAGCTGCACTAAATATGTTATTCAGTAGAATGGAACCTGTCTATGTCTAATACATGTACATTCGGGACTAAAATGTGTTTAGATCAGACTAGTTTTCAGTTTTGAGCCACACTATTTGATATTTATTAGTAAAATTGGAACCTGTCTATTTCCAAATACATGTACATTCGGGACTAAAAATGTGTTTAGATCAGACTAGTTTTCAGTTTTGAGCCACACTATTTGATATTTATTAGTAAAATTGGAACCTGTCTATTTCCAAATACATGTACATTCGGGACTAAAAATGTGTTTAGATCAGACTAGTTTTCAGTTTTGAGCCACACTATTTGATATTTATTAGTAAAATTGGAACCTGTCTATTTCCAAATACAGTAGAACATCAATGGCTCGAAGTCCAAGGGACTTTGGCCAAATAATTTAGCCATCAGGCGGTTCGAGCGATTGAACATCGAGATACTATTGGAGGTTCAGGTTCTCATGATTATCGATGGACAAAGAATCTAAATTTGTAATACATTTAAATGTATTTAAAGGTCAAATAATAAAATGTCTGATTTAATATTCCAGTACTGATCTTGAAATGTTAATATTTCATAGATAATGAAACGGTAGAAACGTGCCGGCAATTAAAAATATAAAACTCATCATTCATCATGATATCTCGATAATGTGTTCAAACTTAAATGTTGACTTGCGATCTGTCATATGATGTATTATGGCTATGGGGCAAGAACAGAACACTTTATTTTAATTTTAAAAAGCGATAATACAGTGGAGTTCATCTATAACAAAGACGGATGTAACGAATTTAGGCCTATAACGAACTAGAAAAAATTCCCGGACCAATTTACTATATAATTTATGTTTAATTGAATTGCTTATTACGAATTGGCCTATAACGAAAAAATGTCTATAACGTAGTAAATTTCACGTCCCGTGAAAAAATAGAACGGTAAACATATGGTGTATAACGAAGTCACTAAAATTGATCCTAATTATGACTTACCATCGACAAAAGATTAAAAAGAAACCACTTCAAAACATGTAACCGACCAGACAGTAAGCGTGGATGTCATGATAGGATCATAGGTGTTAAATCACCTATTCAAAACTCACTGAACTTAACGAGAGACATGCCGAGGGTTTAGTGAAGCTTGTGAAAAATTATTTTAATAAATGAAATTGTGTGTGACAGTTTAATTATTTCGTAAATAAATAGGGAAAGTGCCTATGAATTACTTACAAAATGGAGACCTTATGTGGATACCCAGGAGGATGTGAGTGAAAAAATATATGACAGTTTGTCGGATCTAGAAACATTTTTATGCAGTCGAAAATTTGTGAAACGTCAAAAATTAACAACTTTTTTAGCATGTGTTAGTGATAAGTGTTCAGAATGTGGCTTTTAAACAGATTTAAATTATTTTCCGAAAAGTAACATGGATTTACATTGTGACATTTAAAGAGATATATAATTTTCCAATAAATTTTCGCAACAGATTAAAGTCACATGTTTTCAACAATTTGGATTAATTTAATGTTATAATATAAAAAAAATACATATCAGATTGTGAGAAAGGCATATTGATTGAATTAACTAATTTTTATCTTGAGGTTTTTTTTTTTTTTTTTTTTTTTTTTTTTTTAGTAAAGCTAATGGATGGTTAAATGCTTAAAAAATACATGTTATATTTATGACAGTTCGCGATTATTATTGATTATCTGAAACAAAAAATCAAAATTGATAAATTATATATTTTTTTTTTTTTTTTAAAAATATTAGCATTAACCATATATTAGCTTTAATTTCTTTTATCGTCCTCTACTTCCGGTTTATGCGATACACGAAGGGAGATAACTCGTCTCTGCATTCTCCAAAACGATACTGGGGCTGGCAAATTGTTTAAAACGAAATATGCCTATAACGAAGTCCATTAAGCCGTCCCCTGGACTTCGTTATAGCCCAACTCCACTATACAAAATAAACTTACTCTATTCTAATAACAATACAAAGCACAGATATTACTGGTATTCTAATAACAATACAAAGCACAGATATTACTGGTCATTTTATCACAGAAAATCATGATAATACACTCTACAAACTCCAGTTACATGTAAATTACAGAATCCTATGTGCAAGGGCGACTGAGGTGTTTTACCGATCAAACCCTTCCGCATGTCATAGTCACATTAAGAGATTAAAGAACTGCATACATCGAGCATTGTCTCATTAGGTTAATTAATATTGCTGGTATAGCACTCAACATTTCAGTTAACTGTCTAAACTAATTGTTTTGTTCCACTCTATTACTTTTGATGAAATGTGTAATATGGCTTTAGCTCGTGTTAAGTTTACAATGACCCGGGTCACATGTCGTTCTGAAAAAAGGGCATTCAAGCGAAAGAAGTTTAATTTTCACTAACTTTTTAAGTTTGAAAAATATTTATTGTTTGAGTGGGTGAGGGTATTTGAATTAACTAAGTTTGAGTCATAAACGTTTATTTACATAGGATATTATAGAAAGTTGGTCAGGACCGACAGATGACTTATCTGGGGTATTTGAGGTAACAACGTTCGAGTGATTGAAGTTTTACTTTACATTCTCGACTGAAAATTTTGTTCAGATCAGTCAAGTTTTCAGTTTACAGCCATACTCTGTGTTATGTAGTAGTTTGGAACCAATATTATATATACCAATTACAGATTGGACTGAAAATTAGGATGAATTTAATAACAATATAATTATGCCTAAAAGGCTTTGTATAGACAGAGTTTTTGTATGCTTCACAGGTTTGCAAATGATATGTAATTAAACAGTTGACCCCATTTTATAAACAGCTGACCCCATTTTATAAACAGCTGACCCCATTTTATAAGCAGCTGACCCCATTTTATAAACAGTTGACCCCATTTTATCAGAGTTTAGCAATACTTCAGCAAGCTGATCATTTGACAATTTTGGCCACTTGAATAACAAAATTTAGCAAGTCCTTTAGAATGTAGGTCAAAGCCATTTCTGTACTAAATAGATTCATGAATTTGGTTTTTATGAAAATTGCTTTTTATCCCAAAATAATGTTTATAATGGTATAAAACCATTGGTATATGTCAAAGAATAAGGTAAATTGCTCATAGTTATAGGGAATGAGGTAAAGATAAATAAATTTAATTGGAATAAATTACAGGATTGGGTAAAGAAAACACATTATCCTATACACAAGTCAAAATCATCACTATCATCAAAGTTGGTCAGTCAACAAATACAAATGTTAAAGATAGTAAAATTTCATAAAATTGCCTCTTTTGTGGCACTAACCAATCAGTATAAAAATGAGTTAAAAAGCCCATAATTAAAAAAATTGGGTTAATTTAATCTGTTTGAGGATAAAGCTCTCTATTTGTAAATAAAAGGATTTATCACTTGCCCTTTGCCTTTTCTTGAAAATTGTGCTTTGTTTGAATAATTAAAGCAGCAAAAAAAAAAAAAAAAAAAAAAAAAAAAAAGGATTTATCACTTTGTTTTGCCTTTTTACAAACAGTGCTATGTATGAATACTTTAAGTATTACATAGCACTGTTTGTAAATAAAAGGATTTATCACTTTGATTTGCCTTTTCTTGAAAATTGTGCTGTTTGAGTAATGAAAGTATTACATAAATCTGTTTGTAAATAAGAGGATTTATCTTGTAAATTTGCTGTGTATTTTATTAGTATTGGGTATTTATTGGTTTCATGTACTACAGATTATGTCAGGTAGACTCTTACATAAAAAAAATTAATCCTATGCACATGTGTATTAGAGACTGCCTAATTCTGAGTTAGACTTTGGCTACATAACTGTTTTAAAATGATGTTCATTGTCAGTATGAAGGCAACAACTTTGCAAGCAAACGGAATTACGTGCATTTAGCGTGCTATGATAAGTTTGCCTTGCAGAGTTGTTGCCTTCATACTGACAATGAACATCATTTTAAAACAGTTTAATTGTTATATTTCTGTTAAATATTTAAAAAAAATTATTCATTGATTCTAAGAATAAAAAAATACCATCTATAACACATGCACATGGGGGGAATCCAGTAGACGCAACAGCTGAATATTAGACCAAGAACGACACATTATTAATCAGCACTATTTTTGTCCCCCGCCGCAACGCGGAGCGGGGACATAGAAATGCCAGGCGTCTGTCCGTGTGTCCATGCGTCCGTGCTTCCATGTTTCCATCCGTCACACTTTTTTGTAAGCCCTCTCATGCCTACAAATTTTGACGGATTTTAATTAAATTTATACCAAATGTTTATACTACTATTACCTTGGTCAAGTTCGAAAATCAGCATCGGTCGATACTTTTTGTTGGAGTAATGGGACTTTGTGACCTTGTAAGTGCTCTCATGCCTACAAATTTTGACGGATTTTCATTAAATTTATACCAAATGTTTATACCACTAATACTTTGGTCAAGTTCGAAAATCAGCATTGGTCGATACTTTTTGTTGGAGTTATGGGACTTTGACCACAATAATGACTCTGTTTTATCAAAAAATTGACCTTGTAAGGGCTCTCATGCCTACAAAATTTGACGGATTTTCATTAAATTTATACCAAATGTTTATACCACTAATACTTTGGTCAAGTTCGAAAATCAGCATTGGTCGATACTTTTTGTTGGAGTTATGGGACTTTGACCACAATAATGACTCTGTTTTATCAAAAAATTGACCTTGTAAGGGCTCTCATGCCTACAAATTTTGACGGATTTTCATTAAATTTATACCAAATGTTGGTTTGAAAAATAGTGTTATCAGGTATTTTGATGGTATTTTCTCGATTTTTCATTAACATAATGTATTTTTGAAAATATTGGATATAAAATAATATGAATAAAAAATTAAATATCAACAATAAATGTGTTGATTTATGTGGATTATATTTTGGTTGAATATCAGGTGCACCCGTGTGGCGCCATTTCAATTATGGAAGAATTTGCAAAAAGTTTGGAGTAAAAGTGTTATTTGCATTGAAAGATTGCTGGCTATATATATGTCGGAATTGAAATTTGTGAATCTGCAATGCAGGAAACTGTAGCAGCGGAATGATTTTCAATGGCCAAGCGTGTGGGTTTTGAAGCTGCGCCGGGATATGAGAGTGTAGACAGGGATTTACAGGGAGATTTTTGCTGGAATGTCAACATTATTAGGTTAAAATTCACTCTAACATTATGTGCCAAGCTTCATACTCGCTATCGTTCAAATGTGTAGACAGCAAAGCAGTGAGGAATATACTTATTCTCTACACCTGATGCGGTGCAAATATCTCTCAAAGTTAAGAAAATGATCGTTTTAAGTTTAGCAAGGAGTTCTGTAGTACTTAAACCATGTATTATAGTTTCAAGGAGTTGCTTTTGTATCCTTAGTAAACTGATTAAAAAGCATGTAGCTGATTTTTCAGTTTTTCCAATCAACAAACACAGCATGTGAAACACACAATTTTCACTAGATGTGGCATACATGCCTGAATCTAATTCCAATTGAAATTTACATTACATGGAATTTACATCCTGCGAAACACAAAATTAATTGACAAGTTGTACCATTACACATTGTCTCAAAATAATAGGGGATATAGCAGCTTTGCCAAGATGGTAAGGAATTTTCAAGATTTTTTGTGGTTTGACTGTTTTGACAGACCAGTTCTTGTCTGTTCTTTCAAAAACACCATTTGATTTTTTAAACTCTGTCTCTTAATGTCAATATTTCAGTGAATGTCAGCCTGGTGCCTATGTATGTTATTAAATTTTTATTTGATAAATTTCTTTGACTTTTTGTGTATTTTAACCATTGAACCAGTCTGTAAAATTTCATAAAAATGCGTTTTTCAAGCTTAATTGTCTCAAATATAAACAAAAGTGACATTATAGCCATGTTTATTTACCTATGGTAATGTAGTTCCGGATTATGTATTGTATTTTTTATGTATTCATACATGGTGTGACAAAGTTTTTGATGTTCATTGTCAATAATGAACACAGCAACTTTCAAGCTTGCAGCCATGGGAATTTCATAAGGCAAATGAAAATATACACCCATACATGCATGAATCAAAGACTTGCTTATATTCGACAAAATTTTTTGATTGAAAATTCCAAATGAATTTGTAACAGAAAATTCATTAATGAATATTGAATGCTTTATTTCTGTTAAACGTTTATGTTGTTGTAATGTTTTTAAACATCGCATCAGCGATTTTTAAGCTTTTCACGATGAGAGTAAGCTGTTATTAATCTCTATGGATTAATCTTAGATCAATCATTTATGCTTAAGATGTGTGGATATGTATTATGACCTGCTGTGTACTAGCATGCAGTCAGGGAGACGTTTTGGTAAGGTGCTAGCTCACAGAGTCAGTAAGCCACAGATAAGTATACCACTCCCCCAGTCCATTATCCTGGCACCGGGTGAACCAATCAATTCTCTACCTACCTAATTCTGAGTGCCAGGCCAGGAAGCAATATCTCATATTTTTTAAGTACTATGTATGATTTGGCTGGGGTTTGAGCACACAACCTCCATTTCTTGGAATGAGAGTTAGATGTATCATGACATTTATCATACCTTTTACAACCATCAGAAATTGAGGCAATCATCCAATCATTATGTATGTAATTATAAACATTAGATTTTCTTCTCTTATAAGTAAATCCTATTGACTTTATTATCAAGGGAACTAAAAGTGAACTCTAAGATGTCTCCAGATCCTAGCTGTATTAAATTAATTGATTCTTTAAATTGGTTTTATGTCCCAGTCAAGAATATTACAATAATATTGAGACATCACCAGCTTTTGGTGATGTGGCAGAAATTTTGACCTCACAGCATTGTGCAGGGAGGGTTCTTAAATGTGCCATGCCTAATGTGACATAGGACATCAGTTTTTAGGATCTCATCAAAAAGATTCTTTGACTTTGGTTTCTAAATCTTGAGTGCTTTTTAAAAGAACAGTCACTACCTATTTTCATTTCTTGGTCAGAACTTTGTTAAAATTTAAAATAGAAGAACATTAACCGTACTTCAACTGTTGGCCAGGTCAGATTAATTTTATTTATTTCAGGAAAAAAAACCAAAAACACTGAGATTTCTGTCAAAGTCTTTATTAATTTGACCAAAATTGGGTAAATTTATGCAGGTACTGAAATAGAAACTACTTGTCATTTAAGAAAGAAACGTAGCAGCTGATCATTCAAATAGATAGATAATATGACATAAATAGCCAATAGATTGTCCATTTTTAGACATATATTTAATTAAAATCCTAGTCTTTCTCTAAAGTAAAAATGTGTCATGTTCAGATATTTCATCAGAGGATAAAAAGGTCAACTTTGTATAATAACAACATTTGAACAAAACATTTTCTCCATGGAAGCACTTTATTATGATAACAAAACACGAGACTACACAAATCAGAGTTTTAATTTATAATATTATTAATATCATATTCAGCGTTCATATTGACAATAGTGATAGCGTATGCTGAATTGTTTTTGTCTGATATTTCGTAACCTTAACAGTATAATGCTGGCAATGTCATCGCTTTTTTGGTTGTTCTGAAACGTTTTTTTGTGTCATATATATGAGTATCAGTCCATCTTGATTCATGTGTGTCTGATTTCTAAATTATTTTTTACTTCGTACCTTGACAAAGTTCCAGCTGGACATATTAAATTTTCTGGTCCGCTGAATACTGTTAATCAAGCATATAGAATTCAATGACAGCAGCTGGATTATTGTAATAGCTGTTTATGAAGGCGTGTGTTTTTTTGGTGCATGTAAAAAAAAGGGGAGGGTATCATATTAATGGTTCCTAGAGATGATTATGAACTATGATTGTTAATAGACAAGAAAACTATATATCATATTGTGAAATTCAATGTCTAAAATTGTTGCATCAGGAAACTTAATGGCACACACAGCCAACATGACCAAGAACACAACAAAATACAAGTAACTAATAGAAAATTCATCACACACAAGAACAAAATACATAAAAATTAATGACAGACACAACCAACACAACAAGGAACACATCAACTTAATGATAAAAATAGTAATGGTGTTTTACTGCGACAATGATCATTTTAATCTATGGTTCAAGGTCATATGTTGAAAGGTCAAGGTCACAGCTGCAAAAGAAGACTTAAATTGCTAATTATCTTGAAAACTATTAACTTTTTGTATAGGATATATATTAAAATATTGTAGGTATTGTGACAACAATCATTTTGATATATTGTACAAGGTCATATAATGAAAGGTCAAGGTTACAGTTGCAAAAAGAAGACTTAAATTGCTAATTATCTTGAAAACTATAAACATTTTGTACAGCATGTTTATTAGAATATTGTACGTATTGATATTAAGACCATTTTGATATAAGGTTCAAGTTCACATGTTCAAAGGTCAAAATCATGGCTGCATAACCATATGGTTAATGATTTGGAAATTATTCATTGTACTATAGTTCAATGGTGCATATGAGCTATTATAAATGAAATATGACTTGACATTTCTGATAAATTATTGCAGGATTTTCAAAACTTGAAGAATTTTGTGAACTTTTTGTGATTAAGTTCTTTGTAAGTTTTTGGATATTTCCTCAGGTGAGCGTTAAGGCCCATAGGCCTCTTGTTCATTTACATTTCCCTCATCATCCCAGAACTGACCACATTGATATATGTGAAAGAATCTTGACTGGTGTGTAAAACAGTGTTACTTCACTCTGACAATTTTAATGTAATTGTACTTTTGTTTTTGCTTTTTTTTTTACATTATTTGTAACGGTACGATATACAGACTTACACCGAGAGTTATGACATAACATGTATGATATAACACAGATATTACAACAGAAATCACATTTATAAGAAAAGCCATTATTTTTTGTTTTAGAGATATGATCATGGTTTATAAACAAATATCTGTGGAGAGTTAATACATCATATTATGTTTAATAAAAAAACCAATTTGTTTATGGTTTGTAGTCAAAGTTTGAATCTTTATCTGATCAATTGTAGACTGTCGGATATAGCGTGCTACCAGTAGGGTATTTTTGCACTTCAATCAGAGATAATTTCAAAGGTTGCAGGATTACATAAATCCCGACGTGGGGTTAGATCAATGTGAATTATTTTAAAACTTCTAGGATTAGAATGTATTACTTTGATTTTGAACATGTAATAATTTTGAGTTATTGTCTGGTTTTCATTTATGTGTTAACTTGAAAATAGATCAAATGTTTTAGTTTTTTTAATCTCCAGAAAATCAAATTTTTTATTTCAGACTGTGTTTTTATATTTGGAATGGCTTTCTGTATTCAACTTTAACTTTTGCAATAAATTTTCTGTTAAAGTTTGGTTGTTTACGTTTTTTTTTTGTATTTTTCCTTGTGGCTGTGTATCATTTTGACATGGGACCTTGACCTTTACTTTAAAATTCTCAAGTTCATATATTGTTTCTATTGGATTTTATATTCTGCTGTATATATTTTCTCATGTTAAAGTTTTGTCTTTCACATTTTTTTTAATTCATTCCTTGTGGCTGTGTTAAATTTTTGACAGGTTGACCTTGACCTTTACATTAAAATTCTCAATATCATAGTGTTCTATTGAATTTTTATTTTCTCCAAATTTGAAAAAATAAGGATTTAGATTTTTGAATTGGTTCAGATATTCAAAAATTTAAGGTGTCCTTTTGAAGATCACCTCAAGCTTATAACATCCATTTTTATTTTGTGAAATTGTTTATTCATAGTTTCAAAAAAGATTGCTGAAGTTTGCTAAGCTTAAGTTAAGTGAATTCTTAGTTGAGGGAACAAT